>OZ023211.1:17612567-17730067 GCA_963995525.1 Escarpia spicata | reverse complement strand
GTCGGAAATTGAAGTTACTATCAAAGATCACTCCTAGATTCTGCACTAAGGTTGCTGGTGTGATATACTGATTCAAAATACGCGTTGGGAAAAAACCATTCAGTTTACTACGCTGCATTGGAGTACCAATAATTATCATGTAATTAAGTTTTATTTGCATTTAATTTCAACTTGCAGTCAGTCATCTAGTGGAAGATGTCTTGAAGGCAATCACTAAGTTGGTTAAGGGAGCGATTTGTATCCGGGGTAGCAAACGAAATGTAGATCTGAGTATCATCAGCATAAATATGATGATCCAAGTTATGTCTTTGTATAACATAGCTTAGTGGCGTGGTGTAAAGAGTAAAAAGCAAAGGCCCAAGAACAGAACCCCGGGGAACACCAAATAAAGCCGGCAATGCAGCTAAAAAACAGTTCCCAATCTTTATAGTGTGATATGAAGAAAACCAGCTTAGAGCTGTGCCAGATATGCCGTACCAATTTAGTAAGATTTTAATTAGAATGCTGTGATCAATCGTGTCAAAAGCGGCAGAGAGATCTAGGAAGGTAAGTACAGCCACTTTACCATGATTAATGTTCAAGTTAATGTCATTATGAACCTTTAAGAGGGCAGTCTCTCTTGAATGAAACTGTCTATATGCTGATTGTGACACATTATTTAAGACATCTATGCTAATGTGAGACCTTAGACGACTTGCTACAACCTTTTCTAGTATCTTGGAAATAAAGCTGAGGTTAGAAATAGGTATATAACTGGTTAGGTCTTGTTTAGGCAGAGATGACTTCTTAAGAATGGTGTGACATGGGTATATTTGAAATCATCAGGAAAACAGCGAGAGCAAAGTGATGCATTTATAATATTTGTTATAGGTCCAATTAGTGTATCGAGACATGCTTTTAGCAGTATTGTTGGAAATGGATCAAGTGCACAAGATTATTTGGGGAGGACATACTTATTTTCCTAACTTCATCAACTGTTGCAGGTTCAAATGTTACAAGTAGATAATTTACTTGCGGAAAGTCCACACTGACATTACTTAAATTATGACGTGGGAAAGCAGAAAGAATAATACTGATTGTATTCTTAAAGTGACTAGAGAACGAATCACATAGGTCACTTAATTGACACAAGATCAGTTAGCGATGGAGTAGGCCGTCTGTGTAGAATGTTATTGATGCAGTTCCATAACTGACGCGGATTATCAGACTTATTTATGACCACATTTGTATAATAATCTGATTTAGCTTTGGCCATTTGTCTGTTACAGAGGTGACATTGCTTAGAATAGCGCGACCTGTCTAATGGCGAGCGCGATTTGCACCATACACGCTCTAAATAACGACGACGCCTTTTAGATAGTATAATTTCGGTAGTCATCCGTGGAGCCGGTGGCCTTTCTGACACACATTTGGATTTTATAGGTGCAAGTTTGTTAAGTAATCCATTGAGTACTTGACAGTACTGTTTGTATAAGTCAGATAGATGTTCTTTTGGATCTGTGATAAGGTCGGATATACGGATATCAGGGGGCCATTAAAGCTGTAATGTCAATCCTGTGAATGGCTCTGTAAAATACATTGTATTTCGACTCTAATGGGGTTATAGAAACATTAACATTAGCAATGATAGTATGGTGGTCTTATAACCAATCTGAAACAGTAGGTGCTTGGATGTTATTACAAATTGAACAGGTTATCAAGAAGTCAAGCCAATGGCCATGTATATGTGTCGAAAAGATAACATGTTGTTTCAAATCAAATGATGCCAGAATATCAACATACGTAGTTGTACTAGTAGAAGGTATATCCATCGTCCCGTTTGTTGTGTGCTTGTGCGTGTGCGTGTGCGTGTGCGTGTGCGTGTGTGTCTTTTGTTTGTGTCTACAGGCTCCCTCGTGTGACACTAGTCCAATGCGGGCAGTAGCGATTTGACCACAGTGTCGGTACATGCATGTTGGCAGCTGTCCTGTTGGGGTAGCTATAGCTATTGTGCTCACTCACTAGTGACGCTGCTGACTTCTGCTTTCTGCATCGGCTGTCCGTGTTGCTTCAGTATTGACGGCTGCTTGTCGGACAGTCGCACGCCATGTGCTGCGATCGTGAATCGTCTCCTCCCAAGTTGTTTTATCGAGACCAGCAGTGTCAATTTGTCTCTTGATACAGTCAGTGTATCGTAGTCTTCCCACATTCCGTTTACCCTGCCATAGCTCTCCGTATAAGACAGCTTTCGGCAGTCGCCCGTTGTCCATGTGTGGCCGGTCCAGGTGAGTTGTCGTTTTAAGAGCATGGCCTTGGCGTGTACAGAATTGCTCAGCAATGGTGTATCAGGAACCATCATATTTACATTCATTGCTTACTCCTGTAAGAAAACCTATCCAGCTTCGATCATCTAGTTCTGACTTCCTTTTTGTACCTAGAGTCAACATTAATATTAGAACTAGTTTTTTCTGTTGCTGTTCTTTGGAATATGCTCTATCTTAGTGTCAGATCAGTTGAAAATATTACCAAATTCTGCTGTAATTGAAAACTTACCATTATAATCTTGCACAACCACCTGGCGTATCGATCCATGTGTTGACAATTTGAATACTGCTTAGGGATTTTGAGATTGACCAACCCCTTTGTTTTGATGCCTCTCAGAGCTTGGTTTCCTAGGATTTAAGCGCAATAGAAGTTACCTTATTATTACTTATTATTATTACTACTGCTGCTACTACTACTACTACTACTACTACTACTACTACTACTACTACTACTACTACTACTACTACTACTACTACTACTACTACTACTACTACTATGAGTTGTTTCAAATCAAATAATAAGGTAACTTCTATATTGCGCTTAAATCCTGGGAAACCAAGCTCTGATGTGTATCAAAACAAAGGGGTTGGTCAATCTCAATGAGAAAATACTTGTTCTTTTTATTGCTCCATTATTGAAAACATACTGCGCTATGGGATTATTGCTTGGTTTGGCTGTTCAATTAAAAGCACAGCTTTCTCGATTGATGAGAACTGCCATGAAAATCACAGGTTCCACATCTCCCATGATCTCCCTTCAGGAGATTTTTGAACAGACACTAGGAAGACAGCCACTCAAGATTAGTTATGATACTAAACATGTGCTGCATAATGAATTTCAGCTCCTGCCATCTGGCAGACGTTATATAACTCCTCGGTGCAGACTTAATAGATACAAACACTCATTCATGCCACTGTCTATTAAACAACTTAATTCATGCTGCCTGCTGCCACAGTGGCACTTGTCGTTTTAGAATAACTAATGTGTATGCATGTATTATTTATTATTCATCTGCTGTTTTTATCGAATGGTTTTATGATTTTATGTACATATTTAAGTCATGTCTGTTCTCACCCGAGACAAATTTCTCAACTCCATAGTTGAGACAATAAAGCATTATCTTATCTTATATTATCTTACTACTCCATCGCCACAAGACTTTGATATTGAACAGGTTACGATGTTGTCTTACTGTTTTAGCACAGTCTACATCGCGCAGGAATTGACTGTGCTCTATGGAGCGTCACGCTCTGGACCATCAGATTTTGGGTCCGGCATGCAGGTGCACCTTTAAGGCCCTATATGCTGTTCCAAGATCCCTAGCACATTTGCCTGGGGCCGCAAGATGCCCAGTACCCGCAGTGTACCACGAGGAGGTTGTGCTAGAGTCTAGGCTATGGACAGGGTATATATAGCAGGAGAGACTTACGCACTTGGCTCTCTTTTCACTCCAAGGAGCTATCTGGCGGCTGTGGCTGAAAGCGAGAGTATATCAAGCAAAAACTACGTACTACACACTTCAAACCTGTGTTGAAACACCTTACCATACCCAACCCAACCCAATACATCTACCCACATACCCAAACCCACCCACCCTCGAGCACAAACGCACACTCGCACACACACACGCACGCACGCACGCACACAAACACACACACACATCTTACTATAATTGAGCTTATAATATAAATTATGTATGCGTAAGCATGCGTGCGTGCGTGCGTGTGTGCATGTATGCATGTATGTACGTACGTACGTACGTATATATGTATGTATGTATGTATGTATGTATGTATGTATGTATGTATGTATGTATGTATGTATGTATGTATGTATGTATGTATGTATGTATGTATGTATGTATGTATGTATGTATGTATGTATGTACGTATGTATGCGCGTACGTGCGTACGTGCGTACGCATGTACGCATGTATGCATGTATGTATACGTGCACGTATGTACGTATGTAGGAATGTTAACGTTTCCATCATACACGGATATTGCACCTCGAGCGCCAAACGTTCACAGTTTAATCTACAACCCCAGGAGTTGGACGTAACACACCCGATATATGTCAATGTTCTCACCTTTTATTGGGTAAATCAGTTGCTCGGGACATAAAATGTAATGCGCGTGTAAAACGTAATTTCACTATTACATGAACCATGCATGCACTCGCGCAAAATACTTCTGGAAAACTGCCCCTTGGTCATGGACTTGGCAACAAGAAGTAGACACTGACACATGATGCTAGTATCTACCCTCATGTCAATAAAATAATAGTAACTATGATTTAACAATTCTGATAGTAGTAGTTTTATTTACTTTTATATTCATTTTATTTTGTACGAATACAATTATTAATAATATTTAGCTGTTCTTCAGTAATTGTATGTACAGCATGAACAATATTTGTTTATTTGATGAACAAAACGTTTTCTTGTGTGCGTGCGTGCGTGCGTGCGTGCGTGTGCGTTTGCGTACGTGTGTGATGTGGGAGGAAGTGTACGTAGCGGGAACCAACGGTCATAAGGTACAACTGCGCATGTTCCAAATCAACCAGCAACTCCAAAATGGTCACCACCCGAACTTCTCCGTATTGACAACCATTATTGCCAATCTGAGAACATTGGAGCGAAGGCGTTGGTGTAGTGGACGTGGCAGTACTCAATTTTACAGTTAACTCTGGATTTATAATGGGGCTTTGCAAGTGCCCCAAAAAGAAAGTGACCAGCTTATTTTGTTTTGAACACAGAGTGAACGTGTGTGAACATTGTTTGGTATCAAATCACCCTCGAGTGAGTAAACAAAAATCGACTAGGTCCTAGGCTAGGAGTAGGACTGGTATACCGTAGCCAGGACCTACCTAGTCCGACTCCTAGGGTAGACCTAGGCTAATCCATTGGTATGACTAGAAAACACTATTTGTTTGATTTAGATAACGATATTTTGAGGGTAAATTTGCAATATTGATAGTACATGGGCAGGTTTTACATAGTAAAAAGTGTTAATGTGGTTACCATAATTAATCTGAAACGGATGCTAGTCTTTCCCTAGTCTAGGGCTAGGCTATGGCTATGCCTATGCTATATGATAAATGGGTAATGGCTATGCCATCCATCATTCCATCGAATCCATGTCAGTTGTCATGTCATCAGATATCACTGCACTGGTAGTCTTTGAAGCCACGCCTCATTCATCTTCTGTGTTCAAGGTTCCTGTCTCACCAGGGTTGGTGAATTCGGCCCACGGTGAATTCGGCTCAGTGAATTCGGCCCAACTTTCTGGTGAATTCGGCCCACTTTATAATGGCGTGAATGGGGTGGTGAATTCGGCCCATGACCATGTTATATCTGCTAAGTGAACTCGGCCCAACTTTCTGGTGAATTCGGCCCCCGTTGTTTTTAGAGTTTTAAGTCGTTAGTGAAAATGTTGTTAATAAAAACACACATTTAATCACCATTTTATGTTCGATCTTCGAACGTCTAACTTCGCTCCAGCACCATATCTTGCGCTTTTCCAGCGCTATCTCGTGCGGTGTCGATGGCGCTGCCGCTGGTGAGAAGTGCCGTGAATTGTGTGTATAAACGAGAATAGTATGCCTATGCGATGCGACAAAAATTGACTAATGTAATACGGTGAAAGGATGTCACATGCTGTATAAACGGCACAAGTCAGCATTTGTTTGCAGTGTAACTTTATTAACGTATGGTGCAATGAAAGGTGCAATAAACACATAGACCCCTAGCAACGGTTTGAAATATCTCACATAGCTAAATGGTACGCAGAGTAAGTATACCATCGCAAATACTCAGGCGTATCACTTATCACACTACTAAATTTTGGAGAACAAAAATCAGTTATACTCAATATTATGTATAATATAGCTGCTTCTTCTGTATAATTTACCTACCGAAAACAGCTTAATTTGTGTTGTAACACATATTCATGTCGTCTGCTTAGTTCCAGTTCAGCCCAGGATGAATACGTTTAAAAGTGCTCAATATGTCAATTAATAATATAGCACTATATAACCTTGTTTGTACATGATATGATTTGTGTCGGTTAAGAAAGTGTGAAGTCGGTAGTTGCTACACTGTAACTCCTGTCGGCAGTTTATGTCGTTGGTTAGCACTTCAAAGGGATGCTTGTTTTGCAACATCCAATAAGTTACATTGTGTTAATTACAGCTGTTAAAGTGTATTCAAGGCCAGGCATGCCCAATTGTTTACGTCTGTGGAGCATCACCGTGAGAAAGACAGCGGCAGTGAATAGCCAATAATCATCCAACGACTTTCTACATTTACAACATACAGCGGGAAACATTATAACTATCACTAACAATCAATGACAAAGTTAAATTGTTGTATTCGAATGGAAAACTGTGAATAAAATATGATAGTTTTATATTGTAATTGGGACAATTATAATACTCATTTATTTATTTCATTATATAATTCTACACCTATATATTCCATTAATGTCTAGATACGCATTAATGACACTGATATGTTTGGCCGCTGTAATAACTTATTGCTGTTGACTGACATATGCAGACATAATGATATGCCTACGTGTCACGCCACGGCAGTCATCAGCAGGCTGCCGGCAGTCAAAGTTGTACACAGGCACAGCATTGGATGACGTCACCGTACTGAGTTGGTAGACCTTGTTACAAGTGAATGATGGCAGTTTTTTTATGACATCTCTATCAGCATTATAGATTTAGCAATTCGTTGATGTGTATCATTTTCTGTACTAGAATATGTTTATTAGTTTGTCGCCGTTTTGGTTTGTCGCCGTTTTAGTGTGTCGCCGTTTTGGTGTGTCGCCATTTTGGAACTGTCGCCGTTTTGGTTGTCGCCGTTTTGGATCTGTCGCCGTTTTGACCTGTACCTGTGCTCTAAGGCCGAATTCTACCAAGCGAGGTGGGTGGGTCGAATTCACCAGGCTGAATTCACCGTGGGCCGAATTCACCAGAGTTATGGGCCGAATTCACCAAGCGATGTGGGCCGAATTCACCGGGCCGAATTCACCGTGGGCCGAATTCACCTGTATCCGTCTCACCTATCGTGTGCTTTGCCAAAGGCTCTTTGCAACAGAGAAAACTAATATTTAAAATCCTTTGTGAATAATTTGCAGCTTTTGTTGACATTTCAAATGGGTAGGCTCTATCTCCTAAACATCTCGTATTCCCTTCGATTCAGTAGCTGAGTTACACTTGTAACAACTGTTATAATGCCATACCATGCACCATGCAGACATAACATTTTTGCTATCTAGAACTTTACAATGACAATACTAATTCTGTGATGAGAATCGTTTTTCACTGCTGTATGCATACCAGCTATCAATATAAATATGTCACAGTATACATGAAAACAGCTTGACTGAAAATGGCATAACCAGCTGAGAAAACATCACTAAAATGCAAACATGGTTAACCAAAATGTGAGATGTAATGTAGATGTAAACTAGCGTAATGTTCTCAGGTTGGTGATTGGCAAACTGGGAAGAGTAGGCATTGGTGACATGTATACTTTATATCACAGTTCATGCATTTTAAATTAAATGTCTTCTACAATGGTATTCTAGCAGACAATGACATAAAATTCTTTATTGCGGTTGCAGATGGTTAGTTTTTAGTCCTTAGGCCGAAGGTCCAACGGACTAATGCCATCACTGTTAGCATTCGCCGTCCGCTGTTAGCTGCCATATCTCAGAAACCATTCTGCAACTTTTTCTCTAATTTTGCATAGACATTTTAGGGTACTGCCACTATGCACACAGAATCTGTATTTGATTGAATCATTTTAAGGGCCCCTTTAGGACCCCCCAGCCCCCGAAACTGGTAATTTTTACATTTTGCCTATTTTTCAAAAACTGTTCAGTAACTTTTGTTCTGATTTTGCAGACATTTCATGTGGAATGCCACTATACACAAGACACCTGTATTTGATTGAATCATTCTACAGTCATTTGCAAAAGTTTAAGACCAGGCATGATTTTTTGGGGGGAAGAAATTTGACAAAACTATGATTTTTGGCCTTCACATAACATTATATCAGTTTATTTCGCCAAATAAACGTAGTACAACATAATATGAAACTTTATGTCGTCCAAAAGTGTCAGTGTCTCTACTTTTCAGTATTTAGTGTGGCCTCCTTTGCTGTCAATGACCGCCTGGATGCGATATGGCATGCTAGAAACCAGAGATTCGCAGTACTCCTGGGTGATTTCAATGACCCAAACGTCCTTGATAGCTTGTTTCAAGTTTTGAGCGCTTGATGGTTGTTTGTCTGCCACCTTATCCTTCGTTATAGTCCACAGGTTCTCAATGGGATTTAGATCTGGGCTGTTCCCAGGCCATTCCAGCACGGAGATTTAGTTCTTCTTGAGGAAATCAGTGGCTACCTTGGATCGGTGACAAGGAGTGCCATCTTACATGGAAATCGTACATTTGTGGATGTCCATATGTAGTTTCAGCTTCTCCTTCAGCAACTCCACGTACCTAGGTACATTCATAGTGGTGTTAGGTGGAATAAAATACAGACCAGAAGGCCCAAAACATGACATGGCACCCCAAATCATCTGACTTGGTGGGTGTTTCATTGTGGCTGCTGTATATTTATTATCAAATCGCTTACCTACTGGCCGCCTAACATGCCTCTTGCGAGGTATAAACTGTTGCATGGTCGATTCATCTGAGAACAACACTTTCTTCCACTGCGCGGGAGTCCAGTGGCGATGTCGTCTGGCAAAGTCCAGTCTCTTTTTTTTCATCACAGGTGTCAGGCATGGCTTCCTGGCCGGCTTGCAGGACTTGAGCCCAAATTCCTTGCTGAGACGTCTAGAAACAGTACTGAGACTTATTTCCGTACCTTTTAAGCGTAAAGCAGCCTGGATTTTCTTGCATGAGCTCATTGGTGAGCACATTACGATGCGTCTCATTGCGTGGTCATCCCTGAGCGTAGTTTTCCGTGGACGACCACTCCTTTTACTGTCATGAAAAGTGCCATCAGTATTGAATTTTACGATGTCGTTGTGCACAGCTGTCTTGGAATAACGTAATGTAGTACTAATGTCTCTTTCCGTATATCTTTCTCCATGTGGAGTCACTATTTGTGCCCTTAGAACCTCTGTCAAAGATGATTTTTTGCCCATTTCAGGGATGAAGACCAAACTGAAAAACACCTAATCGATACTGACAGCAGCAAACAATTGACCTGGAAGTACTGACTAGGCGTATTGCTTCAAGGGCCAAATAGGATGATGCAATCCAGACATTATCTGATGCAATCTGATGCCATACCATAAAATGCTAAAAAATCGTGCCTGGTCTTAAACTTTTGCAAATGACTAAAGGCACCTCAGGGTCCCCCCCCCAAAATGCAAAATTTTCCTACTATTTCCCTGCTGCACTGCAGAAGCTGGCCTGCTGTCTGGCCACTGATCTATTTTTATAACTGGATAGTGGACACCCTATCTTTGATCACTGGGCTGGCTGAGTGGAGCAGCCTGGTGTCAGAGATTATGCTGTCCCAGTGGCAAACAGAATGCCTCCATGTGGGTTGTAACTAATGTGTAATGGGAACCCCTACTGTACTGGCAGAACCCCCTCATAGTTCCACTTTATCAGACGATCAAGAATAGCATTTGAAAGTAGAACATGACATCCGTGAGAATCACCATATACAGGACAGGTCATAAACACTGTGATTGATTAAGCTTCGTGTAAATCACATGTTTGGTAATGATTTTGAAATTTGTGAGGTCATATTTTCAGTTACTGTATTACAGTACTATCTTAAAGTAATTTCCGTCATAGTTTATAAAAAGAAAATGATTTAGATTATATAAACCAAAAATCTAACCAAGTAGAGACATTTTAAAAATAATTTTATTTACCTTGTTGCATCTGTCACAATTACTGCCAGGCCAATCAGAAAGGGGTGTAAATCAGACACAGACAGTTAATTAATCTTTCTATTAAGAAAAACAAATTTTGGTGGTACATTTCTAACTGGATTTTGAAAAAGGGACACAATTTTGCAATGTCAACATAATCATTCGACCATTTCGATGGAAAACCTAATAATTATATTTTTGTCTGGTCATTACCATCATAATAGACCTCTGCAAGCAAAAAAAGAATTATCATTGTAGAATTTTTTGCTAGACACAGATTTATAAGTGATAGATGCGACACAAAAATGTGAATGATCTATTTCATCATCCTATATAACACACACCAGACAAAAAAGTGTGCTTATCATCTTGGTACACTTTCAATCCTGTACTATAACATTATATGAGAAAAACATTATTTTGAGAAAGAAAATTGTTCACACCCAAGTGTTCCATTTTTGTGTGACTTCACTCCTGTACTAATAATTATGTGTGTTGCCATAAAAGAGTGCTAAAGATGTATACTGAACACAAATTTAGAGTGTCCAAAATAGCCATGTCTATTCTAAATAGGGCCTAGGGGTGTGATGAGTAGCAAAATTAATGTACTATTTGTTTAATCAGCAAGGGATATTCTACTCGTAAATGAGTAATCATGTGACATGATACATCAATATATATACATGTATTAGTGGTCTCACCCTCCCGTAAATCAGACACCCATAATCAAACATTGAGAAATGTGCTTCCATCATAACCCTTAATGATCTTGGCCTTTAGCTGCATTGAATTTGAACAGCATCTTGCATGTATGTGTTCTTTTGTATCAGCATCAGATTGTTATTAGACCTGTGAGCCTTGTCAACCTAAATGTCAACTGCATTTCGAAGCAGTACACACAGGTGATATTCTGAAGGTTTCTCTCCCCTTTTTCAACAGTGCCTGATAAGTTGGCATTCCTTCACTGACAGTGACACAGTTGCCTCGAAATACTAGAATACACCTGCTTGACTATAGATTTTTTGTCAGATTAAAAGTAAAGTTCTTATATAGTGTAGTATCCAGTCCTTAGGATTGCTCAAAAACTACACTTTATTCCCTGGCAGATCTGTTCATTCAAACACCATCTCAACTTCTCTGGGAAGGGTTCAGCCACGCTGCAATTACTACCGAAGACCATTCATACACAAATATCCACCACTGTCTACAGCCAGGCACTCATTTGGAATGAACAAACTTGCCCAAGGTTCAACACGACACAAAGAGGATTTGAACCGGAATATCTCAATCGAGAGTCCGGTGCTTTAACCCTGCTCTGGTTATGCCTCAGCAATAATACTGACATCAGTGATGATGTGATTAGGTGTAGTTATGTTGCAAGACATTTTCTTTCAAATAAATAAGATGCTAAGTACTGGAACGAGACCAGATAATAAGTGGTGTGTTTGTGTTTCAGTGTATAGTGCAGTCATACCTGCAGTGGCTGCAGGATAGTGACTATGAGCCACTGTGTAAGTTGTGCAACAGAAGTCTGTCAGATGATGGTGCGGGGCCATGTGTCCGCCTCATTTGTTATGGTATGTATTCATACACAAAAATCAATTACACTAGAAACAACACTTTGATCTGATGTTTTATCAATGCTATCACATGTTTCCAGTAAATAACATCTAAGTGTACAAAAACATTCAACTGATGCCATCATATATATATACCAGTATCATTTTTGTATCAACCCAGTAATAGGCAAACGATGCTAAATAACCCATCAACAGACAGACATGTAATTAGGACTGGTTAACATCTGTATTAAATTACTTTCAAATTAAATTGTACTTGTCTATGTCTGTTCAAAGACGAATGGAAACAAGTGCTTGTATTTATATTGAATAAATCAATCAATACAATGGATGAGTTTAGATATTTAGAATAACACATACACACATGCAAACACATACATTTTTTTGTATACACACATGCATACACACACATTTTTTTTACACACATTGTTGTATAAGGTCTTAATGGAAATGCTAATGGAAGATATGTGTTACTGAAAGACCAGGCTTTGATTTTTATGGGAAATTGGTGGGACTCCTACACGGCTCATATTTGGGAGTGTGCACTTTTTCAACAAATCAAGTAATATTAAACAAATTAAGTCCAAATAATGCTTTATTTGTTTACTTTGTAATAATGCATTCCTTAACTTTTTTGCACCATTCATATCATATTTGCCATATTTGATCTTGAGTCTCATTCATCTGTGATGTATATTAATGCTACAATATAATGTAGTTGTTGATTGTTGGTGTAGTTGTCTTTCACTGGGGATGTAGTTGTTGATTGCTAGTGTAGATGTCTTCCACTGGGGATGTAGTTGTTGATTGTTAGTGTAGATGTCTTTCACTGGGGATGTAGTTGTTGATTGTTGGTGTAGTTGTCTTTCACTGGGGATGTAGTTGTTGATTGCTAGTGTAGATGTCTTCCACTGGGGATGTAGTTGTTGATTGCTAGTGTAGATGTCTTTCACTGGGGATGTAGTTGTTGATTGTTGGTGTAGTTGTCTTTCACTGGGGATGTAGTTGTTGATTGCTAGTGTAGATGTCTTTCACTGGGGATGTAGTTGTTGATTGTTGGTGTAGTTGTCTTTCACTGGGGATGTAGTTGTTGATTGTTGGTGTAGTTGTCTTTCACTGGGGATGTAGTTGTTGATTGCTAGTGTAGATGTCTTCCACTGGGGATGTAGTTGTTGATTGCTGGTGTAGATGTCTTTCACTGGGGATGTAGTTGTTGATTGCTAGTGTAGATGTCTTCCACTGGGGATGTAGTTGTTGATTGCTAGTGTAGATGTCTTTCACTGGGGATGTAGTTGTTGATTGTTGGTGTAGTTGTCTTTCACTGGGGATGTAGTTGTTGATTGCTAGTGTAGATGTCTTCCACTGGGGATGTAGTTGTTGATTGCTGGTGTAGATGTCATTCATTGAGGATGTGGTTGTTGATTGCTGGTGTAGATGTCTTCCATTGGGGATGTAGATGTTGATTGCTGCTTTAGATGTCTTTCACTGGGGATGTAGTTGTTGATTGCTGCTGTAGAAGTCTTCCACTGGGGATGTAGTTGTTGATTGCTGCTGTAGATGTTTTCCATTGAGGATGTAGTTGTTGATTGCTGCTGTAGATGTCTTCCACTGGGGATGTCTGGACCACTATGCGCGTCAGCTGCCGGCCAACACTGCTCCGGCAGGCTATACATGCCCTCTGTGTAAGAGCTGCGTATTTCCTGCCAACAACATTGTTTCACCAGTAGCTGACACGTTGCGAGATCTTCTCTCTAAAGTCAACTGGGCTCGGGCTGGACTTGGCCTGCCATTGGTGAGCTTTATTTTTTCAAACAAATTTAGATATTGCATCTCTCAAATATACCTGTTATCAGACACTTCAAATAGGTTAATTCCAGGTAAACATATAACACCAAAAGCTTCACTTAACATTTCATCTCCATTAATTGCTAGGAGATAAAACTGTAAATGTATAAGAAGAATAAAGGTGACATAGAGAATTAAACCAATGCACAATACTATTATTAGCCCTTCATTCTTATCAGTGTTGTTTTCTGCATCTTTCAAGAATAATTTTGACACACATGCCTACACGCACGTACGCACGCACACATCTGTGGACACATTTTCAGTACATGGGCTTGTATGTGTGCACTAGATTAAGATTTGCTGATGACGTTTCAGATAGAGGAGCGAGCAGGCAGGAGTGATGAGGTGAGGAGTGAGAGCAGCATGACTCCACCTGCTCAGACCAGCGTTCACCAGGTGCCACACTCATATGTCACACCCACCAGTCTCATGCAGGACATCTCGGCCGATGAATCTACACCATATGCCAGGACAGACAAATCTTCTGACTTCTCCAGTCAGTCTACTTCTATTTCCCCTCATATTTATAACTACAAAAGGTTGTAACAAGTCAAAGAAGATTGTTTTGTTAACTGAACCAGTGTAATAAAGATCACCTTGCTAACTGAACCAGTGTAATAAAGATCACCTTGCTAACTGAACCAGTGTAATAAAGATCACCTTGCTAACTGAACCAGTGTAATAAAGATCAACTTGTTAACTGAACCAGTGTAATAAAGATCACCTTGCTAACTGAACCAGTGTAATAAAGATCACCTTGCTAACTGAACCAGTGTAATAAAGATCACCTTGCTAACTGAACCAGTTTACCAGTTAGAATTTATGTAGTGGCATGACATGTTAATCTTTTTACTATTTACAGATTCATGCTCTTGGAAAGAACAACCCATTTATTGACAACTCTTAATCTCTTATTGTGTAAACAGTCCCTATATTGGCAAATATTTCATTTCATATACTTTGTTAGGAGCTTACAAATGTGTCAATGGTTATTCATTTGTTCAGACATCTGTAGCAGTGGTTCACAATGTTTTTCTTCCTTTGCACCCACTGCATCATGAGATAATCATCAGAGTGCTTCCATCATTTCAAGGTCAAATATAGTTATTAACAAAGCAATGTTCAACAATCTGTTCAATGATAAAACATAATTTTAATTACACATTTCCGGCAATGGTTAATGTACGGACACATAGATTAGATGGAGAGAGAAAGTTATTAGCACATTAAAGATGGGATGGATTTCACAGACGGACACAAAATGGCAATATCCTTACTTTTGGCCAACCCATTGTGTACCTCCTGGAAAAACTCACCCACGGGGCATGTGAGAGTACCCCAGTTTGTGAACCTCTGATCTATATAGTGACGGAAGAGACATTGGCATGTTATCTTCACCATGTTATTCCTGGTATATATTTTATTATGATATAATTGTAGATCCACGGAAGCTATTTGATTCGACAAGAGAGGACCGCTCACATTTGTTGAATATGTCACATGACCACGATGATGACAAATACAAACGCCGGCCAGCATTGCAATGGTTTGCACGATGGTTCAAGTATGTTCATTAGCATCAAGTAAATTACTTCTAGATATATAGACGTACTGGAAATGATGAAGACAACAACATTTATAAAGAAGCACTAAACCAAGCTACAGCTGAAATAAAAAATTCAAAGAGAAGCTATGAACATAAAATAGCTTGTAATATAAAACATGACAGCAAGAGTTTTTATGCGTATGTTCGAAGCAAACAGAAAGTTCAGGATAAGGTCGGTCCTCTAGAAGATAGTGCTGGAAATATAGTATCAGAAGGATTCTTAATGGCAGAAGACTTGAATGAGTATTTTAATTCAGTGTTAACCAGAGAAGACACTAGTTCACTGCCAGTACCAGAGGCTAAGTTGAAGGGGGCAGAATCAGACTATTTAAGACAGTTAATTGTAACCCCAGAAATGGTAGCTAAGAAAATTAGGGCTATGAAGGATAATAAATTACCTGGAGTGGATGGTATTCCACCCAAACTACTATTGGGAATTGTAGAACAAATTAGCATACCGCTTGCAACAGTTTTCAACTTGTCATTAGAAGAGGGAGTGGTTCCTTTAGAATGGAAAGAAGCAAACATTATACCGTTATTTAAAAGGTTTGAGAAACAAGTCAAATAATTATAGACCAGTTAGTTTAACATCGGTGATTTGTAAATTATTAGAAAGACTAATTAAAGATCACATGGTGGATTTTCTTGTTAACCATAACTTGATAAACCCATCTCAATATGGGTTTCTAAAAGCGAGGTCATGCTTAACAAATATGTTATGTTTTTTGGAAGATATCACTAAGTGGGTAGACGATGGATCACCAGTAGATATCATCTACTTAGATTTTCAAAAAGCTTTCGACAAAGTGCCACATCAAAGATTACTGCTTAAACTAAAGGCCCATGGTATAGGAAATGGTATAATTAACTGGATAAAAAAATGGCTGATTGACAGAAGACAACAGGTAGTTGTTGGTGGGGAGGCTTAAAACTGGAAATCAGTTTTGAGTGGGGTTCCACAGGGATCAATACTGGGATCTATATTATTCTTAATATATATAAACGATTTGGACGATGATATAGCTAGCAAGGTGTTGAAATTTGCAGATGATACAAAAGTGTTTAGAAGGATTAAAAGTGATGGAGATAGACAGCATTTACAAGATGATCTTGACAGGTTGATCAAATGGTCTGAAAAGTGGCAAATGTTGTTCAATTTTGGGAAATGTAAATGCCTTCACACAGGACATGGGAACGAATATGTAGAATATACAATGGGGAACTGTACTAAGTACTACTGTAAAAGAAAAAGACTTAGGGCTGACAATTAGTGCTGACAGGAAGGTTTCAGAGCACTGTGGAATTGCAGCTTCAAAAGGAAATCAAATCTTTGGATTGATTAGGCAAAATATAGTATATAAAGAAAAAGAACTAATAATACCGCTGTACAAAACAATAGTTAGGCCTCATTTAGAATATTGTATACAAGCATGGAGGCCATACCACAAGAAGGACATAGATATGCTAGAAAGAGTACAGAGAAGAGCAACTAAAATTATACCAAAACTGAGGGATCTTAGTTATGAAAAACGCCTAAAAAATGTGGTTTAACAACACTAGAGACCAGGAGATTGAGAGGAGATCAGATAGAAGTGTTTAAAATATTGAATGGTTATGAAAATATTGATAGAAATATGTTTTTTCAGTTAAGAAAGATAGAAAGACTAGAGGACATGAAGTTACATTAGTAAATGAGCAGTGTATATTAGACGTAAGAATGTTCTCATTTTCACAAAGGACTGTGAATGAATGGAACAGATTATCTGATGATTGTGTGGGTGCTAGTAGTGTGACTATATTTAAAAATAAAATCAACACATACCTCAGAAGGGCTGGATATATGTAGATAAAAGGGTTGGACTCTCAATAAGCCAAAGGGCTTCCTTGTCCACCTGCCATCTAGAGTTAATTCTCTGGATGGCAATCTTGTTAAATATAGATATCACAACAGGGCACATCTGCAGTGCAAACTGAGGATGCGTTCTCCAAGTTCTACTGACGTGTCTTCACCCAATTTATTTAGACTCCTCTTTCTGGAATGTTTTTCAGTCCGCTACAAATAGGGGAAGACAAATGTGGGTACTATCTGTGGCATAACAGGGCACCTTTTAAATAAAAGGAATATACTAACTAGGTGGGATAACTGAGAATCTTCATTGAAAACTTCCTGAGTGACAAGTGTCTTTAATTACATACTTTTAGTGTTTGTTTTTAGAGTTGATTGATTTATTAGATCCTGAGAGCAAATGTTTCGTAACTGGCTCTGTTGACCTAACATTTGGATTGATGTTGCAGGTCACATGGGGGCTCATGGAGGAAGGACCTTAGGACCCTAATGTTGGGATTTATGTTACAGGTCACAGGGAGGCTTGTGGAGGAAGGACCATAATGTTAAGATTGATGTAGCAGGTCACAGGGAGGCTCATGAAGGAAGGACCCTAATGTTGAGATTGATGTTGCAGATCACAGGGAGGCTCGTGGAGGAAGGACCCTAATGGTGGTATGAAAAGAATTATCATTGTGATTGTGCTTGCCCTCATTGGCTTCCTCACAATTCTTCTCATCATGAGTCGACTTGGGCGGTCAGCTGCAGAGAATGATCCATTCCTTGACCCGATGGCCAACCCTAACATTCGAGTAGATGAGCGACAGTAATACTCCCACAAGAGGGTGTGTTATTGTAGATGGGGTTTGAGAAACTATTTGTGTATACAGCACTGTTGTATGTAAAGTGATTCAAGACATCATACAACCTTATTTATCTACAATGAAGGCCTGGGAGCAGCAGCTGCAAGGCCTGGGTGCAGCAGCTGCAAGACATGGATGCTGCAGCTGTAAGGCCTGGGTGCATGAGCTGCAAGACCTGGATGCTGCAGCTGCATGGCCTGGGTGAAGCAGCTGTTACAAGTGCAGGGCTTGAGTACTGTGGCTTAGGTGCTGGTGTATTCCTGCTAGAAACTGGGTTGTTGGTGGTTTATCACATATGTGGCTTAAGAAGGGAACTAGTTATGCTAAGCATAACAAAGGAATAATATTACACTGCATTCTTCTGGCACAGCTTTACTTTTGTGTTCCAGTCAACTGTTATTGTTACACTGTTTGTTAAATACAAGTTCTACAGCTGCATTCACTGAACCATCTCATTGATATATAGCTGTAAGAAATGTACATGTATTGTTACTTGTGGAGTTGTATAGGCTCTAATTGAACGTAGGAACAACACAGATGGATGCTAATATAGGGCTCCATGAACAACACAAGTGGATGATAATATAAATATAGGGCTCCATGAACAATATATGAGGTTGACATATGGGTGAACCAATTATAGTGAGTCGACGAAAACATAAGCAAGTCACTGGACATTCTGCATGACACTTCATCTCCAAGTGTCATTCAGCATGCCACTTCCATTTCCAAGTGTCATTCTATGACACTTAATTTTCAAATGTCATTCTACATGACACTCCTTCTCTGCATGTTATTCTGCTTGATACTTCATGCGTCATACTTATTAACATGTCTCACTTCACAGTAATTCCACAAACAGGGACTTGGTAATCTTATATGTTAGCATCTGGAAGTGAGTTTGTTTGTTAGTGTGGTGTTTACACCCAACAAAACTCTGCACTGCAGTGTGGATGTGCAGTTGCAAGTGTTATTTTGAATAGTAATTAAATATTGCACACATAAAAGTTAAAGTTTTCTGTCCCTTGTCTGTTGTACTAATTTGATACATATTGACATACTTTGTAAAGCATAGACATTGTATATTCAGAGGATGCAAACATTTGTAAATATATTGCTTAATGCATGGTGATTACATATTTTTGTTTCATGGCTTGCCATATATCTTATTCATCAATCATAGAAACAAATATTGACATTGCACATTTGTAATCATTCATTGTTGTAAAATAGTAATCATCTATAGATTCACATAATATCATTCTGATTTAGTTGATAAGGTATATGTATATGTTGGGTTTTAATTTTTCATATGTAAAATAAATTAACAAACTGTCAAGGAAACATTGTCTTAGACCTGCTCTTGGAACTAAGGGATGGTTTTAAGTTTTCAAAGCCTCCAAAATGTTGTATTTAGTATTGTTTCAAACCACCATACAACCCACCATACACAACCCTCCACACACAACTCTCCACACACAACCCTCCACATACAACCCACCATACACAACCCTCTGCACACAACCCACCACACACAACCCTCCACACACAATCCTCCACACACAACCCACCATACACAACCAGTTCACTCTATACTATACACAACATCATTGAGCTCGGTTAATAAAACAGTCACATTTTGAATCACCAAGTCATGTCAAGAGGAGGCAGTCTGTTCCTAGTTTTTCATTTATTAATTAATATATTGTTCTTAAGACTATACTATGTTGAAGGTATCCTGCCCACCAAATTGTGTTTAGTAAGCCTGTAACAATGTTATACAGTTTGGAAGGTATGACCCAGTAGCATGTTCAAATAGTAAACAAAACATCCAGTTTCAAAACAAGCTTTATTGGTAATACAGCCAAGTCAGGCCGAGTTAATTGCAATACCCTTTGATGTTCATTGATGTCCCATTTTCTCACATTCAACACAACCAACTTCCTGTTACAAATTACTATGCTCACAAATTCCGGGTAGAGGAACTGACTAGCTCCCTTTCAGCTTCCCAAAAGAAACAGGTTACCTACTCGTTTGTATCACCAAATGAATTTATGCTGATTATATTAAAGTCGAATCATTTGATACTTTCAAGAAAAGTACCTGCAAATTTCACCATGGTCATCTGTAATGTTGCCACAAGAGGTGTGACAAGAGCAGCAGATGTGACGGTGTTAGTGAGAGTTGACAACAGGTCATTGTGACGGTTTCCTATCAGAAGATTGTGTAAATAGCTAAACATTAACAGAAGACGCCGTCTTGAAATATGCTACACACTGCACTGTGGCAGCTTCATTAGAAAACTGATCCCTGCCTTTGTTACATGAACAGTTTTAGTGATGGCAAACATGCTTGCCAAACTAACTGATATATATAATGTAAGTTGTGTTTCATCAGAGGTTATATGTATTTGCAGTGTTTGGGGGAGTTAATTTGTAATGTTCATGAAGTATTGAATAAGAATGTAATTAAAATTATAATAAATACTTGTAAAACAACCAATGGTGCCAGAGTCAATCCTGAAAGTATAGCTGAGAAATTACAATACAGCAAATAATAGCACAGTTATGGATACTTGTGATGTTGTAGCTTTATTTACAGCAGTATGGTATTGTATATATATTATACATTTACTATAGAGTCCTGCCGCCAAACAGTGATTTTGGGTTGAACAGTGCAGTGTAGTCTACCCAATGTGTTTTGATGGTTTTTAGAACTAGAAGGTCTACTGAATCAGAAACTGCATGATGCCATTCTGGCATCCTTGAGCAATGTGAAATATCCGAGATGGCCGCCATGACGTGAAACATGTAAAAGTTCCTTGAAGTGATGATTCGGTTTCTTGGTTATTCATGTTCAGTATATTTACCTCTCAAGAAATTTTTTTGTTATTCTTCTGTATAATTTTGGCCGCATCTCGCAGCTTTCTTCAGCAGACTGAATTTACGGTCTAACTGCATCATGTGACACAAGCTGGAGCGTGACTGGCAGGAGCTCCTGGCCAATGTCTCTGTTCAGAGAAGGCTTCCCCCTGTAGATATTAATGGCCTCCTTGATCTTTCTCCTGTGCCAGTTCTCCTCGAGGTCCAAGATTTTTACATCTTTCGTTGAACACTGGTGGCCTGTGTTCAACTTGTGTTTACTTATCGCTGATAGGGGTTGGCGACACGATAGATATTCTTTAAATTGTGTGCCCAGTGCCCTCGCTGTTTCTCCTATGTAGTGTTGGTCGCATTCTGGGCATTGGATGTCATACCACCCCACACTGCTGCCTTGTCTGTTTTGTCTTTTTGGATGATATGCGGCTGAAATTATACAGAAGAAAAACAAACAAGTTTCTTGAGAGGTAAATATACTAAACATATATAAAAGTTACCATAATTTCATATACATTCCATCTAGATATTTAATTTTTGTTTTTAATTACATGTTTTTGCACCCGAGGAATTCAATGGAATAATTTTTAGTAGTGTGCGACAATGGGATACATAGGTAATCCAAGATGACTGCCAAAATCTTGGTGGGAGAGAAGGTGACGGGGAGATGACAGCAATGAGACGGACGGAAGCCAACAAAGGAGCTACTCTGAGGCAGTGATGGATTGGGAGGAGAAAAGCAAGAATATTCATGGGTGGCTCTTTAATGAGAAAGACAGACAAGATGCTTAGTGAAGGAGATGACATACCTGGTAGTAGTTTGCTTACCAAGGGTTAAGATAGAGCATATAACAGAAAGGGGAGAGAAAGTGATGGGTCCTGGGAAGAGAGGGACAATTCTAGTACATGTAGGGTCAGATAATGCAGAGAGGGAGGGGACAACCGGAATAGTCCAGAAATACAGATAGTTAATCAGGAAGTTAAAGCAAACAAGGATAGAACAGATTGTTCTCTCAGGAATTTTGCAAGCAATGTCAGGAAGGGGGCAAACAGAAACTGCAAGAGGATGGCAATCAATGCACTAGTTGAACAGATGTGTGAAGAAGAGGGGGTGAGATTTATGGGGATACTTTGTTGGGAGGGAAGATATGTACGTGAGAGATGGCCTCCATCTAAACGGAAAAGGGGCTGCAGTTTTTTCAGAGAACCTGCCGTGATGTGTTGATAGTGGGACAGGTTGTATTTATTTAAACTAGATGCACAGGGGGGATTCACAAAGAAGTCTGAAATTGGAGGCATAAATAAAGATATCACAAATAAATCAGCAAAGAGCAGTTTGGAAAACTGAAGCTGGATATAAATGCATTTGTTTAAATGCAAGAAACATTGTAAACAAAAGAAGTGAACTAAACATTATGGTAGAAGATATTGACCCTCACATAATACAAAATAGGTATAACCACATCATGGGCCAACACCGATATATCAAATGCCGAATTGGGACTAACAGGCTATGTAATGTTTAGGAAAGATAGAATAGGAAGAAGGGGAGGTGGAGTTATTTTATATATTAAAGAATCTATCCAGGCTCATGAAATAAAATTAGAAAGAGAAGCAGATTGCAAAAAAGCTGTTTGGTGTAACATAGTTACAGGAAACTTGAAGTTAATGGTTGGGTTAGTTTATTGAAGTCCAAACATAAGCATAGAAGAAAATGCAGGGAATGAGGACAACAAATGTTTAGTTTCAGTACAAAATGGTTTCCTTTCCCAACATGTGCTAGATCCAACCAGAGGAGAAAATGTGTTAGGCAGTTTTGTCATCACAGAATGAATTAGTTGACAATGTCAAGATATGTGAGTCACTGGGGAGTAGTGATCACAACCAGATACATTTTACCATCAAAGTAAAATCAGAAATGAATAATAAAAAGCAGTACAGGAGAAACTTCCACGAAGGAAGATATAAGGACATGAGGAAATATTTAACAAAGATAGATTGGAATAAAACAGTTAAAAATAAGAAAGCAACAGAATGCTGGAATATCTTAACAAGTGAAATTGAGTGCATCGTCGATAAATTTGTTCCACTGAAAAACATGGGAAACAGTCCAGAAAGAAACATTTATTGAAAGAAGCCATTAGAAAAACTAAGTACAAACACATGATGTGGAAGTCATATAGACGCACTGGAAATAATTAAGACTGCAACATTTATAAGGAATCACTTAACCTGAAATAATAAATTAAAGGAGAAGCTATGAACAAAAATTAGCTTGTAATATAAAACATGACAGCAAGAGTTTTGCTTATGTTCGGAGCAAACAGAAAGTTCAGGATAAGGCTGGTCCTGTAGAAGATAGTGCTGGAAATATAATATCAGGGATTCTTAATGGCAGAAGACCTGAATGAATACTTTAGTTCGGTGTTTACCAGGGAAGATATCAGTTCACTGCCAGTACCAGAGGCTAATTTCAAGGGGCAGAATCACACTATTTAGGACAGTTAATTGTAATCCAGGAAATGGAAATAAGGAAAGAAAATAATGGCATTGAAGGATAATAAATCACTTGGAGTGGATGGGATTCCATCCAAAGTACTATTGGAAATTGTTGAACAAATTAGCATACTACTTGCAATAGTTTTCAACTTGTCATTAAACGAGGGAATGGTTCCTTTAGAATGGAAAGAAGCAAACATTGTACCATTATTTAAAAAGGGTTTGAGAAACAAGTCAGAACTACAGACCAGTGAGTTTAACATCGGCAATTTGCAACTTATTAGAAGCACTAATTAAAGATCACATGGTGGATTTTCTTGTAAAAATAACTTGATAAACCCATCTCATCAATGGTTTCTAAAAGCAAGATCATGCTTAACAAATATGTTATGTTTTTTGAAGATATCACTAAGTGGGTAGACAAGAGATCACCAGTAGATATTTTCTACTTAGATTTTCAGAAAGCTTTCGACAAAAAGTGCCACATCAAAGATTACTGCTTAAACTAAAGGTCCATGGTATAGGGAATTATATAATTAACTAGATAGAAAAATGGCTGATTGACAGAAGACAATGGGGAGGCTTCAAATTGGAAATCAGTTCTGGGTGGGGTAGCACAGGGATCTGTACTGGGACTTATATTATTCTTAATATACATCAACGATTTGAACGATGATATAACAAGTAAGGTGTTGAAATTTGCGGATGATACAAAAGTGTTTAGAATGATTAAACGTGATGGAGATAGACAGCATTTACAAGATGATCTTGACAGGTTGAAAATGGTCTGAAAGCTGGCAGATGTTCAATTTTGGGAAATGTAAATGCTTCCCCACAGGACAGGGGAACGAAGATGTACAATATATAATGGGGGTACTGTACTAAGTATTACTGTAAAAGAAAAAGACTTAGGGTTAACAATTAGTGCTGAAGGTTTCGGAGCAGTGTGGAATTGCAGCTTCAAAGGGAAATCAAATCCTTGGATTAATTTGGCGAAATATAGCATATAAGGAAAAAGAACTATTAATACCGCTGTACAAAATTATAGTTAGACCTCATTTAGACTATTGTATACAAGTGTGGAGGCCATATCGCAAGAAAGACAGATATGCTAGAAAAAGTACAGAGGAGAGTAACTAAAATGATACCAAAACTGAGAGATCTTAGTTACGAAATACACCTAAAAGAATGTGGTTTGACAACACTAAAGACCAGGAGATTGAGAGGAGATCAGACAGAAGTTTTTATAATATTGAATTGTTATGAAAATATTGATAACAATATTTTTTTTCAGTTAAGAAAGATAGGACTAAGGGACATGAAGTTACATTAGTAAAGAGCAGAGTAGATTAGATATAAGAAAGGACTGCATACAAATGATTGGAACAGATTATCCGCTGATTGTGTGTGAGCTAGTAGCTTAAATGTTTAAAAATAAAATCGACACGTACCTCAGAAGGGCGGGATACACGGAGATAAAAAGGGTTGGACTCTCGATAAGCGTACAGGCTTCCTTGTCCACCTGCCATCTAGAGTTACTTCTCTGGGTGGCAATCTTGTTAAATCTCTTGTTACAATGAATAGTTACACAGAAAATGTTATAATTTATAATAAATTCAATAAATGCAACATATATAAATTCCAACTCTACTGGATTGAGGTGAGGGGGGTCCGACTCTAGGGCTCCATACCATTGTGCAACCTGGAAATGACATCTGAGCACATTCTGGACAAATGCCCGAGTTGTTGGTGGGAGAGAGAGCATAGTTTGAGGGCAGAGGCAGTACTCGTTTCAGTTTTCAGCGCCCACATGCATTGATGGCACTCAGTCATAGAGTCACACTTCACCCTTACACTAAAATACCACTCAAATATCATTGAATGGTATTAGGGTGTTTTATGGCTAAGGGTATTTGAATGGTCTTCAATGGTATTTTGAATGGTCCTTGTAATTAACTCTTTCTGTACCGTTAAATGGTATTCTGAATGGTTTTCAATGGTATTTGGGTGTATTATGGCCAAAGGTATTTGAATGGTATTTAATTGTTTTCACTGATATACCGTTCAGTGATACAGTAAACCTCGCCTAAGTCGGATTCAATCGGACCGAGTGATTTAATCCGAGTTACGCGAAAATCCGACTTAGCCGAAGATGACATATCCTAGCACCAAAGGCTACCCTCTAAAAGCCCTTAGGTTACTGTGAATGACACTTAAAAGTGACTGGATACTGTGGTAATTCTACATATGTTGATGCAGCTTGCTACCATAACATGCAGTTGCCTCCCTCTCGAAATGCTCCATGTTACAATCAACTTTACCGATAGGGTCGAGTTTCAATCCCTTCTTTGCTACTTATATGGCAGTTATCTTTTCAACTCGACAAGTGGCCGTCACAATATCACATCCACTTATGGCATGCAATGGAAGAACCTGTGAGATGATATCGGAGTGCATCTTCACAGTTGCTGGGATGACAACACATGTTAGGCCATGGATGGGAGACTACATGATCATGGGACACTGCAGGTTTTGGGCTGCATAATGGTGGAGAAGTAGCGCAAAAACATCTGTGTCGTCAGCAACGATGGGGACCCATGCTTGTGGATCCTGGCCAATGAAAATGGCCTGCTGGGTCATGCTGTTGTCTGCCTCCTCATGTTTAGAAGCTAGCTGCAAATTAGGTTGTTTTCGCCTTTTGAACATTTGATTCGGACCTGCATCTTCTTTGGTTACCACAAGGTGATGGTCCTGTGTGGCATTGTTGAGGAAGTAATTGTCGTTCAGGATTTGTCGACATAGCAAGTGTATCAACTGCACCTTGTTGTGCGTACATTTACGCACTGAATAACGGGGGCTGGAAGTGGTGACTTAAGGTTGAGTTTGTGGACCCTTGAAGACATCATGTATGGCTCGCGATGCTCAGGTGCTGCTTGTTGGTTGAGTAGTCTAGTACCTGGTACCTATCAAACGCCAGGTATATATGTCGCTTTGAAAGTGTTTGGAGGCCAAACAGACTTTAAAGTCTTGAACGTATGTCTGGACTGAGCCCTTTGCAGGCCAATCAATTGTCCAGAGAGCAGTCGAGACACCAATGACCACAGCGGTCGGAGAGCCCCAAGCCCTCAATGTGACTACCACAGCAAAGTTTTTCTTGTGCGTTAATTTGCCGGTCGCCACTCTCATGCTCCCATCTGGGTGGAACATGGAGGATGGGTAGGCTGCCAGCTTGGTTGAGAGTACTTGCGGTAAGTCTCTGTTGCTGACTAGAAGACCTATGACTCTGGCGTAGATGGCCTCCAGGTCCAACATTTTATGCTCTCCAGTCAACCCTACAAAAGAGGAAATCTATACCACCCCATGACAGTCAACCCTACATAGGAGGTAATCTATGCCACCTCATGACAGTCAATCCTACATAGAAGTCAATCTATGCCACCGCATAACAGTCAACCTTACATAGGAGTCAATCTATGCCACTGCATGACAGTCAATCCTACATAAGAGGAAATTTATGCCACTCCATGAGAGTCTACCCTACATTGGAAGCAATCTATGCCACCCCATGACAGTCTACCTTACACCGGAAGCAATCTATGCCACCCCATGACAGTCAACCTTACATAAGAGGAAATCTATGCCACCCCATGACAGTCTACCTTACATCGAAAGCAATCTATGCCACCCAATGACAGCCAACCCTATATAAGAGGCAATCTATGCCACCCCATGACAGCCAACCCTACAAAGGAGGCAATCCATGCCACCCCATGACCGTCTACCTTACATCGGAGGCAATCTATGCCATCACATGATAGCCAACCCTACACAAGAGGCAATCTATGCCGCCCCATGACAGTCAACCCTACTTGGGAGGCAGATAATTGCTAGGATTATTCTGTGCATATCTGTGACATGGTCTGTTCTTTAGAGCTCGTCTCATTAAAAGTATCCAAAATGATGACACTAATTCTGTTGATCACAGCACACCCTGAACCAGAGGTATGATAGTCCCTAAGTTGTTTATAGACTGATTAATATTTTGACATGGAATAAAACTAGGGTTAAATTTTCAATTACAACATAACTTTAATTCAATATACGTACAGAAATACATTTATTACAAACGACATCATTGAAATCACAC
Source organism: Escarpia spicata (assembly GCA_963995525.1). Classification (NCBI taxonomy): domain Eukaryota; kingdom Metazoa; phylum Annelida; class Polychaeta; order Sabellida; family Siboglinidae; genus Escarpia; species Escarpia spicata. Next base: position 17,702,609 of record OZ023211.1, on the reverse strand, counting down.
ATGCACCTTAAACTATAGCGTGTACAATATTGATGTATGCTAAATAATGAGAAAACTGTAGGAATATGCTTTTTTAGTATACGTATTACATTAAATGTGTGAAAATACTAAAAACATATGCAAACAATATATCTGGCAAGGTAACTTGTTTCAATGCTGTGCGCTACTAAAACATGTAGTAATTTAAAAATACAAAATGGCTCAAGTGCAACCAATTGCCTTTACTTCAGAGTCTGTGAACAAAGTGTGTTCTGTAATGATAGTAATTAAACATACCATGGTAAGTGCCTGTGAAGACAGTGTGTTCTTTAAGGACGCTCACTACACATGAGTGTCTGTGAACATGGTGTGTTCTTTAAGGACACTGACTACACATGATTGTCTGTGAACATGGTGTATTCTTTAAGGATGCTCACTACACAAGTGTCTGTGAACATGGTGTGTTCTTTAAGGATGCTGACTACACATGATTGTCTGTGAAAATGATGTATTCTTTAAGGATGCTCACTACACATGAGTGCCTGTGAACATGGCATGTTCTTTAAGGACACTGACTACACATGATTGTCTGTGAAAATGATGTATTCTTTAAGGATGCTCACTACACAAGTGTCTGTGAACATGGTGTGTTCTTTAAGGACACTCACTACACGAGTGTCTGTGAACATGGTGTATTCTTTAAGGATGCTCACTACACAAGTGTCTGTGAACATGGTGTGTTCTTTAAGGATGCTGACTACACTTTTACACTTTATTGTCTGTGAAAATGATGTATTCTTTAAGGACACTCACTACACATGAGTGTCTGTGAATTTGGTGTGTTCTTTAAGGATGCTGATTACACATGATTGTCTGTGAACATGGTGTATTCTTTAAGGATGCTCATTACACACGAGTGTCTGTGAATTTGGTGTGTTCTTTAAGGACGCTGACTACACATGATTGTCTGTGAACATGGTGTATTCTTTAAGGATGCTCACTACACAAGTGTCTGTGAACATGGTGTGTTCTTTAAGGATGCTGACTACACACGATTGTCTGTGAAAATGATGTATTCTTTAAAGATGCTCACTACACATGAGTGTCTGTGAACATGGTGTGTTCTTTAAGGACACTGACTACACGATTGTCTGTGAAAATGATGCATTCTTTAAGGATGTTCACTACACGATTGTCTGGGGAAATGGTGTGTTCTTTAAGGACACTCATTACACATGAGTGTCTGTGAACATGGTGTAATCTTTAAGGATGCTCACTACACATGAGTGTCTGGGAAAATGGGGTGTTCTTTAAGGACACTCATTACACATGAGTGTCTGTGAACATGGTGTATTCTTTAAGGACACTCACTACACATGAGTGTCTGTGAACATGGTGTGTTCTTTAAGGATGCTCACTACACATGAGTGTCTGTGAACATGGTGTGTTCTTTAAGGACGCTCACTGGCCGGTCATTGTCTTCATCATAGTCATCCCCATACTGAAACAACAAGAGCAACAGCATTAGTAGAATATGTAATCTTTTAAATATCGATTCACATACCAAAAATCACAATAAACTACTACACAGCCTGCATAAAGTCTTCTGTCTTGATACACCTCCGAGTTCAATTCCAAGAATTTGGATTCAAACAAAGTTATCTTATTATTCTTGGCATATACATGCTTAATATTGCTAGGGTATAGACAGTTTATGTAAATATTGTAAACTGTATAATTGTTATGGCTGCCAAGTTTGGCACATTAGCTTCACTAAACATAAAAAAAACCCAAACAAATAACTGTTTACATGTATCTTACATTAAAGCCATGTCCACAACCACATTATCAATGCTGACAAACTGGAGGAGAGAGGCTCTATACAGAACAGTATTCATCATAACCACATATCCAATGCTGACAAACTGGAGGAGAGAGGCTCAATACAGAACAGTATTCATCATAACTACACTAACAATGCTGACAAACTGGAGGAGAGAGGCTCAATACAGAACTATATTCATCATATATACACTATCAATGCTGACAAACTGAAGGAGAGAGATTCTATACAGAATACTATTCATCATAACCAGACTATCAATGCTGACAGACTGGAGGAGAGAGGCTCAATACAGAACTATAGTCATAACTACACTATCGATGCTGACAAACTGGAGGAGAGAGGCTCCATACAGAACACTATTCATCATAACTACACTATCAATCCTGACAAACTGTAGAGAGGCTCTAAACAGAACTGTATTCATCATAACCAGACTATCAATGCTGGCAGACTGGAGGAGAGAGGCTCAATACAGAACTATAGTCATAACTACACTATCGATGCTGACAATCTGGAGGAGAGAGGCTCTATACAGAACACTATTCATCATAACCACACTATCAATCCTGACAAATTGGAGAGAGGCTCTAAACAGAACTGTATTCATCATAACCACACTATCAATGCTGACAAACTGGTGGAGAGAGACTCAATACAGAGCTGTATTCATCATAACTACACTATCAATGCTGACAAACTGGAGGAAAGAGAGACCCTATACAGAACTGTGTTCATCATAACCATACTAAGTAGACATTTCTACATTTGCCTTCACTTACAGCTATATTGTGAAGACCACTACCATCTAAGTAGACCTTTTTACATTTGTCTTCACTTACAGCTAGGTTGTGAAGACCACTACCATCTAAGTAGACCTTTCTAGATTTGCCTTCACTTACAGCTATGTTGTGAAGACCAATACCATCTAAGTAGACCTTTCTACATTTGCCTTCACTTACAGCTATGTTGTGAAGACCACTACCATCTAAGTATACCTTTCTAGATTTGCCTTCACTTACAGCTATGTTGTGAAGACCAATACCATCTAAGTAGACCTTTCTACATTTGCCTTCACTTACAGCTATATTGTGAAGACCACTACCATCTAAGTAGACCTTTCTAGATTTGCCTTCACTTACAGCTATGTTGTGAAGACCAATACCATCTAAGTAGACCTTTCTACATTTGCCTTCACTTACAGCTATATTGTGAAGACCACTACCATCTAAGTAGACCTTTCTAGATTTGCCTTCACTTACAGCTATGTTGTAAAGACCAATACCATCTAAGTAGACCTTTCTACATTTGCCTTCACTTACAGCTATGTTGTGAAGACCACTACCATCTAAGTATACCTTTCTAGATTTGCCTTCACTTACAGCTATGTTGTGAAGACCAATACCATCTAAGTAGACCTTTCTACATTTGCCTTCACTTACAGCTATATTGTGAAGACCACTACCATCTAAGTAGACCTTTCTACATTTGCCTTCACTTACAGCTATATTGTGAAGACCACTACCATCTAAGTAGACCTTTCTAGATTTGCCTTCACTTACAGCTATGTTGTAAAGACCAATACCATCTAAGTAGACCTTTCTACATTTGCCTTCACTTACTGCATCTGGCAGTAGATCTTCCCATGGGATCTCGTCATCTATGTCATCATCAGCCCAGTGTGAAGACTTCTGAGAGAGTCTGTCGAGGTTGATGTCAGTGAGACTGCCTTGTCTACTGGCGAGGGAGACATGGGAGTAGCCTGGGTTGGCACAGCCCGATCTAAAACTGCCTGGGTGCTGGGGGACCTCCTACAAACATGTCTAGTCATCACTTGTCTACATTCTGCCGAGGAGCCCAATCATGTTGGCAATGCTGCCTAAATGTTGAAGACCAAGAGGGGGAGACAGAGCATGAAGGGTGGGAGACAGGGCATGAAGGATGGGAGACATGGCATGTTGGATGGGGGACAATGCATGTTGGATGGGAGACATGGCATATTGGATGGGAGACATGGCATGGAGGGTGACAGACAGGGCATGGAGGATGGAGAGACAGGGCATGGAAGATGGGAGACAGGGCATGGAGAGTGGGGGAGACAGAGCATTAAGGGTGGGGGTGTTGTTTGTGTGTGTGTCTGTATGTCGGTGTGTGCATGCATGTACATGGATGCATGTATGCATCAGTGTTCTATCTTTATACCCAAAAGGTTCTAGTCAGTCAGACCAGCAACCTACAAAAGTTTCTGGTCTGGTAGCCAGGACACTGGTCTGCATTTTATAAATTTATCAATGGAACAATGCACAAGGTAAACATTTTGAAGAAAACATCTACAGTTGTACTGTATTCTACTTGTTGTATCAGCTGTCAAACTTCATTTGGTATTTGCAGAATGCAGCTTGACAGTTTCCTTTCTAAGCCACCAAACTGGGTAAGCAAAGGCTCCCTAAACTATCATTGGGGCTTAACTATCATTGTTGTATGCCTGATCTTTCCCATCTTTCAAAATGTTTTTATATTGCAGATTTCAGTCTTGATGGTGTCTTTCCCCAAACAGTATGGCTTGTTTAGATTTGTTAGCTTTATTAGTGATGACACTTTGTTTTGATTTACCAAACCGACATTACACTGTACATTCTGAACATGTTTTCTACGATACTAAATTACTGTAATGTGTGTCCTTCATGGGTGCTGCATTTTGTGATAACAATTTCAAAACAATAATTCTTGTAAACATTTGCTTCATTCAACAACCAGTTTTGAAGATCAGCTGATATGAATACTGCTGTTAAAAACATGGTATAGTTTCAGTACGCAGTCACATGGACCAGTAATTACAAAAAAAGTTACTGACCCGACAGAAAAGAAGATGGTCAGTGACCACCGGGTCAGCTAATATTTCAAACGTTGGTATGCACGTATGTGAAAAGCTTAGTACTCACGGTAGTAACAATGCTTGCATCATATGGAATGCAGTAGGCCATTGGTGGTGCAGCTTTCTGTTGGCGTGGCTGCAATGGCATGCGTTCTCTGATGTAGGGCAGCGAGGCACCAGAGGCCCGCACACACACAGCAAGTACAATGAAGAGAATAATGAGAGCCAGGATTGCCATAATGGCAATGAACCACACTTCTTGGTAGACCGGGGTTAATGCTGCCACAGGCACACCTGTTGTTGCTGGACTTGCTACAACAACAAATATAGAACATAACAATCAGGTCTGAACACATGGCAGTAGTCTTGAATGAATGAGTGATTGAAACTTTATTTCAACAACAACAGACATAATGTAGCAAATTATTAAATTATAGTTATATACAATTGTTGAAAAAGGACAAGAAGAAGTGTAGTACTTATGATTACTTGCCCTATTAACCAAAAACATACGTAATACAGCTTAACACCATTTGTAATTACACATTTGACCTCACCATACATAAAACATAATTCTCATGACCAATCACGGCAGGCCGTTCTTTAAAAAGAAGTTAATAATAATAAACCCCAACACCAGTCTTTTTTTAAATACCTACTCATTAAATGCATAACTATTCTATATTTTTCTTTATATTTGTTTTTGAAAAGATGAATATTTTGACAACAAATTAGTGATTTATCAAGCGATTTCCAGAGCTTAACACATTTAGTTGATAGACACATATTTTTCAAATTAGTACAAGCATAATAGTGTGTAAAATTATTAACCTTTCTGGTCGCATAGACAGATTCATACATTCTGAAAAGCTGTTGTATATTCTTCGGCAATTTATTATGATATGCCTTAAACATAATTATAGCAGTTCTTAACTCCACTATATCAGGTACTTTAAGAATGTGCAGATTATAAAATAAGTCCAATCTCTTAGCACCGCATAGCATAGCTACCTTTTTCTGTAGCAAGACTAGGCATTCAACATTTATTGAGTAAGTGTTGCCTCTTATTTCAGCACAGTAACATAAGACAAAAAGAGTTAATGGTATAATATAGCCATGCCACAACTGTTAATCAAGAAACTAGCTCTGTACATAATTGCACACCTTGACAGTTTTTATTTCACTAAAGAAATGTGATTTTTCCATGTTAACCTGTCATCAATCAGAATACCTAAAAATGTAGTGACTTCAACTCTATTGATGTCTTGCTCATTTATCTTTATTGGAATACTTGAATTCAATATGTAATTTCCAAATAGGTGGTATAACTCAAGGTACACCTAGGTCCATCAACTTCACCTCACCAAGAGGCCTAACTCAAGGTACACATAGTTCCATCAACTTCACCTCACTAAGAGGCCTAACTCAAGGTACACCTAGGTCGATCAACTTCACCTCACTAGGAGACCCAATTCAAGGTACACCTAGGTCCATCAACTTCACCTCACTAGGAGGCCTAACTCAAGGTACACCTAGGTCCATTAACTTCATGTCACTAGGAGGCCTAACTCAAGGTACACCTAGGTCCATCAACTTCATCTCACTAGGTGGCCTCACTCAAGGTACACCTGGGTTCATCAACTTCACCTCACTAGGCCTCACTCAAGGTATACCTAGGTCAATCAATTTCACCTCACTAGGTGGCCTATCTCAAGGTACACCTAGGTTCATCAATTTCACCTCACTAGGTGGCCTAACTCAAGGTACACCTAGGTCAATCAACTTCACCTCACTAAGTGGCCTATCTCAAGGTACATATAGGTCAATCAACTTCACCTCACTAGGTGGCCTATCTCAAGGTACATCTAGGACAAGCAACTTCACCTCTGGATTTAGGCCTAACTCAAGGTAGACCTAAATCCAACAACTTTACCTCACTAGTTGCCTCATGCATTATGGCCTGGAATTTGATCAAAACTGCTAGCATGTTTTGTAGGCACAATGGTTCCTTGCAAACATGTAATTGTTGCATTCTGCAGTCACAAAAATAACAAAATCAAAACTGTTCAAGGAAATAATAACTTTTCTGTGAAAACCACTTGTTTGAAACATTGACACAACTTTATTATCCATTACAATAATATCATCATCACTGTGCAGCCGTAGTGTCCCGTGGTTCGGCAAAGGTCTCAGCATGTTGTTTTTAAATCTGCCTTGCACTCTCCTCTGCCAGATGGTGCCCTTCCAGTACTCATCTAGTTTGTCTCTCCACCGTCTCGCCAGTCTTCCTCTAGATCGTTTCCCTTTGTAAAGTCTCCAGGTTGTGATGCGCAAAGTCCATCGGTTATTTCAGTCTGCTGATGTGCCCTGCCCAGGTCCACTTTTGTCTTCTGATTTGTTCTATCACGTCTTTGACCTTTGTCTTCCCTCTTACCTAGATGTTTCTTTTTCTCTCCCGATATTTGATGTTTAACATACTTCTTTCCATCTTTGTTTGTGTGGCTGCTAGCTTGTTCTTTGCCTGGATGGTGAGTGTCCAGCCTGTGGTGATTCTTCTTTGAAGCTCCTTGTCTTGGTTTTGTCTCTGATACTGTATCGTTGTCCCAGATAGATGTAGCTTTCAACGTTCTCTATCTGCATGGTGTTGATATGTATATATCGCTGTGTAATTTTCTAGCATCACTTTTATCTTAGAAATGTTCATCTTCAGACCTTGTTTTTCACTTTCATCAGCAAGCTTCTGTAGGATTTTTTGTAGTTAAATACCTAGTCATTAAATGCATAACTATTCAATATTTTTCTTTATATTTGTTTTTGAAAAGATGAATATTTTGATAACAAATTAGTGATTTATTAAGCAAATTCCAGAGCTTAACACCTTTAATTGATAGACACATACTTTTCAAATTAGTACGAGCATAATAGTGTGTAAAATTATTAACCTTTCTGGTCGCATAGACAGATTCATACATTCTGAAAAGCTGTTGTATATTCTTTGGCAATTTATTGTGATATATGCCTTAAACATAATTATAACAGTTCTTAACTCCACTATATCAGGTACTTTATGAATGTGCAGATTACAAAATAACCTGGGCGTATGGTCCAATCTCTTAGCACCGCATAGCAACCTCATTACCTTTTTCTGTAGCAAGATTAGGCATTCAACATTTGTTGAGTAAGTGTTGCCCCATATTTCAGCTCAGTATGTAATATAAGGCATAAAGAGTGAGTGGTATAATATAGCCATGCCACTTCTGTTAATCAAGAAACTAGCTCTGTACATAATTGCACAACACTTTGACAGTTTTTATTTCACTAAAGAAATGTGATTTTTCCTTGTTAACCGGTCATCAACCAAATTCCTAAAAATGTAGTGACTTTAACTCTATTGATTTCTTGCTCATTTATCTTTATCGGAATACTTGAATTCAATGTGTGATTTCCAAATACCTCAAGACACACCTTGGTCCATCAACGTCACCTCACTAGGTGGCCTAACTCAAGGTACACCTGTGTCCATCAACTTCACCTCACTAGGTGGCCTATCTCAAGGTACACCTAGGTTCATCAACTTCACCTCACTAGGTGGCCTATCTCAAGTACACCTACGTTCATCAACTTCACCTCACTAGGTAGCCTATCTCAAGGTACACCTAGGTCAAGCAACTTCACTTTACTAGGTGGCCTCACTCAAGGTACACCTAGGTCCATCAACTTCACCTCACTAGGTGGCCTATCTCAAGGTACATCTAGGTTCATCACATTCACCTCACTAGGTGGCCTATCTCAAGGTACACCTAGGTCCATCAACTTCACCTCACTAGGAGGCCTAACTCAAGGTACACCTAGGCCCACCAACTTCACGTCACTAGGAGGCCTAACTTAAGGTACACTAGGTCCATCAACTTCATCTCACTAGGTGGCCTCACTCAAAGTACACCTGGGTTCATCAACTTCACCTCACTAGGAGGCCTCACTCAAGGTACACCTAGGTCAATCAATTTCACCTCGCTAGGTGGCCTATCTCAAGGTACACCTAGGTTCATCAACTTCACCTCACTAGGTGGGCTCACTCAAGGTAGACCTAGATCCAACAACTTTACCTCACTAGTCGCCTCATGCATTATGGCCTAGAATGTGATCAAAACTGCTAGCATGTTTTGTAGGCACAATGGTTCCTTGCAAACATGTAATTGTTGCATTCTGCAGTCACAAAAATAATAAAATCAAAACTGTTCAAGGAAATAATAACTTTTCTATGAAAACCACTTGTTTGAAATATTGACACTACTTTATTATCCATTACAATATCATCATCATCATTGTGCAGCCGTAGTGTCCTGTGGTTCGGCAAAGGTCTCAGCATGTTGTTTTCAAATCTGCCTGTCTTGCACTGTCCTCTGACAGATGGTGCCCTTCCAGTACTCATCTAGTTCATCTCTCCACCATCTCGCCAGTCTTCCTCTAGATCATTTCCCTTCGTAAAGTCTCCAGGTTGTGATGCGCAATGCCCATTGGTTATCTCATAGTCTGGTTATGTGCCCTGCCCAAGTCCACTTTTGTCTTCTGATTTGTTCCATCACGTCTTAGACCTTTGTCTTCCCTCTTACCTAGATGTTTGTTTTTCTCTCTCGATATGTGATGTTTAACATACTTCTTTCCATCTTTGTTTGTGTGGCTGCTAGCTTGTTCTTTGCCTGGATGGTGAGTGCCCGTTTTTCCACGCTGTAGGTCATTGCTGGAAGTACGCATGAGTTGTAGACTTATCTCTTCAAGCAGATTCCAAAGTTACCATTCAAGATGTCATGGTGTTTGGCAAATGCTGTCCAGCCTGTGGTGATTCTTCTTTGAAGCTCCTTGTCTTGGTTTTGTCTCTGATACTGTATCGTTGTCCCAGATAGACGTAGCTTTCAATGTTCTCTATCTGCGTGGTGTTGATATATATATTGGCGTGTCATTTTCTAGCATCACTTTTGTCTTGGAAATGTTCATCTTCAGACCTTGTTTTTCACTTTCATCAGTTACCTCCTGCAGCATTTTTTTAGTTCTTGCGATGTTGTAGCGCATATGAGTATGTCGTCGGCAAAGCGAAGATGACAGGTACTCTCCGTCTATCCTCAAGCCTCTGGTTTTCCAGGTGAGTCTTCGGAATATGCTTTCGAGTGTTGCCGTAAACAGCATGGCCGATATGATGTCACCCTGTTATACACCTCTCTTGATGTTGTTGCTCTTTTTGTGTAGGTGGACTGTCAATGAGCTTTTGGTGTAGATGTCTTTCAGGAGTTTGATGTACATGTCGTCTATCCCCTGTTCTTGAAGGGAAGTCAGTATTGTTTGAGTTTGCACCGAGTCAAAAGCGTTCTCATAATTGACAAAAGTGATGCAGAGCGGGATATTATATTCTCGGCACTTCTCTTTCAGTTGGGTTACGATGTGTTTGTTGTCTGTCATTGAGTACCTGCTTCTATATCTTGCTTGCTCTCGTGGTTGGTTTTCATCGAGTGTCTTCTCTAGCCTATTCATTAGTATCTTTGTGAGTAATCTGTAGATGTTCGATAATAGTTCAATAATAGTAGTTCTTTAAGTCTTTCTTATTTCCCTTCTTGAAGATTATCACCACCTTTGCATTTTTCCATGTGGTTGGAATTCGTATTTCTGATAAGCATTTAGTATACAGCTTAGACAGTGTCTTTGAGATGGTATCTTCTCCTGCTTTTAATGTTTCAATGTTTACACGGTCATTACCTGATGTCATTCCACTCTTCATATCTCTTAGTGCTGCTTCCACCTCCCATGGTGTTATCTCTGGTACATCTTTCGGGTCGGTGTGAATTATGGTACTCTGTTCACTGTCATATAGCTCAGTATAGAATTCCTCTATTCTTTCCATGATCATATCTTGGTCTTGTGTTTCTCTACCCTGCTTGTCTGAAAGTGTAATCAGTCTGTCTCGGCCTAATGCCTGGCTTCTTCTGGCTTTCTTCAAGCTCTTTGATGCCAGAATCATTTCTCGTATGATTTCTTCCTGATGTCCTCCTTTGCTTTCTTTTTGATGGTCTTGCTTATTTCTGTGTACTCTGTTTTTTTATGGTTGCCGTTATCCACCATTTCTCGTCGTTTCTTCATTAGTGCTCGTGTCGGTGATGATATCATCACCGTCACATGGCTAACAGCCGTCTTCCAGTGACACCATTTGATTAGCATTACTCTATGATTACAATCATAACAATTATCAAAATCATGTTAAACAAATCACTCAAATTCATAACCAGCCCACCTTCGTACTACCGTGTTCATTCTAATAATAGCGCACGCTCTAATAAAGGAGCACCCCACTATTTCATTTAAAGTCATACCTTCCCGTGAAATTCCTATATATTTCAAAATAACACAACTATTATCCCGACGAATAAAAAACTTGAAGATTTTGCTATGTTCTGCAGGTATATTTTCTACAATGGTCTCATCTTTCATCAGAGCAACAGCATGTTTAACTTAAGGGGAGGCTCGGGTCGAAATTTACGGATTTTTGAAAATAAAATGAGTTTTGAGTTATTGACATTTTTATGTATAAAAATTACTCAACTTCCCATTCATATACGTTAAACTACCGAAATAAACCTGTTTATGTCACAAAACATGCATTTTTGTGATGCCTATCATTGCCAAGTCTTTGTCAAACGAAGCGTGAATAATCGAACATTATGCAATTTTCCGCGATCGATTACGTCGCGAAAAATACTGCCATTCCATCATGGCGCATATCACGGAAAGCCCTGTATTTTTAGATGGCACCGCTGCTGCCTGAATAATCCAGCCTATAAACGACCGCCTCTCTTGCCGCTTCGGGGACAAGGGAATGGTCAGGCTGCATCACGTGATGACGGAATCCTCTGATTCCGTCAAGTCAAATGTTCTGATTGGTTGTAATACGTCCAACCTATGACGTCAGCTTGTAATACCAGCTACATTCGACAGGATTGACATTTTATTATCGGTGTTTCTTTAGCTTTCTAAAACGACATTATGCCGTTTGGTCGAAAGTGAGCGAATGGTTTCCGTGCCGCGAAGCGACGCAATATTGCGCAGCTGCAGTTAGCACGTGAAAGAAAGACTGCAAGTTGAATTTGTTGTTGAATATGTGACGACGACGTCTTCGAGACTTCGGGTCCGACCACGATGACAAGCCCAGAGGCAGAGCAGTGACTGTCAATAGCACCCAGAGTAAGGACAAATTCTGTGTTTTATATGTTCTCGATAACACCGAGTGTTAAATAATACATATAATATATATTCATGCTGTCTCCGCAGTTAGTCTTTGAACCCTGTATCAAGAAATTATTTGACGTTTGCCTATAATTTTATATTTGTGGTCTTGTTGATGTTCAGCCGTCCAGGAGCTATCCAGGCACGCCAGAACCATTATAGTGGACATACAATAAGTGATAATTATGTACATGCTCAGATTATGTTGTTTTAGGGATGACAGTTATACTTTGTACATTATTCTATGGAATTATGGTTTATATTAGTACAACTTGCCTTGGTATGTCCCGTTATGACATACAGTTACACTGTATATAATTCAGTACTAGTAAAATAAACAAAAGGCGCAACAAACTAGTCACAGAATTATAGTACTGGGGAGGGGCTTTTATTGTTAGTAATACTTGTGTTCATGAAATACATTGGTATTGTGTACTTGTTTCTTAGCGTCAACTTGGCTGTCAGTGTCACCCGATCCGTCTCAGACTATCTGTGACTGAGCGGAAGTTTGGCTACACGGATCTTCTGGATGAGATGGGGGTCTCACACTTCCCGGATTAGGACGAAGGAGATACTTGTGCAGATCTGCCGACTGTACTTGTATGCTGTGCCATGTTGCTGTCGCGAACCTGCCGTGCTCTTCTTCAGTGAACTTTATTTAGGTTACAATGAACTTTATCTGAGCTCCGGTGAACTAGATTTGTGCTCCAGTGAACTTTATCCGTGCTCCTGTGAACTTTATCTGGTTGTTGGAATGATGTGCTATTTTACAAATACGGTTTTCTGTTCTGTAATGTTTTTGCTACATTGCTTTGTTTGACATGTTACTATGCTGTTCAAATCACTTTGAACGATGTCATTTGATAGATTATACATAGAGTAACATGTGTACAACGTTTCAATCACTTAGGTTGCTTTTTAGATGTTGAAAAGTGTGTACAAGTGTAACTAAACTTTGAACGCGATTTTCTCAGAAACATGATTTCACTCACACCAGCCGTCTTGTTTATTTATCTGAGTAACCGCTTGACAGATTTGCTAGAAACTTGCTACAATGTATTTTGACATTATGCCCCTGGTAGCCAGCAAGCTACTTTAGATACATAATTTTTTTAAATCATTAAAAAAAAGTTTTTTTTTAAATACTAAATGTATCTTGCTGGTTACACTTAGGGTTATATGGAGTAACTACACACCACATTTGAGTAATGTAGGTCCAGTAGTTACCAAGATATTTCAATGCATGCATTAAATCCAAGATGGGTGCCGTACCGTGGGAAAATCCCCCCGTAAAATTTTGAAAAAAATTCCAGGCCTTCCCGTTAGGTAGACTATTATTCTGTCAAAGTTTCAGCTCTGTAGAGTAAGTAACAATGAAGTTATAAAATAACATACGTTTAGACCCAAGGCTCCCCTTAATTGTTTTCCGCGATTACACACTGAACTTTTCCTCCGCTTGCTTTTAGGGTCCCAACACTGTTTGTGCACGTGAAATCCGTGAATGACTTTAATCAATTCGAACGCCATGACATGTAGCCTCGATCACCCAAGTCCTTTGAGTTCTGCCGCCTGCTGGCATTACGCCCCTCACTATGTGGTGGTGCCACCTGGCGGATTGGTTGAAAACACTCGCATTGGTACCTTTTAATGGCGCACTGCGCCATTATTAGAATGAACACGGTATATAATATTAAACCGGAGTATTATTTAACATATAGTATGTGCTGTTACTGGTGATATATGACAATGAACTGAGAAGCTTGATCCATTGAAATATATGTAAGTGAATAGAAACGCGATGCAACCATTTGTACTTGGTTAACAAAGTAGTGTAAAAACGGTAATAGACTTACAAACAAAGGTAGAGTTTCAATTAATCAGTTTAATTACATTCTGAACATCTAAGATTTAAACATTCAATCTTTTTTGTTCCTATTTGTGTGGTATTTACACTTGGTGGTCTCTTGTTTATCAACAATACCACACAAATAGGAACAAAAAAGATTGAATGTTTAAATCTTAGATGTTCAGAATGTAATTAAACTGATTAATTGAAACTCTACCTTTGTTTGTAAGTCTATTACCGTTTTTACACTACTTTGTTAACCAAGTACAAATGATGTTCAATTTTGGGAAATGTAAATGCCTCCACATAGGAACGAAGAGGTAGAATATACAATGGCGGGTACTGTACTAAGTACTACTGTAAAAGAAAAGGACTTAGGGTTAACCGTTAGTGCTGATATGAAGATTTCAGAGCAGTGCGGAATTGCAGCTTCAAAGGGAAATCAAATCCTTGGATTAATTAGGCGAAACATAACGTATAAGGAAAAAGAGCTAATACTACCGCTGTACAAAACAATAGTTAGGCCTCATTTAGAATATTGTATTCAAGCGTGGAGGCCATATCGCAGGAAGGACATAGATATGCTAGAAAGAGTGCAGAGGAGAGCAACTAAAATGATACAAAATCTGAGGGATCTTAGTTATGAAATACGCCTAAAAAAATGCGGTTTAACAACACTAGAGACCAGGAGATTGAGAGGAGATCAGATAGAAGTGTTTAAAATATTGAAGGGTTATGAAAATATTGATAGAAATGTTTTTCTCAGTTAAGAAAGATAGGACTAGATGACATGATCTTGCATTAGCAAAGGAGCAGAGTAGATTGGATATAAGAAAGTTTTCATTTTCACAAAGGACTGTAAATTAATGGAACAGATTACCTGCTGATTGTGTGGGTGCTAGTAGCGTGAATGTTTAAAAATAAAATCGACACATACCTCAGACGGGCGGGATACACATAGATAAAACTCTCACTCGGCCCTTGGCTTATCGGACTCTCGATAAGCCAAGGGCTTCCTTGTCCACCTGCTACCTAGAGTTAATTCTCTGGGTGGCAATCTTGTTAAATAACTTATGCATGCATAATATATCTATATATAATATTGATACCAAGATTTGTATTCATCTTTCCATTTGATTAAATAATCTTTAGCTAGCTGACCAGATATGGAATTTTCATTACATTTAACCACTAACCGAATCTGTTTATATAATAATAAAAGCATTTAATTTAGCTAAACAATTTAGATTCCAGAGCAGTGAATGCATGCATGTTAGCTACATGTGCAGTTCTCATAGCAGTGAATGCATGTGGTTCCAATAGCAGTTGGAGCATGCTTATTAGCTACACGTGTGGTTCCACTAGCAGTCAATGCATGCATGTTGACTACATGTATGGTTCCAGCAGCAGTCAATGCATGCATGTTGACTACATGTGTGGTTCCAGTAGCAGTCGATGCATGCATGTTAGCTACTTGTGTGTTTCCAGTAGCAATTGATGCATGTTAGCTACATGTGTGTTTCTGGTAGCAGTCGATGCATGCATGTTGACTACGTGTGGTTCCAGTAGCAGTCGATGGATGCATGTTAACTACATGTGTGGTTTCAGTAGCAGTTGATGCATGCATCTTGACTACATATGTGGTTCCAGTAGCAGTCGATGCATGCATGTTAGCTATATGTTGTGGTTCCAGTAGCAGTCGATGCATGCATGTTAGAAACCTCAAGCTTTCACCATGCAGATCATTTACCTGGAGTTGTCACGTACACTGCAACCAACAACAAGAATGATCAGTATAGCTAATACATTTATATGACATCAAATTTGATTAGATTAATACTATGTTTATTGCTTTTAGCATCTTATGATATCAGCAAACAATTTTGTAAAACTGTGCTTAGAAAGCAAAATAGACTCTTGTCATTTCTACCAGGTCTTCACGCACTGTAAAAGCAGAATAGATGAGTATAGTTGATTGCATGAGTGGTACATAATACATGGTATATTACAAATACATGAATG
Source organism: Escarpia spicata (assembly GCA_963995525.1). Classification (NCBI taxonomy): domain Eukaryota; kingdom Metazoa; phylum Annelida; class Polychaeta; order Sabellida; family Siboglinidae; genus Escarpia; species Escarpia spicata. The sequence goes on along the minus strand of OZ023211.1, from coordinate 17,686,775 downwards.
GTAACACACTACAGTACATTATGATTACATTAAAGGTTATTTAGATGAGTATAGTTGATTGCATGAGTGGTACATAATACATGGTATATTACAAATACATGAATGGTAACACACTACGGTACATTATGATTACATTAAAGGTTATTTATCCAATATACTTTGCTTTAATCTGAATATGTTTTCTTTTCATCAGCAAATAACATTTCTATCACGTCACAATTGTTGTTAACAGTGCATGATTAGGTGGTCATTCACAATTGTTCACTTTTACCTATTCATACAAAGCATATCAAAGAGGCAGGGGCTATTTGTAAATATGCTGCCAGTATCATGTCAATTGCATAACCAGATTACCAAAAAAAATGTGGTGATATAGCGAGACTCCTCTGCAAGCCTCAACTGATGATAGCCTGATCTTAGATCAATATTGCTGAACACACGCGCATTGTTCAGTTTTTGAACAATGTCATCAACTGTAGGCGACGGGTGTCGCTCTCTCATGATTGCTTTGTTCGCCTGTCACATATCGACACAGATACGAACCTCACCGGGCCTTTTGGGTATCGGTACCACCATTATTGGGGACACCCAGGGAGTTGGACCCTCTACCCTTTCGATCACATCATTCCTTTTCAACTCAAACAGTTCCTTTGTAACCTTTTGACGTTCATGAAAAGGGATTCTTCTGTGGCGCTGAGCAACAGGGGGGATAGCTTCATTGATGTGAAACTTTACCTCAAAGTTCTTTAACCTACCAATACCCTCAAATACCTTCGGGTATTTCTTCACTCCTGGGCACTCAGTATGTCTGACATTATGCACCACATGATCTGCAACCTGAATGAATCCGAGTTTTTGACTCACATTTACACTGAGCAAACATCCACAGTTTCCTTTCACTACATAGAAAACATCACTCGCAGTTTTCTTACCACACACAATAGTACTACGAATCTTTCCAATGGTTACTATACGTGTACCACCATATGCATTCAGTTTGTCATGACATGTTTCAAGACGAACACTCTTGAATTTTTTCTCATACGTACTCTCATCAATTAGACTACACGATGCACCACTATCAGCTGTCATCATCACTGAACACTTTTCAAACTTGATTTTGAACTTCGGCGGTTTTGGTACAAAAGTGCTATTGTAAACACCATGTATACTACTTTCACAAACATCACCCTCAGGGTTTGCGGAAACATCATTTATACTATTTTCATAACCATCACTCTCCGTGCTATCATCAGGTACAGTCCCTACTGTAAATACGTAATCCTCTACCTTATCACTAACTGCACGAACTGATTTCTTCACAAACTGTTTGTTTGTGGTATTTGTTTGACCTTTCTTAGGTAAAAAAAATAGCAAAATGGTTTCGTCCATAACACTGTTTACCAAATGCCGGGCAAGTTTCCTTGCCTCCTACATGCGGAAAACCTTTCTCACAGTATCTACATTTTGTTACACCATGTTGTGGTTTTCTACGTTTCGACTGTCCGAACGTGCGACCGATTGTCTTGGCATCTTGTTGGATGCCTGTCAAGTCTTTTTTAATGTCCAAACTTTGGGCTTGCGCTAGCTCGTTATTTCGACCCGCTTCAATTATGTCGCCTAGCGTGAACGCATTGTTTGTCAGTCCTTGTTTACGCAGTTTTGAGTCTGTGGTTGTCTGTATCACGTGTGATTTAATTTCACCGTTAATGTCGTTGAACTCGCAACTGGCCGCTGCCTGGCGGAGACGGGTATGGTAAGCATCAATTTTTTCGCCACTCTCTTGACGAATGCGTCTAAACACGGCACGTTCATACTCACGATTAACCTTCGGCTTGAAGTATGCTGTTAGCGCTGTTTTGGCCTGTTCATAAGTTGTCCCTCTGTTCGGCAGGTTGACAACAATATCGAATATTGTACTGCCAACTGCATGCAACAACAGTGCTCTCTTCTGTCCTTCGTCATTTACTGCGATGGCGGACAGATAGTTCTCGAATCTGAGTAGCCACTTATCCCATTTGGGACCTAACGAGGCGTCACTATCGGAAAGTTCGCTTTCAAAAGGCTGTATGCACGGCACATTTAATGACGTTGCCATGACTGCATCCTTCACAAATCTACTCCATGCAGATACAGTCTACTGAATCACGACTGCTGGCTTGTTTACTAGTTTTACACAGTAAACAACCGACTTTATATGAATGTCAGATGTTCTCAGTATGCGTGGTTCCCGCTCATGTTTGCACACGGCACTGTCTGTGGTATGGTTCTCGTTGCTGACAACACGGCCAACGGATTAAAATTGAACAACACGTCCATAACGGACTTAACACTAACCGTTTCTTCATATGCGCATTTTACACACGTCTCTGTGCTCTGTGGTAGACGACACTACTCACACACTTGTCTTTTGGTTCTGTTTCGCGCATCGCCAAATATAAAATAGTGACACGTACATCGTGGCTTCGGTGACAGAACAAACTTCTTTATTCTCGTAACTACAGGAGAGTTCCAACATGTTTAAATCACTATAAACTATACGACAGGTGGCAGCATCAGACGGTGTTATGTTCATTACACCATCTGGATAAGAAAGACCAGAACACCTATCAATGGAGACAAGGGCAATTACGATCTGCCTCAAGTGTATGATGACGTCATACAGTGTCATAGGTACTGAAGAAGTTTAAGTGACACATCTGACGAAAACCTCTACAAGGAAAAATTTGTTTGGTTTTGTCAAAATATTTTTTTTTACTTTGTAATGGATCAAATTCACAGGACTTATTTGGACATGACATAATTTGTAGTCTCACTTCATCAACTGCTGCTGGTGTGATAGAAGAAAGTAAGGAATAAATTTGTGGAATTTCAACATTTATAAGATTTAAAGACTGATCTAGAAATGAAGAATGGATAAGGCCAGTTTCCTTAAAATAATCAGAGAACATATCACATGGCTCAGGTTGCTGGGGGGCAGTAATAATATATATTTCATGAAAATAACATTTATATATTTAGGATGCTATGTGTTATACAAATATACTTCTATTGCATTTACGACCTGCTGTTCTCATTTAGATTATAATCATGTTGGCTAGGTAATGAATGATCATTTTAATTATGTAATCTGCATAATATATTCATGCATAGTGATTGTGGCTTTATATATAATAAAGCTCTTATACAAACTTAGGTGGGGCTATCTAGGTTTCATGATGCGTGTTGAATTTTTGGCAATAGTTTTACATGTGATAAGATGCACAGAGTTAATACTAGCCGCAAGCGATGCTTATTACTTGGGCATTCGATGGAAACAAACATAATATTTATGTTGTATAACACCTTTATGCTGATGCTTATCTGCTTGCAGTGTTCCGAGTTAAGGTAGAGTTGTGCTTTCTACTTAGGTGGTACATCATATGTATATGCCCTGCAATAGTACTGTCGAGCCATCAATTACACGTGAGTATTATGTTACTTGGATACTTTATCTACTTAGGTGGGGATATATAAGTAACATTATTCGTGTTCTTATATTGGCAATCAGGGTTGTGTTAATACACAATATTTGTAGTTTCCACCACCAATGCTTTCTACTTAGGTGGGGCGATACGTGGAAACAAATGTGTACTATTGGCGTTTAGGATGATATTTATATCCAGTTTTAGGGGATATATATGAATCTTGTGGGGTGGGGGAGCCATCCTGCAATCGTTGATTACCGAATGGCCGGATGTGGTTGGTTCCCCCACCTTTGCTGTTCTCATTTAGATTATAATCATGTTGGCTAGGTAATGAATGATCATTTTAATTATGTAATCTGCATAATATATTCATGCATAGTGATTGTGGCTTTATATATAATAAAGCTCTTATACAAACTTATATCTGCCTTGTGTTATTCAGCAAACTAGCCACGATTCATATCCTTGTAACAAGCAGCGTCGGCACACATAAAATCAACATTTGATCAAAACTCAAATGGTATTTATGTGGGCGTTGCTGCAGCCTATATTTGAAATGTACGGTACACCGACCTAACCATGGGATAAGCTCTTCCAGCCACAACAGCTGGGCCTCTTTTTCATTCACGCGTTACTCAGAAAGGTAATCTTTTTTATGCTGTGACGGATATAAATATTTGTTTCGGTTATAACATTTACGAGGCGCGTTGACACGCTATAACATTTTCCCAGTAGGGTTCGTTAGTTCCTCGTGGGTTGTTCTAACCGTCATTCAGATGATAGTCATAAGGATGTATCGGCACGATTCTAAAGGCAGATTCGATATCCGCTTTGGCAATAAAGCAGCCCTGTCCTACTGTTGTTAACAACGAAACAAAAAAATCATAATCTTCATAAGAGACTGAACAGAAATCTTTTGGTATACCAGAATTTACAGAATCTCCTTTTGGAAATGACAGATCGTGAATAATTCTGAATTTTCCGGGCTCTTTCTTAGGGATGAGTCGTAGTGGTGATACCACATAATCGTGTAAAGGGGCCCGCTATACGACCCAAGCCTTTTTCCTTATGAATCATATCACTGGCCACTGCAGGATTTAATAAAAGAGATGGGCGATTACATGGTATTGACCTGTGACTTAGGTCCCCCTCAAAGGGGATACGGAAACCGTCTAGAAATCCATTGACAAGTGTGTCTGTTGTTGTGGCATCGTAACTACTTTCGTTTAACAATCGTCAGAGCTGGGCGGCGCAGACCGGTGTTGGGAGCCGCAGGTCTGGGAAGGCAGGGGTTCGGCGTTTGGCTGGGCATTGTGATGGGACATGTGGGCCATTGCAGGTGGGGCATGTGTGCTTGTAGGCACATGTTGGGTATTTGCAGATCCCAGTGGCACAGAAGGCAAAACAGTAGCCGGCAGGAAAGGACTGCCGACGGGGATCTGGCTGCTTTCGTATGGGAAAGACGGTTGGTTTGGAGACACTGGTGGCCTTACGGGTCACCTGATGAAAAATTTCCGGGTGGAGATGATACCAAGGCATGGAATTGATGGCTCGTAGTTTTCGAAAATCCTTGTCATACATCAGAAACACGCTAGGGTGTGAGCTGGTCCCCAAAGAACGAATAAATTGCATATATTTGAGGATGTCCTGAATCTCAGTGGGATGTTGTTGGACATAAATAGCTATATATACTAGGAATGCGTTGGACCACTGCTCGATGTTGGTAATTTTTGTGGTAGGCTGATCTTTGACATGCACATTTGATGTTTGGGTGACAGGATCGAGAACCAACAAGGTTTGTGGTGTGGATTCACCAGCGAGGAGGCTTAAGTCAACAAATTGTTTTCCCCAGATTTTTGACTTGATACGGTCGTCAACCAAGCTGCCTAGCGGTACAGAAGCAAAAGTGTTCATGGTAGACGGGTAGAACTCCACGTCCTCACCTCCCTCTGTATGCACTGGGGAAGACAGTGTGGCTGTCTCCTCCATTGCTGCCGTCGCTGCTGAACCGGCGGCTGCCGATGCTACCGCCGGTGTTGCGGAGGCCATATTTGTGATGACATCACCGATGGCCTGCATCTGTTGCTGCATCAGGTTGATTTGCTCCTGCAGTGCAGCGGTGGTGATGGGCACTGGGTCCTCAATAGCCGGAGCCACAGCGCTGGTCCCCACATCCCTCGCTCGTCTGCGGACTGGCCCAACGGTTGCACCCCCTTCGTAGCGTTTTGGCGTCTTCCGCTTTCGTGGAGGCATTCTGTAACTACAGACGGACGGATCGGCAGAAACTGGCCAAACAGCCATTACAGTATAACTAATCACATTAACATATATACGTGATCAGTGTTATGTACACAGCAATTTCTTAACGCGCTCACCATAATGGCAGCATATATGGATACAGGCGAAAATGTGTACCACTAATATGTCCAATTAAAATTATAATAGTGTTTTTGTGCACTGAACACTTTAGCTAAAGTCTTACATACCGCCGGAATATAGGAACACCATGTTGTAAGTTGTAAATGCACAAAACACCCTGAAGGCAACTAAAATATACAGTGAAAATGTCGGACAGATGTATTAGCTGACCCAACGGTCACCAGCACCTGACCCAACGGCCACCAGCTGGGCTAAGAAAGGGCTACCATTTGAGCCGATCATAAGGATAAAAAAGACGGCCACCAATTGGGCTAATCTTAAGGACCTAATCAGAAGCCACCAAGTGGGCTAATCTTAAGGACCTAAACAAAAACCACCATTTGTGCTAATCTTAAGGACCTAACTAAATGCCACCAATTGGGCTAATCGTAAGGACCTAAATAAATGCCACCAGTTGGGCTAATCTTAAGGACCTAAAGTAATGGCCACCGGGAGGGGGGGGGGGGTTAATATTAAGCAGCTCATGGCAATAACAATACCAATGACGTAGAAGAGACAGCACATACATAAATGCATGTTAAGTACTGAACGTATCAGACAGTAGAGCAGATTGTCACTTTATGATTAATGAAAACCTGTGAATGAAAGTTAAAGAAATAGTTTGTTATTTACAATTAAGTAACAGTAGTAGGAGGACATCCGTTTGCATAGTCTTTAACGCCATTAAATTCACAGCTTATTCGCTGAAGCAATGACTGCACCCCGCACGCTGTTGTAGTACTTGCGGTTACCCTCCTGGTTGAAATGAACCCCATCTAGGAGATAATCGGCCCAATTTTTCCAAATTCCGCGGTGACACAAAAAATCGACTTGGTCGAGGGATTCGGAAGTTTCGCGCAAATAGTTATTATACACGACAACCTTGTCGTTGAAATTATTGCAGATATAGTATTTAGATTGGCATGCATTGCGGAAGAACATTTGCGAAATGACAACTGTCCGCACGTCGGCCATCACAATCAAGTATGTGGCGTACGCCAAAACACTGTCCGCCAACTCGACGGGACTGGCATCGTTAATGTCATTAGTGCCGACGTCAAGAAAAATTACATCTCGACTAGCTTGTAATATAGCGGGCGTCAAAGCATACAATTGATTGACTTTAAGTCCGCCTCGCGCAACAAAGGTAACGTGGAAACGCTCAGGATTCAAATCAAGATTCAGAGACCGATGCTCCAATGAATATCGGGCAAACCGTGAGACAAAGGAATGCCCGACCAGAGCGATTTCGACGCACTCCATCACAGCTTATCCCTCCTTAATTACGGTAAATGACGGTTAGAACAACCCACGAGGAACTAACGAACCCTACTGGGAAAATGTTATAGCGTGTCAACGCGCCTCGTAAATGTTATAACCGAAACAAATATTTATATCCGTCACAGCATAAAAAAGATTACCTTTCTGAGTAACGCGCGAATGAAAAAGAGGCCCAGCTGTTGTGGCTGGAAGAGCTTGTCCCATGGTTAGGTCGGTGTACCGTACATTTCAAATATAGGCTGCAGCAACGCCCACATAAATACCATTTGAGTTTTGATCAAATGTTGATTTTGGCAGATATCTCCAGATTTCATCAGAATAATTATTTGGACAGACTACATTATTTAAAGACCTATTACAGTATGCCCTTATAACCCATAGCACAAGGTAGGTTTAGAGGCTGGATCACGTTTTCAAAGACAGCATCAGTGCTCCACTTGTGACTGGATAGCTTTGTGAAGATATGCCGAGACATTCATCAGCCAGCAGATTAATCATCACTGACATATTTACACTTTAAGGACATTCACTTTTTATTTTCATTGCTTGGTTATTGCCTGCTGACATCTGTTTAGTAACTTTAACAGCTTATGGTAGCCCTCCTTGATTGCATTTTGGAAAGGTAATCATTTCGGGAGAGAGGAGAAATATGTTGGGTTACATGTCATCAGCTGTTTGGAGTAAATAATGACCTGTTTGTGGGTCTTGTTTTTTAATGCTTTGTTTAGAGTTAACACAAAGCTCTACCATTTGCTGACATTACACTTTGTTTGTGTTCAAAATATAGTTGTGTTGTTTTCAATTAATTTATAATGCTACTGACATAATAGTCATAACAACATTTAGAGGGTTGATATGCAGAAATATCTTCCACACAACTCTGCATGTCTAATTAATTTGTTTTATGAAACTACTCTTCTCCTTTAATTTCCTACGTTTTTCCTGCAATACTAACTGCTGAGATTTTGAAACATTCCAGCACATATGGTGGGACATCCAAGCACAGATGGTGGGACATCCAAGTACAGATGGTGGGACATCCAAGTACAGATGGTGGGACATCCAAGTACAGATGGTGGGACATCAAAGCACAGATGGGGGGACATCCAAGTGCAGATGGTACGACATCCAAGTACAGACTGTGGGACATCTAAGCACTGTTGGTGGGACATCCAAGCACAGATGGTGGGACATCCAAGTACAGATGGTGGGACATCCAAGTACAGATGGTGGGACATCAAAGCACAGATGGGGGGACATCCAAGTGCAGATGGTACGACATCCAAGTACAGACTGTGGGACATCTAAGCACTGTTGGTGGGACATCCAAGTGCAGATGGTACGACATCCAAGTACAGACTGTGGGACATCCAAGCACAGATGGTGGGATAAGGAGAAAAGCAAGAATATTCATGGGTGACTCTTTAATGAGAAAGACAGACAAGATGCTTAGTGAAGGAGAAGACATAGTAGTTTGCTTACGAGGGGCCAAGACAGAGCATATAACAGAAAGGGTAGAGAAAGTGAAGGGTCCTGGGAAGGGAGGGACAATTCTAGTACATGTAGTGACAGATAATGCAGAGAGGGAGGGGACAACCGGAACAGTCCAGAATTTTGTCAGTAATGTCAGGAAAGGGGCAAACAGAAACTGCAAGAGGATGGCAATCAATGCACTAGTTGAGCAGATGTGTGAAAAAGAGTGGGTGAGAATTATGGGGATACTTTTCTGGGAGGGAAGGTATGTACATGAGAGATGGCATCCATCTAAACGGAAAGGGGGCAGCAGTTTTTTCAGAGAACCTGCTATATGGTTGTTAGTGGGACAGGTTGCATTTATTTAAACTAGATGCACAGGGGGATGCACAAAGAAGTCTGAAATTGGAGGCATAAATAAAGATAGTACAAATAAATCAGCAAAGAACAGTTTGGAAAACTGAAGCTGGATATAAATGCGTTTGTTTAAATGCAAGAAACATTGTAAACAAAAGAAGTGAACTAAACATTATGGTAGAAGATATTGACCCTCACATAATACAATGTATGTATAACCACATCATGGGCCAACACCGATATATCAAATGCCGAATTGGGACTGACAGGCTATGTAATGCTTAGGAAAGATAGAATAGGAAGAAGAGGAGGTGGAGTTATTTTATAATATTAAAGAATCTATCAAGGCCTATGAAATAAAATTAGAAAAAGCAGATTGCAAAGAAGCTGTTTGGTGTAACATAGTTACAGGAAACTCAAAATTAATGGTTGGGTTAGTTTATCGAAGTCCAGACATAAGCATAGAAGAAAATAGAGGGAGTGAGGACAACACATTTTTGGTTTCAGTACAAAATAGTTTCCTTTCTCAACATGTGCTAGATCCAACCAGAGGAGAAAATGTTTTAGGCAGTTTTGTCATCACACAATGAATTAGTTGACAATATCAAGATATGTGAGCTACTGGGGAGTAGAGATCACAACCAGATACAGTTTACCATCAAAGTAAAACAGAAAGGAATAATAAAAAGTAGTACAGGAGAAACTTCCATGAAGGACGATATAAGGACATAAGGAAATATTTAACAAAGATAGATTGGAATAACACACTTAAGAATAAGACAGCAACTGAATGCTGGAATATCTTAACAAGTGAAATTGAGTGCATCGTCGATAAATTTGTTCCACTGAAATACAAGGGAAACAGTCCAGAAAGAAACATTTATTGAAAGAAGCCATTAGAAATACTAAGTACCTGGTACAAACAAATGATGTGGAAGTCATAATATAGACTGCAACATTTATAAGGAAGCACTTAACCAGCTGAAATTATAAATTCAAGAAGAAACTATCAACAAAAATTTGCTTGTAATATAAAACATGACAGCAAGAGTTTTGCATATGTCCGGAGCAAACAGAACGTTCAGGATAAGGCTGGTCCTGTAGAAGATAGTGCTGGAAGAATAATATCAGAGGGATTCTTAATGGCAGAAGACCTGAATGAGTACTTTAGTTCGGTGTTTACCAGGGAAGATAAAATTAGCATACTACATGCAATAGTTTTCAACTTGTCATTAAACGAGGGAGTGGTTCCTTTAGAATGGAAAGAAGCAAACATTATACCGTTATTTAGAAATGGTTTGAGAAACAAGTCAGAACTACAGACCAGTGAGTTTAACATCGGCGATTTGCAACTTATTAGAAGCACTAATTAAAGATCACATGGTGGATTTTCTTGTTAAACATAACTTGATAAACCCATCTCATCAATGGTTTCTAAAAGCGAGATCATGCTTAACAAATATGTTATGTTTTTTGGAAGATATCACTAAGTGGGTAGATAAGAGATCACCAGTAGATATTGTCGACTTAGATTTTCAGAAAGCTTTCCACAAAAAGTGCCACATCAAAGATTACTGCTTAAACTAAAGGCCCATGGTATAGGAAATTATATAATTAACTGGATAGAAAAATGGCTGATTGACAAGTCAATGGGGAGGCTTCAAATTGGAAATCGGTTTTTGAGTGGGATACAAAGGGAACTGAGACCTATATTATTCTTAATATACATCAACGATTTGAATGATGATATAACAAGTAAGGTGTTGAAATTTGCGGATGATACAAAAGTGTTTAGAATGATTAAATGTGATGGGAGATAGACAGCATTTACAAGATGATCTTGACAGGTTGATCAAATGGTCTGAAAAATGGCAGATGTTCAATTTTGGGAAATGTAAATGCCTCCACACAGGACATGGGAACGAAGATGTACAATATACAATGGGGGTACTGTACTAAGTACTTCTGTAAAAGAAAAGGACTTAGGGTTAACAATTAGTGTTGATATGAAGGTTTTGGAGCAGTGTGGAATTGCAGCTTCAAAGGGAAATCAAATCCTTGGATTAATTTGGTGAAATATAGCATATAAGGAAAAAGAACTATTAATACCGCTGTACAAAACAATAGTTAGGCTTCATTTAGAATTATATACAAGCGTGGAGGACATATCGCAAGAGACAGATATGCTAAAAAAAGTACAAAGAAGAATAACTAAAATGATACCAAAACTGAGACCTTAGTTACGAAATACGCCTAAAAGAATATGGTTTGACAACACTAAAGACCAGGAGATTGAGAGGAGATCAGAAAGAAGTTTTTATAATATTGAATGGTTATGAAAATATTGATAACAATATTTTTTCTCAGTTAAGAAAGATAAGACTAAGGAACATGAAGTTACATTAGTAAAGGAGCAGTGTAGATTAGATATGTTCTCATTTTCACAAAGGACTGCATGCAAATGATTGGAAGAGATTACCTGTAATTGTGTGTGAGCTAGTAGCGTGAATGTTTAAAAATAAAATTGACACGTACCTCAGAAGGGCGGGATATACGTAGATAAAAAGGGTTGGACTATCGATAAGCGAACAGGCTTTCTTGTCCACCTGCCATCTAGAGTTAATTCTCTGGGTGGCAATCTTGTTAAATCTCTTGTTACAATGAATAGTTACACAAAAAATGTTATCATTTATAATAAATGCAACATATATAAATTCCAACTCTACTGGGTTGAGGGGAGGGAGGTCCTACTCTAGGGCTCCATACCATTGTGCAACCTGGAAATGACATCTGAGCACATTCTGGACAAATGCCCGAGTTGTTGATGGGAGAGAGAGCATAATTTGCGGGCAGAGGCAGTACTCGTTTCAGTTTTCAGCACCCACATGCATTGATGGCACTCAGTCACAGAGTCACACTTCACCCTTACACAAAAATACCACTCAAATACCATTGAATTGTATTTGAATGGTCTTCTATGGTATTTTGAATGGTCCTTGTAATTAACTCTTTCTGTACCGTTCAATGGTTTTCAATGGTATTTGGGTGTATTATGGCCAAGGTATTTGAATGGTATTTAATCCAGCGGTATTGAATGGTTGTGAATGACGCTTCAAAGTGACTGGATACTGTGGTAATTCTACATATGTTGATGCAGCTTGCTACCACAATATGCAACCATAAATGCAGTTGCCTCCCTCTCGAAATGCTCCATGTTACAATCAACTTTACCGATAGGGTCGAGTTTCAATCCCTTCTTTGCTACTTATATGGCAGTTATTTTTTCAACTCGACAAGTGGCCGCCACAATATCACATCCACTTATGGCATGCAATGGAAGAACCTGCGAGATGATATCGGAGTGCATCTTCACAGTTGCTGGGATGACAACACATGTTAGGCCATGGATGGGAGACTACATGATCATGGGACACTGCAGGTTTTGGGCTGCATAATGGTGGAGAAGTAGCGCAAAAACATCTGTGTCGTCAGCAACGATGGGGACCCATGCTTGTGGATCCTGGCCAATGAAAATGGCCTGCTGGGTCATGCTGTTGTCTGCCTCCTCATGTTTAGAAGCTAGCTGCAAATGAGGTTGTTTTCGCCTTTTGAACATTTGATTCGGACCTGCATCTTCTTTGGTTACCACAAGGTGATGGTCCTGTGTGGCATTGTTGAGGAAGTAATTGTCGTTCAGGATTTGTTGACATAGCAAGTGTATCAACTGCACCTTGTTGTGCGTACATTTAAGCACTGAATAACGGGGGCTGGAAGTGGTGACTTAAGGTCGAGTTTGTGGACCCTTGAAGACATCATGTCTGGCTCGCGCTGCTCAGGTGCTGCTTGTTGGTCGAGTAGTCTAGTACCTGGTACCTATCAAACGCCAGGTATATATGTCGCTTTGAAAGTGTTTGGAGGCCAAACAGACTTTAAAGTCTTGAACGTATGTCTGGACTGAGCCCTTTGCAGGCCAATCAATTGTCCAGAGAGCAGTCGAGACACCAATGACCACAGCGGTCGGAGCCCCAAGCCCTCAATGTGACTACCACAGCAAAGTTTTTCTTGTGCGTTAATTTGCCGGTCGCCACTCTCATGCTCCCATCTGGATGGAACATGGAGGGTGGGTAGGCTGCCAGCTTGGTTGAGAGTACTTGCGGTAAGGCAAAATCTCTGTTGCCGACTAGAAGACCTATGACTCTGGCGTAGATGGCCTCCAGGTCCAACACTTTATGCTCTCCAGTAAACCCTACAAAAGAGGAAATCTATGCCACCCCATGACAGTCAACCCTACATACGAGGCAATCTATGCCACCCCATGACAGCCAACCCTACATAGGAGGCAATGTATTCCATCCCATGACAGCCAACCCTACATAAGCGGCAATCTAAGCCACCCCATGACAGTCAACCCTACATCAGAGGCAATCTATGCCACCCCATGACAGTCAACCCTACATCAGAGGCAATCTAAGCCACCCCATGACAGTCAACCCTACATAAGAGACAATCTATGCCACCCCATGACAGTCAACCCTACATAAGAGGCAATCTAAGCCACCCCATGACAGTCAACCCTACATCAGAAGCAATCTATGCCACCCCATGACAGTCAACCCTACCTGGGACGCAGATAAGTGCTAGGATTATCCTGTGCATATGTGTGACATGGTCTGTTCTTTAGAGCTTGTCTCGTTGAAAATATCCAAAATGATGACACTAATTCTGTTGATCACAGTGCACCCTGAACCAGTGGTATGATAGTCCCCAAGTTGTTTATAGACTGATTCATATTTTGACATGGAATAAAACTAGGGTAAAATTTTAAATTACAACATAACTTTAATTCAATATACAGTCTGTATGTACAGAAATACAATTATTAGAAACAACACCATTTAAATATATGCTAAGTAATGAGAAAACTGTAGGAATATGCTTTCTTAGTATACATATTACATTAAATGTGTGAAAATACTAAAAACAAATGCAAACAATATATCTGGCAAGGTAACTTGTTTCAATGCTGTGTGTTACTAAAACATGTAGTAATATAAAAATACAAAATGTCTCAAGTGCAACAAATTGCCTTTATATCGGAGTCTGTGAACACAGTGTGTTCTGTAATGATAATAATTAAACATACCATGGTAAGTGCCTGTAAAGACAGCGTGTTCTTTAAGGACGCTCACTACACATGATTGTCTGTGAAGTGTTCTTTAAGGATGCTCACAACACATGAATGTTAGTGAACATGGTGTGTTCTTTAAGGATGCTGACTGCACATGATTGTCTGTGAACATGGTGTATTCTTTAAGGATGCTCACTACACGAGTGTCTGGGAAAATGGTGTGTTCTTTAAGGACGCCCACTACACATGATTGTCTGTGAACATGGAGTGTTCTTTAAGGATGCTCACTACACATGAATGTCAGTGAACATGGTGTGTTCGTTAAGGATGCTGACTGCACATGATTGTCTGTGAACATGGTGTATTCTTTAAGGATGCTCACTACACATGAGTGTCTGGGAAAATGGTGTGTTCTTTATGGATGCTCACTACACATGATTGTCTGTGAACATAGTGTATTTTTTAAGGACGCTCACTACACATGAGTGTCTGTGAACATGGTGTGTTCTTTAAGGACGCTCACTGGCCGGTCACTGTCTTCATCATAGTCATCCCCATACTGAAACAACAAGAGCAACACCATTAATAAAATATGTAATCTTTTAAATATCCATGCTGATTCCAAGAATTTTGATTCAAACAAAATTATCTTATTATTATTGGCATATACAAATAATTGTTTAAATGTATCTTACATTAAAGCTATCTCCACAGCCAGACTATAAATGCTGACAAACTGGAGGAGAGAGGCTCTATACAGAACTGTATTCATCATAACCACACATTCAATGCTGACAAACTGGAGGAGAGAGGCTCTATACAGAACTGTATTCATCATAACCACACATTCAATGCTGACAAACTGGAGGAGAGAGGCACAGTACAGAACAGTATTCATCATAACTACACTATAAATGCTGACAAACTGGAAGAGAGAGGCTCTAAACAAACAAAACTGTATTCATTATAACCATAACCACACTGTCAATGCTGACAAACTGGAGGAGAGAGATTATATAGAACTGTATTCATCATAACCACACTATCAATGCTGACAGACTGGAGGAGAGAGAGACTCTATGCAGAACTGTATTCATCATAGCCAGACTAAGTAGACCTTTCTAGATTTGCCTTCACTTACAGCTATGTTGTGAAGACCACTACCATCTAAGTAGACCTTTCTACATCTGCCGTCATTTACAGCTATGTTGTGAAGACCACTGCCATCTAAGTAGATCTTTCTACATTTGCCTTCACTTACAGCTATGTTGTGAAGACCAATACCATCTAAGTAGACCTTTCTACATCTGCCTTCATTTACAGCTATGTTGTGAAGACCACTACCATCTAAGTAGACCTTTCTACATTTGCCTTCACTTACAGCTATGTTATGAAGACCACTACCATCTAAGTAGACCTTTCTACATCTGTCTTCATTTACAGCTAGGTTGTGAAGACCACTACCATCTAAGTAGACCTTTCTACATCTGCCTTCATTTACAGCTAGGTTGTGAAGACCACTACCATCTAAGTAGACCTTTCTACATCTGCCTTCATTTACAGCTAGGTTGTGAAGACCACTACCATCTAAGTAGACCTTTCTACATCTGCCTACACTTACAGCTAGGTTGTGAAGACCACTGCCATCTAAGTAGTTCTTTCTAGATTTGCCTTTACTTACAGCTATGTTGTGAAGACCACTACCATCTAAGTAGACCTTTCTACATTTGCCTTCGCTTACAACTATGTTGTGAAGACCACTACCATCTAAGTAGACCTTTCAACATTTGCCTTCACTTACTGCAAGGCTGTGTAGACCACTGTCATCTGACAGTAGACCTTCCCATGGGATCTCGTCATCTATGTCATCATCAGCCCAGTGTGAAGACTTCTGAGAGAGTCTGTCGAGGTTGATGTCGGTGAGACTGCCATGTCGACTGGCGAGGGAGATGTGGGAGTAGCCTGGGTTTGCACAGCCCGATCCAAGACTGCCTGGGTGCTGGGGGACCTCCTACAAACATGTCTAGTCATCACTTGTCTACATTCTGCTGAGGAGCCGAATCATGTTGGCAATGCTTCCTAAATGCTGGAGACCAAGAGGGGGAGACAGAGCATGAAGGGTGGGAGACAGGGCATGAATGGTGGGAGACAGTGCATGAAGGGTGGGAGACAGGGCATGAAGAGTGGGGAGACAGGACACGGAGGGTGGGAGACTGGGCATGGAGAGTGGGAGACAAGGCATGAAAGATGGGAGTCATGGCATGTTGGATGGGAGACATGGCATGGAGGGTGACAGACAGGGCATGGAGGATGGAGATTCAGGGCATGGTGAGTGGGGGAGACAGGGCATGGAGGGTGTGAGACAGGGCATGGAGGGTGGGAGACCGGGCATGGAGAGTGGAGGAGACAGGGCATGCAGGGTGGGAGACAGGGCATGGAGAATGGGAGACATGGCATGGTGGATGGGAGACATGGCATGGAGGGTGGCAGACAGGGCATGGAGGGTGGGGAGACAGGGCATGGAGGGTGGCAGACAGGGCATGGAGGGTGGGGAGACAGCGCATGGGGAATGGGAGACATGGCATGGAGGGTGGCACAGTGCATTGAGGATGGAGAGACAGGACATGGAGGGTGGGAGACAGGGATGGTAGGTGGCAGACATGGCATGGAGGATGGGAGACAGGGCATGGATGGTGGGAGATTGGGCATGGAAAGTGGGGGAATCTGGGCGTGGAGGGTGCGAGACAGAGCATGGAGGTGGCAGACAGGGCATGGAGGGTGGGGAGGAAGGGCATTAAGGGTGGGGTGTTGATTGTGTGTGTGTCTGTATGTCGGTGTGTGCATGCATGTATATGGATGCATGTGTGCATCAGTCTTCTACATTTATACCCAAAAGGTTCTAGTCAGTCAGACCAGCAACCTACACAAGTTACTGGTCTGGTAGCAAGGACACTGGTCTGCATTTTGAAGAAAACATCTACAGTTGTACTGTATTCTACTTGTTGTATCAGCTGTCAAACTTCATTTGGTATTTGCAGAATGCAGCTTGACAGTTTCCTTTCTAAGCCACCAAACTGGGTAAGCCAAGGCTCCCTAAACTATCATTGGTGCTTAACTATCATTGTTGTATGCCTGATCTTTCCCATCTTTCCAAAAACTTATATTACAGATTTTAGTCTTGATGGTGTCTTTCCCCAAACTCCAAACAGTATGGTTTGTTTAGATTTGTTAGCTGTATTAGTGATGACACTTTGTTTTGATTTACCAAACCGACATTACACTGTACATTCTGAACATGTTTTCTACGATACTAAATTACTGTAATGTGTGTCCTTCATGGGTGCTGCATTTTGTGATAACAATTTCAAGACAATAATTCTTGTAAACATTTGCTTCATTCAACAACCAGTTTTGAAGATCAGCTGATATGAATACTGCTGTTAAAAACATGGTATAGTTTCAGTACGCAGTCACATGGACCAGTAATTATAAAAAAAGTTACTGACCCGACAGAAAAGAAGATGGTCAGTGACCACCGGGTCAGCTAATATTTCAAACGTTGGTATGCACGTATGTGAAAAGCTTAGTACTCACGGTAGTAACAATGCTTGCATCATATGGAATGCAGTAGGCCATTGGTGGTGCAGCTTTCTGTTGGCGTGGCTGCAATGGCATGCGTTCTCTGATGTAGGGCAGCGAGGCACCAGAGGCCCGCACACACACAGCAAGTACAATGAAGAGAATAATGAGAGCCAGGATTGCCATAATGGCAATGAACCACACTTCTTGGTAGACCGGGGTTAATGCTGCCACCGGCACACCTGTTGTTGCTGGACTTGCTACAACAACAAATATAGAACATAACAATCAGGTCTGAACACATGGCAGTAGTCTTGAATGAATGAGTGATTGAAACTTTATTTCAACAACAACAGACATAATGTAGCAAATTATTAAATTATAGTTATATACAATTGTTGAAAAAGGACAAGAAGAAGTGTAGTACTTATGATTACTTGCCCTATTAACCAAAAACATACGTAATACAGCTTAACACCATTTGTAATTACACATTTGACCTCACCATACATAAAACATAATTCTCATGACCAATCACGGCAGGCCGTTCTTTAAAAAGAAGTTAATAATAATAAACACCAACACCAGTCTTTTTTTAAATACCTACTCACTAAATGCATAACTATTCTATATTTTTCTTTATATTTGTTTTTGAAAAGATGAATATTTTGACAACAAATTAGTGATTTATCAAGCGATTTCCAGAGCTTAACACATTTAGTTGAGACACATACTTTTCAAATTAGTACAAGCATAATAGTGTGTAAAATTATTAACCTTTCTGGTCGCATAGACAGATTCATACATTCTGAAAAGCTGTTGTATATTCTTCGGCAATTTATTATGATATGCCTTAAACATAATTATAGCAGTTCTTAACTCCACTAAATCAGGTACTTTAAGAATGTGCAGATTATAAAATAAGTCCAATCTCTTAGCACCGCATAGCATAGCTACCTTTTTCTGTAGCAAGACTAGGCATTCAACATTTATTGAGTAAGTGTTGCCTCTTATTTCAGCACAGTAACATAAGACAAAAAGAGTTAATGGTATAATATAGCCATGCCACAACTGTTAATCAAGAAACTAGCTCTGTACATAATTGCACACCTTGACAGTTTTTATTTCACTAAAGAAATGTGATTTTTCCATGTTAACCTGTCATCAATCAGAATACCTAAAAATGTAGTGACTTCAACTCTATTGATGTCTTGCTCATTTATCTTTATTGGAATACTTGAATTCAATATGTAATTTCCAAATAGGTGGTATAACTCAAGGTACACCTAGGTCCATCAACTTCACCTCACCAAGAGGCCTAACTCAAGGTACACATAGTTCCATCAACTTCACCTCACTAAGAGGCCTAACTCAAGGTACACCTAGGTCCATCAACTTCACCTCACTAGGAGGCCTAACTCAAGGTACACCTAGGTCCATTAACTTCACATCACTAGGAGGCCTAACTCAAGGTACACCTAGGTCCATCAACTTCACCTCACTAAGAGGCCTAACTCAAGATACACATAGTTCCATCAACTTCACCTCACTAAGAGGCCTAACTCAAGGTACACCTAGGTCGATCAACTTCACCTCACTAGGAGACCCAATTCAAGGTACACTTAGGTCCATCAACTTCACCTCACTAGGAGGCCTAACTCAAGGTACACCTAGGTCCATTAACTTTATGTCACTTGGAGGCCTAATTCAAGGTACACCTAGGTCCATCAACTTAATCTCACTAGGTGGCCTCACTCAAGGTACACCTGGGTTCATCAACCTCACCTCACTAGGCCTCACTCAAGGTATACCTAGGTCAATCAATTTCACCTCACTAGGTGGCCTATCTCAAGGTACACCTAGGTTCATCAATTTCACCTCACTAGGTGGCCTAACTCAAGGTACACCTAGATCCAACAACTTCACCTCACTAGGTGGCCTCACTCAAGGTACACCTAGGTCAATCAACTTCACCTCACTAGGTGGCCTATCTCAAGGTACATATAGGTCAATCAACTTCACCTCACTAGGTGGCCTATCTCAAGGTACATCTAGGACAAGCAACTTCACCTCTGGATTTAGGCCTAACTCAAGGTAGACCTAAATCCAACAACTTTACCTCACTAGTTGCCTCATGCATTATGGCCTGGAATTTGATCAAAACTGCTAGCATGTTTTGTAGGCACAATGGTTCCTTGCAAACATGTAATTGTTGCATTCTGCAGTCACAAAAATAACAAAATCAAAACTGTTCAAGGAAATAATAACTTTTCTGTGAAAACCACTTGTTTGAAACATTGACACAACTTTATTATCCATTACAATAATATCATCATCACTGTGCAGCCGTAGTGTCCCGTGGTTCGGCAAAGGTCTCAGCATGTTGTTTTTAAATCTGCCTTGCACTATCCTCTGCCAGATGGTGCCCTTCCAGTACTCATCTAGTTTGTCTCTCCACCGTCTCGCCAGTCTTCCTCTAGATCGTTTCCCTTTGTAAAGTCTCCAGGTTGTGATGCGCAAAGTCCATCGGTTATTTCAGTCTGCTGATGTGCCCTGCCCAGGTCCACTTTTGTCTTCTGATTTGTTCTATCACGTCTTTGACCTTTGTCTTCCCTCTTACCTAGATGTTTCTTTTTCTCTCCCGATATTTGATGTTTAACATACTTCTTTCCATCTTTGTTTGTGTGGCTGCTGTTGCCTGGATGGTGAGTGCCCATGTTTCTACGCCGTATGTCATTGCCGAGTTGTAGACTTGTCTCTTCAAGCAGATTCCAAAGTTACCATTCAAGATGTCACTGTGTTTGGCGAATGCTGTCCAGCCTGTGGCGATTCTTCTTTGAATCTCCTTGTCTTGGTTTTGTTTCTGATACTGTATTGCTGTTCAAGATAGATGTAGCTTTCAACGTTCTCTATCTGCATGGTGTTGATATGTATATATCGCTGTGTAATTTTCTAGCATCACTTTTATCTTAGAAATGTTCATCTTCAGACCTTGTTTTTCACTTTCATCAGCTAGCTTCTGTAGGATTTTTTGTAGTTCTTGCGGTGTAGTAGCGCATATGAGTATGTCGTCGGCAAAGCGAAGATGACAGTTATTCTCTGTCTATCCTCAAGCCTCTGGTTTCCCAGGTGAGTCTTCAGGATATGCTTTTGAGTGTTGTTGTAAACAGCTTGGGCGATATGGTGTCACCCTGTCATACTCCTCTCTTGATGTTGATCTTGTTGCTCCTTTTGTGTAAGTGGACTGTCAACGAGCTTTTGGTGTAGATGTCTTTCAGGAGTTTGATGTACACATCGTCTATCCCCTGTTCTTGAAGGGAAGTTAGTATTGCTTGAGTTTGCACCGAGTCGAAAGCGTTCTCGTAGTTGAGAAAAGTGATGCAGAGCGGGATATTATATTCTCGGAACTTCTCTTTCAGTTGGTTTACGATGTGTTTGTTGTCTGTCATTGAGTACCTGCTTCTAAATCCTGCTTGCTCTCGTGGTTGGTTTTCTTTGAGTGACTTCTCTAGCCTATTCGTTAGTATCTTTGTGAGAAATCTGTAGATGTTCGATAATAGTTCGATTATAGTAGTTCTTTAAGTCTTTCTTATTTCCCTTCTTGAAGATTATCACCATCTTTGCATTCTTCCATGTGGTCGGAATTCGTATTTCTGATAAACATTTAGTATACAGCTTAGCCAGTGTCTTCGAGATGGTATCTTCTCCTGCTTTTAATGTTTCAATGTTTACACGGTCATTATGATGATATCATCACCGACACATGTCACTTGGCTAACAGCCATCTTCCAGTGACACCATTTGATTATCATTATTATATGATTACAATCATAAGAATCATCAACATTATGTTAAACAAATCACTCAAATTCATCACCAGCCCGCCTCCGTACTATATAATATTAAACCGGAGTATTATTTAACACATTGTATGTGCTGTTACTGGTGATATATGACAGCGAACTGAGAAGTTTGGTCTATTGAAATATATGTAAGTGAATAAAGATGCAATCCAACCATTTGTAATTGGTAGTGTAGTGTAAAAACAGTAATAGACTTACAAACAAAGGTAGAGTTTCATTTAATCAGTTCAATTACATTCTGAACATCTAGGATTTAAACATTCAATCTTTTTTGTTCCTATTTGTGTGGTATTTACACTTGGTGATCTCTTGTTTATCAACTTATGCATGCATAATATATCTATATATAATATTGATACCAAGATTTGTATTCATCTTTCCATTTGATTAAATAATCTTTAGCTAGCTGACCAGATATGGAATTTTTATTACATTTAACCACTAACCGAATCTGTTTATATAACAATAAAAGCATTTAATTTAGCTAAACAATATAGATTCCAGAGCAGTGAATGCATGCATGTTAGCTACATGTGCAGTTCTCATAACAGTGAATGCATGCATGTTAGTTACATATATGGTTCCAATAGCAGTTGGAGCATGCATATTAGCTACATGTGTGGTTCCACTAGCAGTCAATGCATGCATGTTGACTACATGTATGGTTCCAGCAGCAGTCAATGCATGCATGTTGACTACATGTGTGGTTCTAGTAGCAGTCAATGCATGCATGTTAGCTACTTGTGTGTTTCCAGTAGCAACTGATGCATGTTAGCTACATGTGTGTTTCCGGTGTCAATTGAAGCATGCATGTTAGCTACATGTGTGTTTCCAGTAGCAATCTATGCATGCGTGTAATCTACATGTGTTGTTCCAGTAGCAATTGAAGCATGCGTGTTAACTACATGTGTGTTTCCAGTAGCAATTGATGCATGTGTGTTAGCTACATGTTTGCATCTAGTAACTATCCTCAAGTTTTCACCATGCAGATAATTTACCTGGAGTTGTCACGTACACTGCAGGGCAACCAACAACAAGAATGATCAGTATAGCTACTACATTTATATGACATCAAATTTGATTATATTAATTCTATGTTTATTGCTTTTGGCATCTTATGATATCAGCAAACAATTTGGTAAAACTGTGCTTAGAAAGCAAAATAGACTCCTGTCATTTCTACCAGGTCTTCACACACTGTAAAAGCAGAATATATGAGTATAGTTGATTGCATGAGTGGTACATAATACATGGTATATTACAAACACATGAATGGTAACACACTACGGTACATTATGATTACATTAAAGTTTATTTATCCAATATATTTTGCTTTACTCTGAATATGTTTTCCTTTCATCAGCAAATAACATTTCTATCATGTCACAACTGTTGTTAACAGTGCATGATTAGGTGGTCATTCACAATTGTTCACTTTTACCTATTCATACAAAGCATATCAAAGAGGCAGGGGCTATTTATAAATATGCTGCCAGTATCATGTCAATTGCATAACCATACAGATTACAAAAAAAAATTGTAAACATTATTACGCAGTCTGAGCGTGTCGGATCATACTACATGCTAGCTGTGTTTACTTACCAATGTAGTCTGAGCATGTCGGGTCATACTACATGCTAGTTATGTCTACTTACATAGTCTGAGCATGTCGGGTCATACTACATGCTAGCTGTGTGTACTTACCAACATAGCTGGAGCGTGTCAGGTCATACTACATGCTACCTGTTTTTACTTACCAACATAGTCGGAGCATGTCAGGTTATACTACATGCTAGCTGTGTTTACTTACATAGTCTGAGCATGTCGGGTCATACTACATGCTAGTTATGTTTACTTACCAACATAGTCGGAGCGTGTCGGGTCATACTACATGCTAGCTGTGTTTACTTACGTAGTCTGAGCATGTCGGGTCATACTACATGCTAGTTATGTTTACTTACCAACATAGTTGGAGAGCGTGTCAAGTCATACTACATGCTAGCTGTGTTTACTTACCAACATAGTCGGAGCATGTCAGGTCATACTACATGCTAGCTATGTTTACTTACCAACATAGTCGGAGCGTGTCAAGTCGTACTACATGCTAGTTGTGTTTATTTACCAACATAGTTTGAGCTTGACGGGTCATACTACATGCTAGCTGTGTTTACTTACCAACATAGTCGGAGCATGTCGGGTCATACTACATGCTAGCTGTGTTTACTTACCAACGTAGTTGGAGCGTGTCAGGTCATACTACATGCTAGCTGTGTTTACTTACCAACATAGTCGGAGCGTGTCAAGTCATACTACATGCTAGCTGTGTTTACTTACCAACATAGTCGGAGCGTGTCAAGTCATACTACATGCTAGCTGTGTTTACTTACCAACATAGTCTGAGCGTGTCAAGTCATACTACATGCTAGCTGTGTTTACTTACCAACATAGTCGGAGCGTGTCGGGTCATATTACATGCTAGCTGTGTTTACTTAACAACATAGTTGGAGCGTGTCAGGTCATACTGCATGCTAGCTGTGTTTACTTACCAACGTAGTCGGAGCATGTCGGGTCATACTACATGCTAGTTATATCTACTTACATAGTCTGAGCATGTCGGGTCATACTACATGCTAGCTGTGTGTACTTACCAACATAGTCGGAGCGTGTCAGGTCATACTACATGCTACCTGTTTTTACTTACCAACATAGTCGGAGCGTGTCAAGTCATACTACATGCTAGCTGTGTTTATTTACCAACATAGTTTGAGCTTGTCGGGTCATACTACATGCTAGCTGTGTTTACTTACCAACATAGTCGGAGCGTGTCGGGTCATACTACATGCTAGCTGTGTTTACTTACCAACGTAGTTGGAGCGTGTCAGGTCATACTACATGCTAGCTGTGTTTACTTACCAACATAGTCGGAGCGTGTCAAGTCATACTACATGCTAGCTGTGTTTACTTACCAACATAGTCGGAGCGTGTCAAGTCATACTACATGCTAGCTGTGTTTACTTACCAACATAGTCTGAGCGTGTCAAGTCATACTACATGCTAGCTGTGTTTACTTACCAACATAGTCGGAGCGTGTCGGGTCATATTACATGCTAGCTGTGTTTACTTAACAACATAGTTGGAGCGTGTCAGGTCATACTACATGCTAGCTGTGTTTACTTACCAACGTAGTTGGAGCGTGTCAGGTCATACTACATGCTAGCTGTGTTTACTTACCAACATAGTCGGAGCGTGTCGGGTCATACTACATGCTAGCTGTGTTTACTTACCAACGTAGTTGGAGCATGTCAGGTCATACTACATGCTAGCTGTGTTTACTTACCAACATAGTATGAGCGTGTCAAGTCATACTACATGCTAGCTGTGTTTACTTACCAACATAGTCGGAGCGTGTCGGGTCATATTACATGCTAGCTGTGTTTACTTAACAACATAGTTGGAGCATGTCAGGTCATACTGCATGCTAGCTGTGTTTACTTACCAATGTAGTCGGAGCATGTCGGGTCATACTACATGCTAGTTATGTCTACTTACATAGTCTGAGCATGTCGGGTCATACTACATGCTAGCTGTGTTTACTTACCAACATAGTCTGAGCTTGTCGGGTCATACTACATGCTAGCTGTGTTTACTTACCAACATAGTCGGAGCATGTCAGGTCATACTACATGCTAGCTATGTTTACTTACCAACATAGTCGGAGCGTGTCAAGTCATACTACATGCTAGCTGTGTTTATTTACCAACATAGTCTGAGCTTGTCGGGTCATACTACATGCTAGCTGTGTTTACTTACCAACATAGTCGGAGCGTGTCGGGTCATACTACATGCTAGCTGTGTTTACTTACCAACGTAGTTGGAGCATGTCAGGTCATACTACATGCTAGCTGTGTTTACTTACCAACATAGTCTGAGCGTGTCAAGTCATACTACATGCTAGCTGTGTTTACTTACCAACATAGTCTGAGCGTGTCAAGTCATACTACATGCTAGCTGTGTTTACTTACCAACATAGTCGGAGCGTGTCGGGTCATATTACATGCTAGCTGTGTTTACTTAACAACATAGTTGGAGCATGTCAGGTCATACTACATGCTAGCTGTGTTTACTTACCAACGTAGTTGGAGCGTGTCAGGTCATACTACATGCTAGCTGTGTTTACTTACCAACGTAGTCGGAGCATGTCGGGTCATACTACATGCTAGCTGTGTTTACTTAACAACATAGTTGGAGCATGTCAGGTCATACTACATGCTAGCTGTGTTTACTTACCAACATAGTCGGAGCATGTCAGGTCATACTACATGCTAGCTGTGTTTACTTACCAACATATTCGGAGCGTGTCAAATCATACTACATGCTAGCTGTGTTTACTTACCAACATAATCTGAGCGTGTCAAATCATACTACATGCTAGCTGTGTTTACTTAACAACATAGTTGGAGCATGTCAGGTCATACTACATGCTAGCTGTGTTTACTTACCAACGTAGTTGGAGCGTGTCAGGTCATACTGCATGCTAGCTGTGTTTACTTACCAACGTAGTCGGAGCATGTCGGGTCATACTACATGCTAGCTGTGTTTACTTAACAACATAGTTGGAGCATGTCAGGTCATACTACATGCTAGCTGTGTTTACTTACCAACGTAGTTGGAGCGTGTCAGGTCATACTACATGCTAGCTGTGTTTACTTAACAACATAGTTGGAGCATGTCGGGTCATTCTTTATGCTAGCTGTGTTTACTTACCAACGTAGTTGGTGCGTGTCAGGTCATACTACATGCTAGCTGTGTTTACTTAACAACATAGTTGGAGCATGTCAGGTCATACTACATGCTAGCTGTGTTTACTTACCAACGTAGTCGGAGCGTGTCGGGTCATACTACATGCTAGCTGTGTTTACTTACCAACGTAGTCGGAGTGTGTCGGGTCATACTACATGCTAGCTGTGTTTACTTACCATCGTAGTTGTAGTGTGTCGGGTCATACTACATGCTAGCTGTGTTTACTTACCAACGTAGTCGGAGCGTGTCGGGTCATAGTGCATACTAGGTGTGTCTGCTGTACCATAGGCTGTCACCAATCTCACCCGAAACACGTACGCTACAAGCAGAAACAGAGAGATTCACACAATGCACTACTTACCTAATACCTTAGGATGGTTCTGATCACAGAATCCTAAATTCTTCATAATTTAACAGTAAGAGTCCATAGTCTCTGGTTCCAGTAGCTAGTGTTAATGGAACTTCATGGTCACATAGCACAGCCTGGGTAGACCAGAATTTGTCTAGACAAGTTTTGTAGTGTGTGTTACTGATTTGTAGTGAGTGTGATAGAGAGAGAGAAGTGGAGAGAGAGGGCGAGAGAGGGAAGGGAGAGAGATGGAGAGCAAGAGAGAGAGGGAGATAGATAGATATATAGGAAGAGAGAGAGGGAGAAAGAGAGGTAGATAGGTAGACACTACTGGTTGTCAAAGTCACTGTACTTACTTTGATACTGTGACTGCCGGTAGACACTGTATTGGCTATCAAAGCCAGTGTATTCAGCCTGCTCATCCTTGAAAAGCACAAATTCTTTCACCTCAGCATTGATGTAAAAGCAGTCAGCCCAGCTGACAATGATCACATTACCAGATGTCTTCACTTTAGGAGGATGTGATTGACGGTACACAGGAGCTGTATATAGAAGAAGACATTATTCAACCTCGCAGAATATTTCTTATTTTTAAAATACTAAACAGTCATTCTACCTTTTGTTCTCACACAGTTTATTCACCTTAGGCAACATTCTTGAGATGACTGCCACTTGATGGTGAAATGATAACCCTTCTGTGCAGTGCTGTCACTGGTGTAGCCTCCAAGCTGTGACCTGACTGACATGGTAACCCTTCTGTGCAGTGCTGTCACTGGTGTAGCCCCCAAACTGTGACCTGACTGACATGGTAACCCTTCTGTGCAGTGCTGTCACTGGTGTAGCCTCCAAGCTGTGGCCTGACTGACATGGTAACCTTTCTGTGCAGTGCTGTCACTGGTGTAGCCCCCAAGCTGTGGCCTGACTGACATGGTAACCCTTCTGTGCAGTGCTGTCACTGGAGAAGCCCCCAAGATGTGGCCTGACTGACATGGTAACCCTTCTGTGCAGTGCTGTCACTGGTGTAGCCCCCAAGCTGTGGCCTGACTGACCCTTTAAGAGATCATCATTTAGACATGTAAGAGTTGTTATTGGTCCTCATCTCAATTCATGTTGCCTTTGGTTTTTTTTGTCCAAATCACATATTTGCTTCTGGTGTATATATCTGTGGGGTCTGCACACTGGTGTTTTTTTGCATCTTCTTTCTGCTCTTTAATATGGTTCTTAGATACCACATCACCACCTAGTAGTAGTGGTAGTTATCTCAAGAAATTCACTAAAGGCATAGCAAATGTTGAGAAAAAAGGTAAATTAGCTTTGAAATATTTCAGAATAACAACAACTTGAACCATCCAGTCAGATGAACTTCTCCTCGCATACTGGCAGAATATCGTTTTGTGGATGCTCCGTACAAGTCACTCAAACAAACTGTTGAAGCAGATGACATGTTAACAAGAGCAACAGCAATGTGGACTAAATTCCACAATGCAAAATGTAGATAAAATTCAATAATATAATATTTATGTTTGATTATAATTATAAGTTTGCCTTTTTCAGACCTTTGTGTATTTTAGAATATTTCATCTTGTGACATTTTGTCTGGATATCATGATAATGACAACTATCATTACAAAACTAACTGCACAATCCATGCTGTGCTGTGTGGATGGGACTGTCTACCTGCTGGTGACGTCACACTGCTGGCTGTGACAGGTGATTCCAAATGACCAGCTGCATTGCTCACTAGAAGTTGGAACTCATACTTTCTGTAGGGTATCAGTCCTGTAATGTGCACGTTCAAAACATTCTTGCCTCGTGCACGATTCACATACTGCCCCTTGGTACATGGCATTGTCATATCATCATTGTCATCAGCGTAGGGGTGAGGACATGCTTCCCTCATTGACAACTCGTACCTGTCACCAACACACACAAACTTCATCTACACTTTTCCATGTCTATTGTACTTTTTGAAATCATCAAGATACTTTGTGAAGATGAGTTTTACATTTGTAAGGGATGCCACACAACATTCATATGAAGCTGAAGCACAGTAATGTATCCAAGAGATTGAGACAGTAGGCTTGATGGTAAACTGGCTTGACATACAAGAACATAGATGTCTGACATGGAAGGTGGATGGTACAGTCTACCATAGTCACAGCAACACAACCCACTGGTCTGTACGTAGACTCAGTACAAGACAATAGCTATGACAGCAACACAACCCATTGAGCTCTATGTAGACTCAGTACAAAGCTATAGCTATGACAGCAACACAACCCACTGGTCTGTACATAGACTCAGTACAAGGCTATAGCTATGACAGCAACACAACCGACTGATCTGTACGTAGACTCGGTACAAGGCTATAGATGTCTGACATGGATGGTGGATGGTACAGTCTACCATAGTCACAGCAACACAACCCACCGGTCTGTACGTAGACTCAGTACAAGGCTATAGCTATGACAGCAACACAACCCACTGGTCTGTACGTAGACTCAGTACAAGGCTATAGCTATGACAGCAACACAACCGATTGTTCTGTACGTAGACTCAGTACAAGGCTATAGCTATTACAACAACACAACCCACTGGTCTGTATGTAGACTCAGTACAATGCTATAGCTATTACAACAACACAACCCACTGGTCTGTATGTAGACTCAGTACAAGGCTATAGCTATGACAGCAACACAACCCACTGGTCTGTACATAGACTTAGTACAAGGCTATAGCTATGAGAGCAACACAACCCACTGGTCTGTATGTAGACTCAGTACAAGGCTATAGCTATGACATCAACACAACCCACTGGTCTGTACGTAGACTCAGTACAAGGCTATAGCTATGACAGCAACACAACCCACTGGTCTGTACGTAGAGTCAGTACAAGGCTATACCTATGACAGCAACACAACCCACTGGTCTGTACGTAGAGTCAGTACAAGGCTATAGCTATGACAGCAACACAACCCAGTGGTCTGTATGTAGAGTCAGTACAAGGCTATAGCTATGACAGCAACACAACCCACTGGTCTGTATGTAGACTCAGTACAAGGCTATAGCCATGACAGCAACACAACCCACTGGTCTGTACGTAGACTCAGTACAAGGCTATAGCTATGACAGCAACACAACCCACTGGTCTGTACGTAGAGTCAGTACAAGGCTATAGCTATGACAGCAACACAACCCACTGGTCAGTACGTAGAGTCAGTACAAGGATATAGCTATGACAGCAACACAACCCACTGGTCTGTACATAGACTCAGTACAAGGCTATAGCCATGACAACAACACAACCCACTGGTCTGTATGTAGACTCAGTATAGGCTATAGCCATGACAGCAACACAACCCACTGGTCTGTACTTAGACTCAGTACAAGGCTATAGCTATGACAGCAACACAACCCACTAAGCTCTACATAGACTCGGTACAAGGCTATAGCTATGACAGCAACACAACCCACTGGTCTGTACGTAGACGCAGTACAAGGCTATAGCTATGCCAGCAACACAACCCACTGGTCTGTATGTAGTCTCAGTACAAGGCTATAGCTATGCCAGGAACACAACCCACTGCGCTTTACATACACGCAGTACAAGGTTATAGCTATGCCAGCAACACAATCCACTGGTCTGTATGTAGACTCCGTACAAGGCTATAGCTTTGCCAGGAACACAACCCATTGAGCTCTATGTAGACTCGATACAAGGCTATAGCTATCCCAGCAACACAACCCACTGGTCTGTGCATAGACTCAGTACAAGGCTATAGCTATGCCAGCAACACAACCCACTCAACTCTACATAGACTTAGTACAAGGCTATAGCTATGACAACAACACAACCCACTGATCCGTACGTAGACTCAGTACAAGGCTATAGCTATGACAGCAACACAACCCATTGAGCTCTACATAGACTCAGTACAAGGCTATAGCTATGAGAGCAACACAACCCACTGGTCTGTATGTAGACTCAGTATAAGGCTATAGCCTTGACAGCAACACAACCCACTGAGCTCTACGTAAACTCAGTACAAGGCTATAGCTATGACAGCACCACAACCCACTGCGCTCTACAAGACGCAGTACAAGGTTATAAATATGCCAGCAACACAACCCACTGGTGTGTATGTAGACTCAGTACAAGGCTGTAGCTATGACAGCAACACAACCCACTGGTCTGTACGTAGACTCAGTATAAGGCTATAGCTATGCCAGCAACACAACCCATTGAGCTCTATGCAGACTCGGTACAAGAAGGTGTCAACAAATGTCAACCGACTATGTATAGGAAAGAAATGTGACTGACTGTGTGATCTTGCCATTCGGTTCAGTTGGAGGCTGCCAGCTGACATCCATACTGGTCGATGTGACATTGCTGATGAGTGGAGGTGACAGGCCCCTTGGACGCCTCGCCTTAGTTGTCACATGAACCACTGGACTGTATGTACACCCGGCAGCAGTGCAGGCAGCCACCTTGAGCCTGTACTTGGTGGCGGCACGCAGGGCAGAGTCTTCTCCCAATGTCACTTCCACAGCAGAACTGTTCTTCACCTGACAACATACCATTCATCCAGTAGCTTCACATGCATGTAGGTGATGAATCCATTCACTTACCAAGAGTCCAGTAATTGTACATTAATATATAGCCAAACACTCCTAACATATATTATTAATGTTATTTTTAAACATATTCATATTGCTAATATCAACACAACCAGTAAATTATTTGTACAATTATTGTCTTCTCAGAGAATTAGGATTTTATTACAGAGTTTTTTTTTACCTCCACGCCTGTACTGAGTATTTTAAAAGACTATAGGTTGCTATACTATAGCAGTATAATTATATATTTTCTTATACAGTTACCTGTACATTATATTTCTCCTAATTAACCCAATAATTGTACTTCCCTTCTGCAATCCCACATTGCTCAGAAACGTTCATGCCAGCACTAATTATTACTGGGTAAGATGATATTGAAAAGTGTGTCTGCCTTTGTTATGATGATAACATACATGGCCAAGCCACTCTGTATACTGGTTATATTTACAAATACATAATGTATCAAACAAAACAAAATCACTGACATACCATTGTTCCATTGAGATAAATCTTGAAGCAGATTATGTTGCCATTGGGATGGATTGGGTTCAGCAACTTTAGTTTGATGGTTGTCTCGGTGACAATCTGGCAGAGCAATCACACAGGTCAACACAGCTTGCATTACCAACGATAATACATAGTATACTCGGGTCAACACAGTGTGAATGTGCACCATCAACAATGACAGATAGTATACAGAGGTCAACGCAGCATGAATGTACATCACCAACGATGACAGATAGTATACAGAGGTCAACACAGCTTGAATATGCATCATCAACGATGACAGATAGTATACAGAGGTCAACACAGCATGAATTTGCATCATCAATGATGACAGATAGTATACTCAGGTCAACACAGCATGAGTTTACATTATCAACAATGACAGATAGTATACTCAGGTCAACACAGCATGGATTTACATTATCAATAATGACAGATAGTATGTTCAGGTCCACACAGCATGAATGTGCATCATCAACAATGACAGATAGTATACAGAGGTCAACACAGCATGAATGTGCATCATCAACGATGACAGATGATATACAGAGGTCAACACAGCTTGAATATGCATCATCAACGATGACAGATAGTATACAGAGGTCAACACAGCATGAATGTGCATCATCAACGATGACAGATAGTATACAGAGGTCAATGCAGCATGAATGTACACCACCAACGATGACAGATAATATACAGAGGTCAACACAGCATGAATGTGCATAATCAACGAAGTCAGCACATCTTGGATGTGCATCATCAATGATGACAGAAAGTATACAGAGATCAACACAGCATGAATGTGCGTCATCAATGATGACAGATAGTATACTCAGGTCAACACAGCTTGAATGTTCATCATAAACAATGACAGATAGTACAGAGGTAAACGCAGATACAGTTGACCTGTGAAGTTAAGAATTGTGTCATTAAATGATTATTGATCCTGCTATATGAACTGATGACCACATAACAATGACCTGGGCATCTCATTGATGGCAAGATGACAAGGACATCTTGCGGCAGTGTCGACAACTACATGCTAGGTGTAATGTGCTTTTGAGAAAATGTTATATATGTTCTACAAAAAATAAGCTGACAACATTCTGTTCTCCAATGTTTACTGTTCAACTATGGTGGAATTACACAGTAGCAAGTATCCATAAGCTCCATGTTGCATACAATAATGTTTTTCAATTATTACTGCGTGAGCCTAAATACTGCAGGGCTTCTACCATGTAGAATACCTTGTACCTAATAGTAAAGCTGTGATTATAAATCTTGTAATCTTGTATGTAAATTCATGCTGCGACTTGATGCCTTTTATAATAAGTTGGTGACTGCAATTGTCAACAGTGATTTAAAGTGGCTTTCGAGGATATGATGACATTGGATAAAGATGTTGTATATATACATAATATAATTATAATAGTTTTGATTGAGTCTACATATGGTAGACTCCTATTGTGCAATATTCTTATAATTTTTGTTTGCTTTTTCTGTATGTGTTCTTTTTACGTTTATATCAACATATGTACATGCTGCACTGTTGTGTCTGAAATAAAGATATTGAATTGAACAAAATTGAATTGAATATATTCAGATGGTATTACAACATTGGCCTTCTTTGTATGTCATCAAGATGACTATTGAATAACATCGTAAAGATATGTATGACTGGAGAGTGAATGGTTGGCACCTTGACAAGTGGCACAGGTACATCTTGTGGTGGGGCCTCCTTGCTGGTCACTCGGGCCCAAACACTGGCAGTCATGCCCTGTGAGTTGAAGGCTTGCACCATGTACTCATACTGTGTGTACGGCCGTAGAGCAGAGTCCGTGTCCATGCAGCGCTTCTCCATACTTCTGTTAATATTGCACACAAGTGTGCGCTCTCCACCTGACAAATCACCATTGGCACAATTCAGTGCTACATTTATATGCATATTTGAGCAAAAAATAATAATACACATTATTTTGTTATTGTTATAAGCACACAACAGAAGAACAGGGCCCGGTTTCACGAAACGACTAAGAACGTTCTTAACGCTAAGATGATTGTCTTAGTAAATTTCGCGATTTTTTAATATAAGCAAACAGGAGTTTACGCAAAACACGTGACGCTAAGTAATTGCATAACTTTAAGTACGCTTCATGAAACCGGCCCCAGGTTTCTTAAAATGTAAACCTACAATTCACTGCTAAGTCAAGTAAACAGTTTGTGTACAACCTTGTAAACACGGTGTGCTGCAAAATGTTTCGGTTAAATTTTTTTGAATTTGTACTTAAACTTTGAAATGCAGAATTGTAAATAGTGCAGTCATTGTAGACATATACATCACTGGTTATTTGTTCAACCGTGTGTACTGCCAACCTAACAACAGTCAACACTGTATATGACCAGCTTACCACCATTCAACACTGTGTACTACCAAACTACTAACATTCAACTGTGAGTGCTGCCAACCAACTAGCATTCAACCATATGTACTGCCAATTTACCCACGTTAATCCTTGTGTACTGCCAACTTATCCGTGTTAAGCCCTGTGTACTGTCAACTTACCCCTGTTAAGTCCTGTGTACAGCCAACTAACCTGTATTAAGTCCTGTGTACAGCCAACTTACCTGTGCTAAGTCATGTGTACAACCAACTTACCTGTGTTAAGTCCTGTATACAGTCGCCGGTAGACCTCGTAGTGTACAATCACCCCGTTTGGCTGACTGGGCACAGTCCACTGTACTTGCACCCCTTTATGCTCCCCCACACTGTTGGTGTAGGCCAGCAGCTTGGGCGGCTGAAGACCCAGGGGTGGGGCTTCAAGGGTACGTACATTAGCAGACACACTGGTCACACAACCACTGCTCGTGCATGCCTGCACACGGAATGAATACTGGCTCCATTGCTTAAGGCCATCCACCAATGTAGTGAATTGTAGGCGTGAGAAGACAACATCATTGTCCATGTACAATGTGTAATTATATATCTTGCCATTGGGGTTGGTGGGTTGCTTCCAGCTCGCCCGTATAGATGTAGATGACATAGCTTGGAGGGACGGAGCATCCAGATCTGATGGTGCCGATTCACTTGTTGTGATAGTAGCAGGTGGACTCTCCACCCTGCCCTTGCTGTTGTGTGCTGTCACGCGGTATGTGTACAGTTGGCCAGCGACCACATCAAAGTCTGTGTAAGAGTGACCTGTGGTTGTAGTGTAGATCTGTGTGCCATCACGTCGCAGGTCATATGATGTCACAATACCGTTGGGCTTGAGCGGACTCTTCCAGGACACTTCTACTGCATTCGACCTGGTCAGCTGCAATGTTGGTCGTAGCATACTTGCTGGCTCTGCCTCATTTGGACGTCCAATCTCAGAAGTGCTGGTTGTACACCCTCCAAATGTACATGCAGTCACGCTGAATGAGTAGGCTTGGTATGGAACCAGATTGGATACTGTATATGTGTACCCCATGCCTGAGTAAACAGAATTATTGTCAACCTTCAAATGGTATATATGAATCTTACCATTTGTGACTTGAGGCTTGGTCCATGTGACAGCAATAGATGATGAGGAAATGGTTGTGAGAGAGGGTGGGGCCATGAAGTGGGGTGCTGTCTCATCAGTGCGGGCGACAGTTGGTGCACTAGCAGTGCATCCCCCACCAGTGCACACTGTAATCACATACGAGTAGTAGGTATATGCCACAAGACCTGTGTCTAGGTAGTCTTTAGTGCTAGTCACACTGAAGCTCCACGGTGTGTGGTTGCGCTGCAGCTGGTAACTCTGAATGACGCCATTAGGCATTGTAGGCTGTGTCCACTCTATCTTCAGTTGACTGAAAGCTCCTGCAACCTGGGAAACAATAGGTGGGGCAACACCTTCTGGCGGCGCTTCATCTGTCTCCACTGACTGCCACACACTGTCACTGAATCCCTCAGAGTTTATCCCACGAATCTTGTACTGGTACTTTGTGTATGGCTTCAGGTTGGTGTCAATGTATGTATACTCATCACTGTCTGTTTTCTCAGTCTGGTATACAATTGTCGGCTGTGAAAGTTGACGCTTGCGCCTTCGTCTCTCTGACCGACGCCATACTTCATAGGATAACATCTTTCCATTAGGATCAATGGGTACCCTCCACTTAATGACAGCGTGAGTGGAGGTTGTCTCAGCTATCAGTGGTGCTGGCTGATTCTCAGGAACAATTTCAGCAGTGTAGAATGACTGATTGTTGGACCGCGCACATCCACCATTCGTGCACGCTTCCAGCAGCATGCTGTAACGTGTGTATGGCATAAGTCTACGCATCTCAAACTCACGATTCAGCCCTTGATACAATGGGTTGACATTGCCTACTTCATATATAAGATAGTTAGTGATTAGCCCATTTGGTGCACTTGGTGGATCCCACCGCAAAATGACACTTGTCCCTTTTGCAAGTTTCTCAACATTGAAAGGATGGAGGTATGCTGGTGCAGTCTCAGCAGTGGTAGTACGAGTCCACGCACTTGAGACATTTCCAGCCTTGTTCAGTGCAACGACCCTCACTTGATAGGCTGTGTAGGGCTGCAGTCCACTCACAGATGTCTTGAGCACACTGCCTGCCACCCGCACAGACCGCACCGATGAATTTCTGGTTGGATCCTGGCTGACTGCTGTAAACTGGATCTTGTAAATCTGGATTATCCCATTTGCCTTAAGTGGGGCTTTCCATGAGAGGGAAAGTGAATGAGCCCCAGTGACTGACACAGTGGGAGCGTAGATCACCTGTGGGGCAGCCTCAAGGGTTCGTACCCCTGCCATTGCACTCACTGTTTCACCCTTTGAGTTAACTGCTGTTACTTTGTATTCATAGCTGGTGTATGGCGAGAGATCGGGTCCAACACTGCTGATGTGTAGTGTGTCTCCAATAACAACATTGATCAACATTCCCTCATCCGTTCGACCAGCCAGACGCCTGTGTATCCAGTACTTTATAATCACTCCATTGGCATGAACTGGTGGATGCCATGAGATGTCAACACGGGATGGTCCCTTAGCAACTAAAGAGGGTGGCAGCTGGCCTGCAGGCAGATCCTCAAATGTGCGCACTCTTGTGCCTAGCCCAGTGCCACATCCGGTAGAACATGCTTGTATGCGAACTATGTAAACCGTGTATGGTAGAAGGTTATCAACCAACAGATCCATATCAAGTCCTACACCACGGTCCATTTCCATTGCCGTCCCAGCATTGAGCAGCACATGATACTGGTCTATCTGACCGCCAGGCTGGGTAGGGGAGTCCCACGCTACAAGGAGTTGTGTTGAGGCTATCACGGTGATGTTAGGGGCAGAAATGCCAGCAGGAGTTTGCTGTGGCATAGTCACCATGACTGGGGTGCTGTTGGTACCACCAGCTCCAGACAGAGCTTCAACAATATAAGAATAGTGGATTGTCGCCATCAAGTCCGTGTCTGTATAGTTGAATGTGTCCGACCCTACCTCAGTGGCTATAATATATGGTCTGTATGCAGTGGACCGGTACAGCCTGTAGACTAGGAGCAGACCATTGAGATGAGTAGGCTCTCTCCAGTACAGTTCCAGTACACTCGCATTGACAATGACAACACGGGGCATTGGCAAGCCTGAAATACACCAACACAAACTGTTACGTGAAAATCCAAAAAATGTTTAGTAAACATTGACATTTTATTAAGGTAACTCGAGGTGCTGGGAGCAATTGTGCTGTTTGTTACACTGCA
Source organism: Escarpia spicata (assembly GCA_963995525.1). Taxonomy (NCBI): domain Eukaryota; kingdom Metazoa; phylum Annelida; class Polychaeta; order Sabellida; family Siboglinidae; genus Escarpia; species Escarpia spicata. The sequence goes on along the minus strand of OZ023211.1, from coordinate 17,649,196 downwards.
CTCTCAGTAAGTAACCCTCAACATGGCTGCCACAAAGAAAATTATTTTCATAATGTACATTTTTCATTATAGCATCCATATTGGATTGTAAAATGGTAACTCTGGCCAATCAATATGTTGTGGTCTGTCAACCTTTCCCCAAAGATGCGTCTAACACTTTAAGGAAACACATTTCTTAGATTTCTGACCTGACTAGTATCTATTTAAAAACTGATACTTAATAATTGAATCATTACTATTCACTGCCATAGATTCACATTGATAAAAGTAAGTTCTTATATAGCACCGTACCCAGTCCTTAGGACTGCTCAAAGAACTTGATTCCCAGGCAGACCTATTCAATTGAACACCATCCTGACTTCTCTGGGAAGCATCCAGTTAAGCTGCAATTAATGCACGAAGTTTATTCGTACATAAATACCCACCACTGTTTATGGCCAGGTATTCAATCATAAAGCTGAGTGAACTGGAGCAACAGGATGTGAAAGAAATTGCCCAAGGTTTGACCCTGCAGCACAGGATTCGAACCCGGGTTCTCTCAGTCGAGAGTCCGAAGCACTGTTAATGGAAAAATACAGGATTTCCATGCAGCATGAAGGCATGTCTGTATGAGGGTGCAGTCCAGTCAACCATGATCCATGGCTGCTAAGGTTGGCACATTGACAAATCAGTCAAGAGAGATGTCGCATGGGCGTAATGCCTTGATGTCCACAGTCAGACTGGCTCTTCTGCCCATGAAGAAGTGTGGGCAGAACAGCCATCACTAGTACATGATGTTGTGGAAGCCATTAAGACACCATGATGGAGATGGCCACGTCATAAGACAGCGTGAGGACTGCCTCTTGCACTGTGTGCTGTGGGCAATATCCCTGTCATGTCTGCTGCATCACTCCCAGTCTCTCATGGCATTACTTTGTCGCCCAATCACCGAATGTTTCGCAGACTTTGCCACCTATTCCCACCAATTCCATGACACATGACGTGTATGGTTAAGCTGTTCCCCTTATTATTATTATTGCTATTATTATGCTTTTCGCTCACTATACTTTTGTGTTACTGTACTGTAGTGTCACTATACTCTTGTACTGTAGTGTCACTATACTGTTTTGTCACTACCTGCTGTGTACTTGTACTCTACTGTGACTGTACTATTGTACTGCTGTACCACTGTACTCTAGTGTTATTGTACTGTAGTGTCCCTGTACTGTTGTGCTGCTGTGTCACTGTAATGTATTACCACTGTATTTTTGTTGTTGTGTAATTTTACTGTAGTGTCACTGTATTCTTGCATTGCTTGTCAGTGTACTGTTGTGTCACTGCCTTGTTGTGTTATTGTACTGTTGCCCACAACTGGTACAAATACAGTAATTTTGTACTTGAGTAAATGTAACACGGAAAACAGCTACTCAAGTTGTGTCGAATCCGGACCCATCTCAATTTTGCTGTTATAACTTGAGTTTTGCCTAACTTTGATACCTCAGTGAGTTAGTTCCACCATTCAACATAATTCCTGGCATATTTATATTACGAAAATACGACCATGTTTGTGCTAGTTTGCGCTGCTGCGGTCGTGCGATACCGCATCGCACGTGTAAAATGAGCGAAATAGCAGCGTATGTTGATGCATGCCAGCTAACCAGGGTGCTATTTACGCCTCAAAAGTGCGCTAAGACGCAATATTCCTAAACGTAAATATGCCTGGGATAATGTTAAATTTATACCCGTGCATTCTTAACGTAACATAATATTTTTGTGACCATTTATCAATGTATTCTGTTTGTATTATCCCAGATATTTTTTATTCAACCAAGACAATATTTTCCGAACACTCAGCCACAACGAAACTGTCTATTGCAAGAGAATAAATACTAACCGGTCCCTTACTACATAACTAGCCATATATTCACCAGGTGGCACCATCGTCTTGCTGTTTGGGTGTGCTAAGAAAGCGTGTCGTCCGAGTTGGATACATTCACCTTTCGATCAAACATTGGAATATACTACGTGTTTAGTACTATTAATGTAGGTTGCTTAGTGTTACCAGCTATTTATATATTCACGTGTGGTCAAGAGGATACAAGAACGCTGCAAAGTCTCCAGATATGTGTAAAAAATGTTATGTAAAAGATCGTAAAATGTCGCAGTAATTTGATATCGGGGGAGAGGACATTACATTACGGATTCAAGACATCGCCAAAAATGGGGGTGTACGCTAATTAGGGCATGTACGCTAATTAGAATGAATACGGTATATATATATCAATCTGAGTTAGGTGTGCCAACATAGGTCACACCTTTGGACTATGTCTACGTATAAATACCAAAAATGTCATTACATTTAGAAAAGTGCAGGTACTTGTATTTCGTTACAATTAAAAGTACATATAAAAAATAAATTTGTACTCAAGTAAAGTACAATGTTTTATTTAAGTCAAGTAATGAAGCTCTGTTGCATTACTGTACTGTTGTGTCACTGTATTGCTGTACTGCTATGTCATTGTACTGCAGCATCACTGTACCATTGTAATATAGTGTCACTGTACTCTTGTACTGCTATGTTACTGTATAGTAATGTTACTGCATCGCTGAACTGCTATGTCACTGTACTGTAATATCAGTACAGTTGTACTGCCATGGTATTTTTGTATTGCAGTGTCACTGTCCTATTGTACTGCTTTACTGCTGTATCACTGAATTGTAATGTCACTGTACAATAGTTTAATTGTAGCGTTTAATTGCTGCAATGCTGTGTTAAGTTAGTATCATTGTACAATGTGTTTACCTTCCGGCCTGTCTTGTTTAGTTCTCTTCCTGACGTCAGTGCTGTTTCTACAACCTGCTCCAGTGCATGCTGACAGCACAAACACATACTCTTCATAGGGCACCAAACCTACACAACACCACACAAAAACATCTATTAAGAAGGCATGCAAGACTGAACATAACTATTTTAAAGGTTACAGTGACATGAACAAACAACAACATTAGTTAAGGCCAGACACCCCAGGTGAAATGGTGTTTTTTGACCAAAAATACTGAAAATGGTTTTCTGCCAGATTATTATACCTTTGTATGCATACTATCAATAAAGTTAATTTCTATGACAATTACATACCTCTAAGTGAGTTTTAATCATGGATCAAGCATGTCGATATCATGTAATGAAATCCATTATGCAATCTTTGACAGCCATTTTCTCAAAACAAATTGTCTTCAAATTTCTGCATTTGAAAACGGGATATCTCTTGGAATAATTATGCTATGTAAATAAAGTTTTCAGTGTTGCATTCAGCATATTCTACTGTGTGCAATGATCAGACACTTTTTTAAAATCATGAATAGTTTGAAAGATATAACCATATTTGTTGCCAAAAAAGATTTTTTTTGTATTTTACCAAAAAATTATTAAAAAAATAAAAACACATTTCAAAAAATGCTCTGATCATTGCACAATAGACTCTATAGAGAACATGGATTTGTAAGAATTATACCTATATATGGATTCAATAAAAAGTGGCAGCTTTTCCAAATTTGCCAATATTTGCTCAAAATGGCGGCCATTTTGTTTGTTACCATGGAAACGGGGGTCTGGCTGAAAAAAGTTCAATATCTATTTTACTCAGTAAGACCCATTTCATGCATTGGGCAGAAAAAATTGAACTGTTTGCAAAAATTAAAAAGTAATCCTATCTGCCTGCCGTGTCTGGCCTTAAGACCTTAAAGGGAATAAAAACATTTATTGCTTGAATTCATGTTAAATTAGATCCTGCTATATATTTCCATGTCCACCAACCAAAACAAATCCCCAAAAATCAAAGAATTAGAAATTCCACATTTTATGTTGTACATCCGGACATTTTCGAATATGCATATTTTTGGCATGCTTTTGGGGATGCTGAGATGTGACTCTGCCGGTACAGCGACCGCTTGTTTACATTCATTCTCAGCAATATGACGGCAGAGGTGGCTGTGTAATGCGAATATCATCATGGTTCATTGTGCGGCATTCGGTTGTAATGCAAACTCTTCTAAACATAGAGCAACACACCATTTTGTTTCAGTTCCCTAAGGATCCAGTTTTATTTAAGAAATGGATCGCAAAAATCAAGCGAGCTAACATCAAGCCGACGAAACACAGCCGGCTTTGCTCCGGTCATTTTGAGAAAAACTGTTTTGATCGCGATCCGGAGATGTTGGCAACCCTTGGATATCCTGGTGCTCGAATATCGTTGAAAAGCGATGCAGTCCCAACAATATTCCCGGCAGTAGAAGCCATCAATCCGCCGAAGACAGGCGTCGGCACAGGCAGGATCAACGGCCGCTTTGCCCGAGTTGAAGGCAAGCGGGTCTCGCAAGCGTAGTTCCAGTACCGCAGTCGCCGCTGCCACTACAGCCGGCTCCGCAACTACACCCATGGCTTCTTCGGAGTACCAGGTTCCTTCTACGAGTGATGATTTTACGAGGTCTGCTTACCGAAAGCGGCAACGAATCAAGGTACTTCTTATATGTGATTTCTGCTATTATTATTATTCTGTAGGTCTAGTATAATGCCTTGACTGGACGGTCTCGTGTGTGTCAAAATAAGTTATTCAACTTATTGTCATTGTACCCCATTGGTTCCAATCATATCACGGAACTCTTCCTAAGTATCTTATATTCTAAATGTTGTAGTTATGCACGATACTACTATAATAAATCTACATATACTGTTTTGTGAAAAATTTGATAGTGTAATCAAATCGATTCAGGTGACTGTTTTTATCATTATCATGGTTACAGGAATGTAAGGCAATAAAACAAAAACGTCAACAAATTAATTGATGCTAGTTTGTTAGTTATGCATTTAATTAATCTATGTACTTTTACATGCAAATAAGAAATAATTATTTTAATTATACTCATTGCCGAGTCAGGTTAGTCTGTTATCATAAGTTTTTTAAACAGTAAGAAGCAATACTTAAATATGTTCACATTAGGATGTGGGTCGTTGCCCAGCTACCAAGTGTTAAAATGGTAATTTGCCAAGTTGTGAAACAATAACAATAAATGCAATGCAAGTTGCAAACCTATCTATTGTATATTTAGTAGATGATTAGTTATAACCAAAAATAAAATGTTCACAAGTAATATATTGTCACATTTTCCAGGTAATTGTTTGCATAAAAGTGTAACATAACAAAAGTAACTATGTCTCTGTGTAGATTCTGTAAGCGTGATATCAATTATTTATGATGTTTTTATCATAGAATAAACAATACATACCTTGTAACTTGAAATTAATTTATTAATTTGTATTTTTCACAGCTAGGCACTGTTCACACTTGGAAGCTTGGCAAATGACTAGACAAATGGATGTACTCCTTTCTGACAAGATGGTAAAAGACAGGATTTTGTTTGCTTTTGTCAGAAACCTACAATTTATTTTTTTGCAAATTCTATAAGGGTAATTTGTTATTTCAGTTATTTGCTGACATTCTGGCAGCAGCTCGAGATAGTCCACCGTCGACCAAGAATGGGTCATCTGAAGATACTGCAACTGAATATGACAGCTCTCGTACGGATTCCTGTGATACAGAGGATTCCACACCTGAGTCAGTCACAGCTTCCACTCCAAAAAGGAGCAGCAAATGCTTTCAGGTTGACATCAGGCCATCAACTCGCACGAGAAGAGTGCAAGCAGTCTGTGCATCAGAGCAGGTTGCTGTGCAGGTGACATCAGCAGTGAGGTCAACGAGTGTGCAGTGCAGTTTGTTGACTGGTCCGATTAGTGACTCGAATGACTCAAATGGGGAGGAAGTGACATCTGCTGCAGATCCAGAGTATGTTTGCTCTGACAATGAGTCGACTAGTCGTGACAGCAGCAACAGTGACAGCGATGACCACGTCGACCAGTACACTGACACAGAGGAGGGTGTTACAAACAAGACTCCCTTGAGGAAAGATTGCTGCCCTTCCAAGGAGAGGTACTTCTTGGTGGCAGAGTCTTCACTTCGTCATCTTTTCGCACGTTGCCGAAACTGCACTGGCCAAACCAATGTCGTAGTGCAGCAGTTTCTCGGCTCAATGGGAAGTTGCCCTGTAAAGATAATAATTGGTCTGTAGATGTGAAGCTATGCTATTTATTAGCATGTCATAGGTAGTGATCAACAAAATGGACTAGATAACTTGTTTATCAATGGGTATTTGCTGAAGCCATATTCTCATCTGCCTGCAGGGGAAGTATTCCCATGGGTGTTGTTTGGCTTATAACCATTGTCTGTGGACCTTGTGGTGATTCACATTGTGTTACCAGGTCTACACAGTTACCAACATTTGGAATGATTCATCCCAGTAACACTGTGTTATGAAACTTGCTTGATGAATTTGTAATGATTCAACCCAGTAAAACTGTGTTCTGAAACTTGCTTGATGGATTTGTAATAAATATGTCACACAAAAAATGTGATTAAAAATGCTATGTCCTTATGATTTTTATGGACATAGTCGTAGGGCACATATATACCCACTGGTAGCATCTCACATATAAGACCCCTAAGGTTACACTAAACCCCTAGGTCTAGGACATAACCCTTCAGGCTATAACCCATTACCATAATTATTCAATTGTTCTGCATGTTGTTTTAATGTTTATTTTGATTATATAGTAGCTATATTGTTGTGTCAGACTCAGAGTAATACAAATCATTGTTCCACATAAATGACATAATCTAGAGCTGTCATTATATATGTCATGATATTATGGTCATCTCGCGAACAACTGTCCAACTAAAAAAGTGTGGGTTTTGTCCAGAGGGGTGATATCGTAAGTAGCTATAACGTCCTAAACTCGATCCGCATAAACCAGACAACCATGCTTACGATGTTCGACGGTTCGTAACTTTGTGAAGTTTGTCTTTGACAAGTCTGTTTACAATTACTTTGTCCGATGACCTACTTAGCTACAACCTCTAGCTAACTCTCTGTACAGCTTTGACACCGCATTTTATAATATAACGTCGTATTAAAACGATATAATTGTTGTTGTCGACAGTTTTCACACCATATGTATGTCATTATAATAAAGTTGAAGCTTACCAGTCGGTGTTGCATGAGCGAACATTGTGACTGTCCGACTCCGCTTCATCTTCTTCGCCACCGTCGCTGAAATGCTCGGAAAGAGCGGAATTAGACGAATCATCCGCTGTAACCGTTCCCGCTAGTGGCTCAAAATCGTATGATTTCACTTGAAACTCTGGGAAACTCCCACTAGCCATGATGTTACAAGAGAATGGAGAGAACAACAATGGCGATGCATAGATGTCAACAAAGCCGCGAGTCAGGATTGACGTCACGATACCACGTGATCGCCTAGCTCATTAAATTTCAACTTTCTGCGGGAATCTCTACACAGACGGGTTTAAAATAGAATTTTGTCTACAAACGTATTTTTTTAATGTTGTCAAATGTTACATACAATGTTAATCTTTGTGTACACATGGAAAACGGATTTTAGCTAATGCCTTGTTTTTATTTCCTTTAAGTCATGTAAAACTATTAAGTCACAAGTGATTAAGAAGAATGAATTAGATTATGAAATTTACAAAAAATTGATTTGACTTTTTTGTCCAGCTACTGTACAGAAATGTCTACATCAGGACAGGTAAGTTCTTATATAGTGCAGTATCCAGCCCTCCTCAAAGCAGTTTACACTTTACTCCCTGGCAGATCTGTTTAATCGAACACCATCTTGACTTCTCTGGGAAACACCCAGCCACATTGCAATTAATGCATGAAGACTATTCGTACACAAATGTACACCACTGTTTATAGCTTGGTACTCATTCATACAGCCGAGTAAACTGGAGCAACGTGAAGTGAATGAATTTGCCCAAGGTTCAACACGGCAGCACAGGATTCGAACCCGGGTCCTCTCGGTTGAGAGTCCGATGCTCTAGTCACTGTGCCACTGTGTGCCACTAGTTAATGTGTATTGATGTGTATTCTTTGACTGATCAACTCACAAGTTAATGTGTATTCTCTGACTGATCAACTCACCAGTTAATGTGTATTCTCCGACTGATCAACTCACCAGGTAATGTGTATTCTCCGACTGATCAACTCACCAGTTAATGTGTATTCTCCGACTGATCAACTCACCAGTTAATGTGTATTCTCTGACTGATCAACTCACCAGTTAATGTGTATTCTCTGACTGATCAACTCACCAGTTAATGTGTATTCTCTGACTGATCAACTCACCAGTTAAGGTGTATTCTCTGACTGATCAACTCACCAGGTAATGTGTATTCTCTGACTGATCAACTCACCAGGTAATGTGTATTCTGACTGATCAACTCACCAGTTAATGTGTATTCTCCGACTGATCAACTCACCAGGTAATGTGTATTCTCTGACTGATCAACTCACCAGTTAATGTGTATTCTCTGACTGATCAACTCACCAGTTAATGTGTATTCTCCGACTGATCAACTCACCAGTTAATGTGTATTCTCTGACTGATCAACTCACCAGTTAATGTGTATTCTCTGACTGATCAACTCACCAGTTAATGTGTATTCTCTGACTGATCAACTCACCAGTTAATGTGTATTCTCTGACTGATCAACTCACCAGGTAATGTGTATTCTCCGACTGATCAACTCACCAGTTAATGTGTATTCTCCGACTGATCAATTCACCAGTTAATATGTATTCTCCGACTGATCAACTCACCAGTTAATGTGTATTCTGTGACTGATCAACTCATCAGTTAATGTGTATTCTGTGACTGATCAACTCACCAGGTAATGTGTATTCTGTGACTTATCAACTCGTCAGGTTAATGTGTATTCTGTGACTGATCAACTCACCAATTAATGTGTATTCTCTGACTGATCAACTCACCAGTTAATGTGTATTCTCTTGTTGATCACCCAGACCTGCCTACCCCAAAAACTTCCTGTCAGTAATCCATCTTCCCATTTACAATGATTTTCAGGAATATAGGCTTGCTGTCAGTAATAGTTCAGAACCGTGTCAGATATTGTTACGAAAAGAACACCACTGACACTGTCAGTAATACTTTGATACTGTGACTATGACGATAGTTGCACCCAAAACATAATTGTCTCTACAAAACTATGAGGTGTTTTGAAGTGTTCAGTTAACAAGGTAAGGTAGATGTTCATAACCAGCATTGATGGAAATCAAACGTGTAGAAGTGTAACTGTAATGTATCCACATTGTAATTCTGATTTTATGTAAATTTCAAAAACTGCATGCCGACTACAAAAACTTTACAAATTATAACAATGCATCACGTCATTGTCTATTTGTGGTGTCATTAGGATTAATATTAGTAGCCGGTATACCTCGGGCCAGGCTATAGAGTACACATTATAGTAGCTTGACAAGATCAAAGACAGTCATGCCGGGGGACAGCAAAACCATTACGTTACGCTAGTCATCGACATCGTCTAGACTCTACTCAATTCTAATATATAAGCCTATCACTGTATTACAGGCTGTAAATGAGACTAAACTCAATAAATACACTAACTTAGTCTTAGTACAGTCAGTTGGCCTAACACTACAACACTCACTATTATGTCACTAGTACTAGTCTAACGACGTAGTCAATACCTGCAATTATCCCGGTCACCAGTGACCATGGCATGTGATTGTGAAATAGGAAAATAAATTTTGCGTATCCGGCAATATGTAAAGCCAACCCCCTTCTTTAAACTTGACAATATGGGCTATGTCTGCGTGCATGCTGTTATAAACGTTTGCAGTACATGTTTCTTCTTGGCTGTTAGTGGTGCCGCTTCGATCCTCGGCATCATTTCGTGCTGCGTGAGTCGTGACTTCGTTTTGTTTGAGCGCCATGAGTGAGGAAATGCGAATTTGTCGTAACGCTGTTTCCTATTGGTCAGATTACGACCAGAAGCAGCTAATGAAAAACCATATCACAACAAGCAGCAAATATATGCTGCCACCTGTTGATTAAAGTGAAGCTAAATTTGAGGAGTACGGAATTGATCGACGCTCATTGTGACAATGAAAGAATCCGTAATATTTTCATCCCTCGCCGTAATACCATAATTTTAGGTATTTCCAGAATGATTCCGGACAATCCGGAATGGTAGGCAGGTCTGATCACCTCACCAGTTAATATGTATTCTCTGACTAATCAACTCACCATTTAATGTATATTCTCTGACTGATCAACTCAACAGTTAAATAATAATTGTTGTATGTTTGTCCTAAGAGAGTTAGTAGTATTTTTTAATTTTATATTTTCTTCATAAAACAGTTTCTTAGAATGTAGAAAATGGAATATACATTCAGAATTATGTACCGTTCAATTTAAATAGGTTCCTTTTCTTTAAAAAAAATTCTTTCTACATAATACAGAAGAATGCTATGTATCTTACATACGGTTAAACATGATAAACTGCTATGCGTTTTTGGAAAAAATGATAGAACGAATGTTGTAACTAACTTTAAATTTTATGTATATCTATATCTTTTATTTCTTTCTTGAACATAACAAAAGCTCTGTAAAGTAGTTTATTTCTGTAAACAACGCTTGATGAGATAAAATTTCTTTCTTTGTTTTTTTTCTTTTTCATCTTTCCTTGTATGGCTTTGAATAATAATTATTATACCTGCATATCAACAACAACAAAATTATTGTTACTAACAATTTTAATACATAGCAACTAAAGGTGTTGCTTAATTATATTGGGTCAGCTCATAACCTAATGTTGTTCCCTGATGTTTTTTTTCATCTATAAATTGGATCTTGCAATATAGAATGGAAACAACCATTTGTAGACATTAGACCTGTGCAAATGGTTTGCTAAATGATACAGTTCTCTTCAAATATATGTATGTTAATTATTTGTCGTTATATCTCGGTTGTTGTTTTTTTGTTCTATTATGTATTTTTGTTCTATTATGTTCCTAATTATGCCATGCCTAGTGGAAGGCCAGCCAGTTGGCTATCCTTATTATCTTTGTTCCCTAATGCTCCCTGTTTTATTACATATATATGTTCTATTTTGTTTTACTATTACTCATACAATTACGGTGAATGTTACGATGACGTGCTACACAGGATCATGGATGTACTAAGCTGATTATTCGTTTGCATTACAGGTTTTTTCATTTGATTTTCTGTGTTGATTCTGGTAGTAGCGTAAAGACGACGGACTGGGGAAATTGCTTTAATATGATATACTTAACTAGATTTGTAAATGGATGATAATATTAGTATTGACCGGATCCAAACAAATGCAAACTTTGACTTTAGAAAATTATATAATGAAATTAATCATTACGGAAATGAAATGTATCATGATTCCCCCTTTTCTTTAAATACCAATGATTGTAAATATTTTACCCCAACTGAATTCTCAAAAGCTTTCCACTGTGACAATGTATCTCTATCGATGTTATGTATGAATTGTCGGTTTGGAGGCACACTGGGATTCTGTGCAAGAAGTACTTTTTAACTTATCTTCAAATGGTCTCAAACTTGATTTAATCGGCTTAACAGAAATATTTAGAATTCGTGATTCCCAGCAATACAAAATAAGTGGATACCACAGTTTATTTTTTAATACAAGATTACAAAATGATGATGGGCACGGTGGAGTTGGAATATATATCAACTATCTATTCTAAACGTGAAGATCTCTCTATATTTATTCCCCATGTTTTTGAATCTATATTTTTTGAAGTTCAAGGTAATCATAATAAACCTTTTATAGTAGGTGTAATTTATCGTCCTAACTCTGCTCCTCGTGCAGATATCGATATGTTTATAAGTAAAATAATAGAAATACAGGATAAAATATCAAATGAAAATAAAACTGCTTATTTAATGGGCGACTATAACATTAATTTGCAAAATTTTGTCATCCATCAAAAAACCAATGACTTCATAGATAATGTAATATCCCAAGGATTTATTCCGCATATAACTAAACCAACACGAATAACATCATATTCGGCAACACTTATAGACCACTTATACTCAAATCATACTCATCCTAGTTATGAATCGGGGATTATTATCACTGATGTAGCCGATCATTTTGGAATATTTCATATAATTTATGGCACACCTCGTCCACAAAAATCAGTATATAGGCAGGTACGACAGTTGACCCCACAAAACATTGCATCATTTAGAAATCTATTAGACATGGCTGATTACTCAACTGTACTATCCACTGCTGATGCGAATGAAGCTTATGATAATTTTATGATAATATAAAAAATCACTTTTCGAAATATCTTGTCCAATTAAATCTGTGAAAGTTAAAAAAAAATACATTAAACGAGAACCATGGATTACGTCAGGCATACTGACTTCATCTCTAAATAAAGCAGTTACTTTGAAAGAAATTAAACAGACATAATCCAGAAATCATTAATAAATATAGAGATATAATAATAATGTAGTCTTTAATAAGATTAAACGAGCAGCAAAAAGTGCTTATTATACAGAAATGCTAGAAGAACGTAAGCACAATATAAAAGAAACATGGGATGTATTACGACAAGCAATACATAAACAAAAAGAATTCGCCAAACTACCTGAAACCTTCATCATAAACGGACAAGAGAATTCAAATTTAAAACAAATTACAGAAGAATTTAATAATTTTTTTTTGTGAATAGGTAAATCGATAAGTAACTCAATAGCTCTTCCAGTTAAGCAATTTGAAACACACCTAAGAGGAAACTTTCCCGTAAATTTTGTTATGCAACTAACGCAGACAACAGAAATAGAAATAATTGTACGAAAACTTAAAACAAAAAGCACTGAAGGTTTCGACGATCTATCCACTAAACTACTTCAAGCGACCATACATGAAGTAGCCACTCCGCATGAGCATATACTAAACCAATCCTTTGTCACGGGAATTGTTCCTGAAAACTTAAAAACTGCAAAAGTCATTCCCGTCTTCAAATCAGGTAACAATAAACTGTTCAACAATTACAGACCTATAAGTATTCTACCCACGATTTCTAAAATAATGGAAAAAATTGTATGCAATAGATTAATAATGTTCTTAGAAAAATATAACATTTTGTATAAACATCAATATGGGTTTCGTGCAAAGCATTCTACAATTCAACCAATACTACACCTGCTGAAAGATATTGCAGAGGCAAACGATAAAATAACAAAAGACCTCACATTGGCTGTGTTTCTGGACCTTTCAAAGGCATTCGACACAAAAAACCATGATATTTTACTGTACAAACTAAACTTTTATGGAATTCGGGGAATAAGCAATAAATGGTTTGCAAGTTATTTATCAAATTGAAAACAATATACTGAGATACACAAATGTCAATCATCTCCAAAAAACATAATAAGTGGAGTGCCCCAAGGATCCATACTTGGACCAATCTTATTTTAAATTTATATCAATGATATAACTAACTCTACGTCTCTGAATCTATTATCTTTTGCAGATGACACAACTGTATACCAATCAGGTCCTCATATTGATACTTTAATTGACAGCGTAAACCAAGAATTAATACATTTGTACGATTGGCTTTGTGCCAATAAATTGTCATTAAATATAAAAAAGACAAACTTTTGCATATTTAGTCCACCAAATACCAGGTAAATAACTGTATTAAGATAAACAGTGAAATTATTAATCATGTTGGAAAGGATGACAAAGAAGAATCGGTAAAGTTCTTAGGAATACATATTGATAAACATTTAACATGGAAAAAACATATCAATATAATCAGTTCTAAATTATCTAGAGCAATTTTTTCAATTAATAGAATGAAACATTTTTTGCCACGCAGTGCTTTAAAAACTCTATATTACACCTTGATTCAAAGTCACTTAACTTACGGTGTACAAGCATGGGGCAATGGAAATACCATAAGAAAGATAGAACTATTACAAAAACGCGCTATACGAATAATTAACCAAAAAAGATATAGAAGTCACACCGATCCTATCTTTAAATCTGAAAATATACTTAAAATCACTGATATTCACAGGTTACATGTCTCACAATTTATGTATGATTATCACCATAATACACTGCCTAAATCCTTCAAACACTATATACCAAAAAAGAATCTAGCCACTAACACCAGAATTACTAGACAACGTAACCTCCTATATAGAGAGAAGCCCAGAACACATTTTTCATCTAAATTACCTAAACACCATTTTATAAAATTATGGAATAATCTCGATTATAAGATACAAAACGTCAAATCCAGACAACAAATGAAAATTGTATTATCCAATCAATATCTAGACAACTATCTTAGCCACGTGCACTGCCTAAATCCCAGATGTGCGGAGTGCAATTAAATATTTATTTACTTTATATATTAATGTTCGGAACCGGAAAAATTTGTTATAATTGTTTTTTAACAGTAATTACTTACAATAATTCGTTTCTCTCTCCATCGCATCCCCAATCCGTTGTCCGTTGTCATACAAAAGATATCATACACTCGTGATAATCATCGTATACGTATGCGTAAATATAATTCGAAATATATGTTTATGGGGTCACAGGAAGACGGCATATTACATGCCATGTGACCACCATGCAACACAACTTTATTTTTAAACGGTTGTTTTGTGTATGTATACTGCTATGTTGTTGTTGCAAAATAAATTTATTTGATTTGTGTATTCTCTGACTGATCAATTTATTAGTTAATGTGTATTCTCTGACTGATCACCTCACCAGTTAATGTGTATTCTCTGACTGATCACCTCACCAGTTAATGTGTATTCTCTGACTGATCAACTCACCAGGTAATGTGTATTCTCTTGTTACTCAACTCACCAGTTAATGTGTTTTCTCTGACTGATTAACTCACCAGTTAATGTGTTTTCTTTGACTGATCAACTCACCAGTTAATGTGTATTCTCTTGTTACTCAACACACCAGGTAATGTGTATTCTCTGACTGATCAACTCACCAGGTAATGTGTATTCTCTTGTTACTCAACACACCAGGTAATGTGTATTCTCTGACTGATCAACTCACCAGGTAATGTGTATTGTCTTGTTACTCAACTCACCAGTTAATGTGTTTTCTCTGACTGATCAACTCACCAGTTAATGTGTATTCTCTTGTTGATCCTGACAGGTTAGCAACAATGCCAGTGTCAAGTAGATATATGTTGAACTCAATAATGAAGCCATTTGGTTTGTGCGGCAGAGACCAGGTTAGCTGCAGTGCTGTAGAACTAAGTGCGACAACTACAGGTGGCAGCACCTGCTCTGGTTTTGCCTGAAGTGTTGCCACTTTCACCTACAAACAACAACATGGACCACTGTGACACTGCAAGTAACCTGTCTATAGAAGAATATGAATATCTCAAAACAGTCTATTGTGAGAAAAAACAAAACTTTTTAGAAGTTTTTACAAGTTCATGCATCTGCGGCATGGTTAGGTTGAGCTCTTCTAAAGTGGCTCATTAGAAGTGTCATAAGTTCAAAGTGAACTTGGGATACACAAAACAATGAGGAACACATTTAAAACCAGTACCAAAAAATTTATTCAGAATGTTACAAGACTTTAACATTTAAAAATGAAACCCGCGCATTTTAGTTTTTCACAGAGTGGGCAAAAAGTCACTATGTTGTTGAAAAGCGGTCAGTTTGCCGTAATGTGAACAACTGTTCAATAGGTTTTGCCAAATTGTGTGAAATGTGTACATTATCGGTTCAAATTGATGGAAACATTGCTCTTTACATTAAGATTAATTTAACAATCACGTTAATGAAATGCATTTTGAAAATGCTCCTTAAATTTTCTGTTGGATTCTGTTTCGGGGTGGATTTTCTTAATAACTAAATTAAATGGGTCCCTACGTTGATTTGAGTGTCTGAGTACCAATTACACACCATTGATGCTTATGTATGAATGCAAAAAACCTGTTCATTATCAACATCACAATGACACAGAACATTATACGTATATGTAAGAACCCCATTCACTATCTCAACCCAATTCACTAGCTCAACCCCAGGATGCACGATACTTTTAGCCAGCTGGTAGTCCATCGGACTGGCTGACTCACAAACAACTAGTCCTTATATGTACACGGTAATTATGTAGATATATATATATATACATTTATACATATATTATAATACACACACACACATATATGCTCTATCACGTTGGCCTATCGTTTGACTAAAATTAGTTAGTGCTTTTATTCGAGAAGATGACAAATCGATTCTCTCTTGAAGTAACATTTATAGAAAGAATTATCATTGACATACATATACAGTTAATGGGTACATTGTTGCTTGTTAACAGCGTTCATCCACAATTAAATGTCCATCAATTTGTTATCAATGCTTGTCCATGATTAAATGTGCATCAACTAGTTAGAAATGTTTGTCCACAATTAAAAGTCCATCAACTTGTTAGCAATGCTTGTCCATGATTAAAATTAATGTGCATAAATTTGTTAGCAATGTTTGTCCACAATTAAATGTCCATCAACTTGTTAGCAATGCTTGTCCATGATTAAATGTGCATCAACTAGTTAGAAATGTTTGTCCACAATTAAATGTCCATCAACTTGTTAGCAATGCTTGTCCATGATTAAAATTAATGTGCATAAACTTGTTAGCAATGTTTGTCAACAATTAAATGTTCATCAACTTGTTAACAATGCTTGTCCATGATTAAATGTGCATCAACTAGTTAGCAATGTTTGTCCATAATTAAATGTCCATCAACTTGTAGCAATAGTCCTCCACAATTAAATGTTCATCCGCTTGTTAGCAATGATAGTGTTTAATTAAGAAAATATGGTGATGCCGCGACAGTACACGTGCAAAGTCATCAGATGAGATGGATGCAGTTTGGATCTGTTCATGTCGTTCATGGGTAGAGTCACTGCTGAACAAGACGATAGCAGTAGATGGACAGGCAGCCACAGTGTCGGACGATGTAGGAGTGGAAGTATCGGATGAAGTGGGTGTAGAACTAGAAGGACCGGCAATAATTCCAGTGTCGGTCGACGTCGAAGGACCAGCAATGTTGGACAATGTCGATGCTGAAGGACCGGCGATGACTACGGTGTCGAACGATGTCGATGCAGAAGGACCAGCAACCCAATGTCGGACGGTGTCGAGTTAGAAGGACCGGCAATGTCGGATGATTTCAATGTAGAATGACTGGCGATGACAATGTCGGTTGCTGATATTGCATCATTCGCTTTAGTCTTAGACGACGATTTTGGCCTCAACTTTGCGCTAGATTTTCCCTTGTATGTGCTGACATGTGTTCCAGTGCCTTTGTTGGAGTTTGTTTGCTTGCTAAAATAATCACTGATTCGCCCCTGCGACATGGTCGAATGATAATAAGATAGAACGCGATGCTGTCTGCAAACCGAGTATTTTGATCATGTGGTTCCACACTCATGGTCACTAGGAGGCATCACTTACTGATGTAAACAGCGGCCATTTTCAAGTCCCGTAAATCCCGGTACCGGATGAGATGGTCAGACGCAAAATTTAGTCGAGTGACAAAATGTTATCTTATCGTTTTGCTTTATTTCATCACACCACTTCACTTTCACACACACAGTATACATTCTTTCACGTCATTACACATATACAGCTAGTCCGGCGGGACTGCTCTTATAAAACTGGACTAGTCTGAGCTCCGAAACTACTTGTCCGGGACGATCGGACCGGCCTTATTTCGCAGCCTGCAACCCCATTCACTATTTCAACCCGATTCAGTATCTCAACAACACAATGCATTATAATGTGTTTTCAGCATTATTTTGAAATATAACAATTATCATGAGTTAATAACTCAGTGTGCTAAAAGTGAGAAGATAAGAACAACATTACCTGATTGCTGTTGACACAGCCAATAATGTTGCACACACTCAGGGTGTAAATGTATGTCTGATATGGCTGAATAGCATTGTTATCAGTGAAGGCCTTCAAGGTGGGGTCACGGAATATCTCAATGCCATCTCGCAGCACAATGAACCAGAGAATGCGACCTGGCAACAACAACCAGTGGGATCTCTGTTATCACTAGCAACAATGCCCACCCCGTGATGGAATGCCTTGGTAGAAGGCAGTCTGATAGCAACATTGATCAAATGTTAGAAAACACAGCATCATTACATAGACAGCATGATGCACTCACAGATACTAGTTGTTTGTTCAAAATGATGAAGGTCAGAGAGAATGTGAGGGTCACATCCATCAAGAGGCACTACAGGGTAGTCATAATAGGTAGAATAGTCAAATAATATTCGTATTGCTGTGCTATTGGCATGAGAGTAGACGTAAGCATTATTGTGTCAGCGTCTACTCCATGTTGTCATGTCCATGACACAGGGGCTGTTTCCACCAAAGTATTTGCCCTATTTGCCAATAACATAGCAATACAAACATTATTTAACAATTCTACACTGTCATGACTAGGGCTTATCAGTGGACATGAACCTGACTTTCTATCCGACCTTCATCATTTTGAACGTATAACGAGTATCTGCAAGCATGTTATAATGTTTATGTAATGATGCTGTGTTTTTTAACAGTTGGTAAATATTACTATCATAATTGGCAACTAGCAAGGCACCCCGTTAGGCAGTTTTGCTTATGCTCATAATCACTTCAACAATTTGCTAACTCACCATTCGTTTTTTTGGGTGTCTTCCATGTCAGGTATATTGTATCAAGTTGATCAGCTTCTACCGATGCGGTGGGGGCAGACACCCCTTCTGGCAGGGTTTGTAGTGTCGTGGCACTCGAGTAGGCCGTCTTAGTTCTGCCTGCTCCATTCACTGCTACCAACGAGTATTGGTAGTCTGTGTAAGGGGACAGCCCAGTATCTACAAGACACAACAAATATATTGGTAATCTGTGTAGGGGGACAGCCCGGTATCTACAAGACACAACAAATATATTGGTAGTCTGTGTAAGGGGACCGCCCGGTATCTACAAGAAACAATAAATATATTGGTAGTCTGTGTAAGGGGACCGCCCGGTATCTACAAGACACAACAAACACATTGGTAGTCTGTGTAGGGAGCAGCCCAGTATCTACAAGACACAACAAATATATTGGTAGTCTGTGTAGGACAGCCCAGTATCTACAAAACAACAATATATATTTTTTGGTAGTCTCTTTGACAGTCTTATATTTGAAAGAATGGATTTAAACGACATGGTTTAATTTAGATCTGGATTAGTGTTTATAATTAATTTGTTACGTCATGGGTAATTTGTCGGTTTGAATACAAAGTCACAGTTGTGTGATCTTCTTACCAGTAAAGGTCAACTCATTGCCAGTGTAAATCTTGATGGCTTCAGTCAGACACATGTCTTCATCTGATGTGATGGGTGAATACTTGTGCAGTGATGTCTGACGTGGGTCGTAGGAGCCACACTTGAGAGAGGTGTGTGCAAAGTTGCAGCGATTACAATAAGCAGTTGATGCTTGGTTAATGGTGCAAACGACACTGCTGCCACAACCTGAAAATTAACACACAAGTGTTTACTTGTTTCAGTCTAAAATGGAACAACATAACTATTCAACTATTAGAGATTTGGTTTTTTATTTGTATATTTCAACTGCATCCCACGGTCTTCTTTAGCAGACTAAAAATTAATGGGTGTGTCACATAACCAATGTCATGTGACAATAATGTCATGTGACACCAGCTGAAGAAGGACTGGTGGCAAGAGACTCTAACAATCTACTTGCTCAACCACAATTTGTACTTGCATAGAAAACACTAATGAAATCTGCAATTACCATGCATTTTTATGTAGATAAAAATGGTTCGTTTGTCTTGACCAGTTTTGAGTCTGCTTTCAGTGGTGCTACAAACATGTTGATCGCAAATGAACATGGACAATCAACATGCGTTTCAGCTTTTGTTTTCTATACCTCCTGATGGATGAATTGGCTTTACACATTACACAAAATCTACTTCGTCTTTGGAATGGTGGTATTTTTATTTACTGTTTTTGAGGCACTATAACAAATAACAACTAAAATATGCAATTTCAAAACTTCAGTAACTACAATATGTTTGCTGTGCCAAAGTACTTTGAAATGTACTTAAGTACAAGTACTTTTCATTGACAAAGTACTTAAGTACAAGTAGTTCATGGTTTTATGAATGTACTTAAGTACAGATCAAGTACTTTTCAAAAGTACTTAAGTACAAGTATTTTTGGTGGACCAATTTGTGTAACGAAGAAGTTATAAAATTATGTGGGTATTATATTATCGTTTTTGAGGGAGGTACTGTGAGTATTGTGAGAATTTTTTTTAATGAAACAATTTATCAAATACTGAGCCTTTTTATAAAAAGAAACATAAAAAGAAAAGAAACTTGTACAAGTACTCAAAAATGTACTTATTGGTAAGTGAAAACATAATTAAGTACAAAGTACTTTGGAACAGCCCAGTATTTGATTGGGCAAGTGCTATGGCAACTTGGCATGTCCGTGTGTAAATTCTACTTGCCCGTCTAGGCAAGTGGAGGCTTACAACAGCTTACTTGACCATGCATTTTAATTGCTTCAGGCAATCCACCAACAGTTAATGTGAAATCCTGCATTGTCCCAGTTATATACTAGATACATCTACACACACACGCACACACACACACGATATCGAGCCCATCTAGCACACCTAATTCCATGTCAGAGGCACCTAAACACACACACATGCGCACACACACACAGACATTTAAGATATCGAGCCCATCTAGCACACCTAATTCCATTTCAGAGACACCTACACATACACATGTGCACACACACACAGACATATTTCTGAAACAAAGCCCATGTGACACACCTGACTGCATGTTGGAGACGTCTGCACACACTTGTGTGGTTGGGTTGTAGCCAGCGTCATTGCAGCAAGAGAGTGCTACAGACACACGCTCTGTGCCACAACACTTCTCATTGGCAGCCAGCTTCTCACTTCGGCTCATGTATGTGTGTACCTGCAAACATCACAAATACTGCTGTTCAAGTGTACCTCTTTATAATATTAAGTAGTCTGTATTATCTGTTGTTCTCCTCCTGTTTCCCTGTATGTCAGGGGTGAGGCTGGCCCTGGTACTCATCCTCGATCTATGTTTTTTCTTTTTGTTCTTATTATCTAATTATTATAAATGGTATTTGTGTCATTTGTATCTTTTATTGGTAACTAGGAGTGGTTAGCATACACTTGCTAACATCTTCAAATATTACCTTGACATTACCAACCAAGTCAGCACAGCAGACCGTGTTCACCACTGGCACATACATGATGCCACAACAATACTTGTCAGCATGAGGCTGGTAGGACTTGCCAACTGATGCACTGCCACAGCACATCAGACTATCACTGATGACTCGTGCCCCGCAACACTGCACCCCATAGGCATCATGGAGAACACCTGAAACATACACATGTTCAATATCTTATAGCACACACACACTGCACACCGCAGGCACGCACGCATGCACACCAAACACTCCACATATGTCACATTCAACAGAGTGGCATAATTTACAATTGAATGTCATAAACACTGTATATTTATATATATAGACCATGAGAGTAAGCCTGCTGACAATGAGTACAGGGCCTGTTAGTGTGTGTCACTTAAGCCTGCTGACAATGAGTACAGGGCCTGTCAGTGTGTGTCACTTAAACTTGCTGACAGTAAGTACAAGGCCTGTCAGTGTGTGTCACTTAAGCCTGCTGGCAGTGAGTACAAGGCCTGTCAGTGTGTGTCACTTAAGCGTGCTGACAGTGTGTACAAGGCCTGTCAGTGTGTGTCACTTAAGCCTGCTGGCAGTGAGTACAAGGCCTGTCAGTGTGTGTCACTTAAGCGTGCTGACAGTGTGTACAAGGCCTGTCAGTGTGTGTCACTTAAGCCTGCTGACAGTGAGTACAAGGCCTGTCAGTGTGTGTCACTTACTGTTGCAACAGATCTGAGCGCCAGTGGAGGAGTAGGGGAATGAGCCACAGCAGCTGTCTCCCTCACCCACCTCCACCCGGTCCTCTTTTGCATCAGGGCAACATATCTGTCCTGGCAGCACCTCAATATACCTGCAACACAACACTTTACATTCAAAAGCAAAGCATTGTTAGCATTGTAGAGAGATCCATGGGAAAGCATTGTTGGCAATCTAGAGAGAGCCACAGGAAAGCATAGTTGGCATTCTAGAGAGATCCATGGGAAAGCATTGTTAGCATCCTAGAGAGATCCATAGGAAAGCATTGTTAGCATTCTAGAGAGATCCATGGGAAAGCATTGTTAGCATTCTATAGGATCCATGGGAAAGCATTGTTAGCATTCTAGAGAGATCCATGGGAAAGCATTGTTAGCAATCTAGAGAGATCCACAGGAAAGCATTGTTGGCATTCTAGAGGATCCATGGGAAAGCATTGTTGGCATTCTAGAGAGATCCATGGGAAAGCATTGTTAGCAATCTAGAGAGATCCACAGGAAAACATTGTTGGCATTCTAGAGGATCCATGGGAAAGCATTGTTGGCATTCTAGAGAGATCCATGGGAAAGCATCGTTGGCATTCTAGAGAGATCCATGGGAAAGCATTGTTAGCATTCTAGAGGATCCATGGGAAAGCATTGTTAGCAATCTAGAGAGATCCATGGGAAAGCATTGTTAGCATTCTAGATGATCCATGGGAAAGCATTGTTAGCAATCTAGAGAGATCCACAGGAAAGCATTGTTGGCATTCTAGAGAGATCCATGGGAAAGGATTGTTAGCATTCTAGAGAGATCCATGAGAATGCATTGTTAGCAATCTAGAGAGATCCACGGGAAAGCATTGTTGGCAATCTAGAGAGATCCATGGGAAAGCATTGTTAGCATTCTAGAGGATCCATGGGAAAGCACTGTTAGCAATCTAGAAAGATCCACAGGAAAGCATTGTTGGCATTCTAGAGAGATCCATGGGAAAGCATTGTTAGCATTCTAGAGAGATCCATGGGAATGCATTGTTAGCAATCTAGAGATCCACGGGAAAGCATTGTTGGCAATCTAGAGAGATCCACGGGAAAGCATTGTTGGCAATCTAGAGAGATCCACGGGAAAGCATTATTAGCAATCTCAGGAATCAAGGGGAAGGTATTGCTAGCAATCCCAATAGATCAACAGGAAGGCATTGTTAGCAACACTAAGAGATCCAGGGGAAGGCATTGTTAGCAACTATGCATCAGTGAAATGATGACATGTCTTAAGAGCTACAAACAGGTTGATTTCTTGGTTAGCATCAAGTGAACAAGGCCTAGTTAAAAGAGTGTGTGCATGGCTTGCTGAGTGAGCTTGCAGTGTTACCTTTGGCCACAGCATTCGTGATTGCCGAGACGAGTGTGGAACTGGTTGCCACAACAAACCACATCTCCAGCGACACCAAGGACGTAGTGAGTGCCACAACACATGTAGCCCTGCTTGTTCTGGTGCAGCATCCCTTCACAGCACGTCTGGTGGCACAACAACATGCACCATAACCACTCAAGTACTAACAATGTTTATGTGGAAATCCTGGCAGACTGGAATATAAGAAATACATTGTATACTAGAGTGTCCCACGTTCACGCATAGCAAAATTCAATGGAAAAGTCATACTGTAATTTTCTCAAACTTAAAATGTTTACACTGATGCCAACCCAGTTACCCGGTAATTAACAATTGTTTCTGTCAGTTCAACGTAAACTTTCACTGAAGAAGTCAAACAGAAGACATATAATGACACGTGAACTTAGGACATGTAACCGTCAAACTGATAGCTGGTGAATATGTGTACTCTTCATTCAACTGAGAAATCACTGTCAGTGTGATTATTACGCTTGTAATATATTATTACTATTATTTAATTTATACATGACAGTTTTAAGTATGTTGATGATGACACTACTCATTGGATGATGCAGTGATGATGCAATTGTTGATCATCTCAATATGCTGATGACAATACAGTACTGATGACAATGTACCACTGATGACAATATATTATTGATGACAATGTACCACTGATAATTATATATTACTGATGACAATGTACCACTGATGACAATATATTACTGATGACAATGTACCACTGATAACAATGTACCACTGATGACAATATCCTACTGATGACAATATACTACTGATGACAATGTACCACTGATGACAATGTACTACTGACTCCATCGACTAAGGGGTGGCAAAGATTGCTAGATGTCTTGTACAGTTACGGATGTGCCAATGACATACTATTTAATAAAGTCTCATGTGTTTTTTGATACGAGGAAAATGTGCAGGATATCTGCAACTATGAACAACATTATTCAGAGTATTGAATACAGCGGTATTCATAACACCTCGACTGTACTGAGCAAGAAATGGATATGAGCAATTTATACACTCTTGTAAAATTGTTTACATTTTTTTCTTGTTACTATGGACATAATGCATATTGTATGTAAGTTTTGTCTGAAATAAATTGATTGGTTGATTGACTAATTGTTCGATTAATTAATATTATTACTTTGGACAGCACTGACAAGAACAGGTTAGTTCCAATTGTATTCAATTCAATATCGTTATTCCAGACTCAACAGATGCAAAAAGCATGTGCACATGTCCATAAATCATGTTTAACTAAGCACATAAATAAAGTAAAAATAAAATATAACAATATTTTACTTGCACATGTTTGGGAATCAAATATATTTGAAACTTAAATTATTATGTTTTAATGTATAACAATTGTATCATCCTATTAAAATAACTTCATCTAATTTAGCCAAATATATTTATAATTCAATCATATCTATATTTTTACATATATATTCAAGCATTTGTAGATATCTTGAATTGACATCAGTTCTGCTGGTCATAGTAGATGGCAATGGCATCAGCTTTAAGTTCCAAGCTCCAAATACAACACTTAATTTATAGCCCAAGTTTAGCTAATACCATATAGCCATAACTGTTTAGCTGTAAGTTTGTACTGGTGAGAAAGTGAATTGTGTTTTCCCTGTATGGTTAAGTTATAAATATATGTTTTTAGATGTCTAGAATAAGACGTAGCATATAGAAAATTTGTTTCTCGGAGTCTCACATACTAAACCCTTGGATGCTGTCAGACATTATATCAGAAGACGGAGTGGTGGGGGGTGGTGGTGCTGTTCCATTTTTCATTTAAACTGAGCAGAACTATTTCCCCTAAAGTAGAAATCTTTTCCTTCAAATGGAACTCTTTCGTTTCATCAGGAGAATGGGAGTGCACATGCACCCATCACACCCCCAATCTATAGGCCTGGTATACCTACATTTCTTGGCACATATATGTCTTGAAACATAAAGAGCACATTATTATGTATAGCTATGCGCCTTCACATTGCACGTTATCGTTGTAACGGTTTCGAAAGGAGCACAACTTGTGGCTGTGCGTGTTTTGCACGAGGGAGTACAATAAAGGTGTTCCGGTGACAACACGAGGCTGAGTCGTTGAGTTCGTTACAAATCCCTAGAAAACATGACAATGGCGACGAGGTGGTTCCAATAATGGCTGGACGAACCCTGAGGTATGAAGAGTATAACGAGGAGAGGGAATTATTCAAAAATTATCTGGAAAGATTCGAATTTTTTGTAACGACTAACGCCGTGACAGACGGCACCAAAAAATGTTTGTTGCTCAGTAGTGTCGGCGCACAGGTTTTCACGAAAATCAAGAGCCAACTGAAGCCTGAAAACTTGGCTGACAAAAGGTATGACGAGGTGGTGGCTGCGGCCCATGCTGTGTACAAACAGCAGTTGACAGTGATAGGTCGTCGAAATCAATTCATGAACAGGAACAGAAAACCGTCAGAATCGGTATCACAGTATGCTTTGGCGTTACGAGAGCTGTGTGGCGACTGTGAATATCCAGCGGCAATTCAGACAGAAATATTGCGTGATGTGTTTGTGAAAGGACTAAACTTACCTTCTGTGCAGACAAAACTTATGTTAAAAGACAACACACTAACATTTGACAATGCGTACAAAAAGGTCGTGGCTGAAGAGCTAGCAGCTAAATGCTCTGTCGAATTCAATGCCTCATCATTGGGGGGAAACGGGATTTCCCATGCTACTGCCAGTGCTAACCAGGTTGAAAGTGTCAACCGGGTGCAGAACTTTAGTAAGAAAAAAAGTGCCAACAAAGGTACAGTTGCCAGTCAAAGTCGTAATGCTTTCAACAGCAAGAAGTCCTGCTACCGCTGTGGTGGCAATCACCATGAACAGAAATGCCAATACATCAACGAACAGTGTCATTGGTGCAAGAAGACAGGTCACATTACTCGGATGTGCAGAGCAAAACAGCGAAATCAAGGCAGAAACAGAGTGGCCCATGTGAGTGATGGTGACGAGCCAGCTGAGGACCACACGTTGGGGTTGTTTGGTGTTTATTCAGCCGATGCTGATATAAATGATGTATCCGGGTGCAAGGGCATCAAGGTGAAAGTAACCTTGGGCAGTGAAATAGTCCCTATGCAGTTAGACACAGGGGCTGCAGTCTCCCTTATCCCGGTAAGGACCTACAGACGGGTCCTGTCAAAATACCCTCTACAACCCTCAAGCATCACCCTCAAGTCATATACAGGTGATCTGATACCAATTGCTGGGAAGGCCTACATTCCAGTGACGTATGGAGAACAACACTTCATACTGCCAGTAGTTGTAGCATGTGGTGAGCGACCAGCACTGTTCGGTAGAGATTGGTTGCAGCAGATCAAGTTGAACTGGAAGAGTATTTTCAGTGTGATGTCCGGAGTCACGTCTGAAATGCACAAATTGATGGGCAAGTACGCACACTTGTTCAGAAATGATGGATCAACCATTCAGGGACATACAGCAACCTTGAAGCTTAAACCAGAACAAAATCCAGTTTACCAAAAGGCGCGTCCTGTTCCTTATGCTCTTAGGGAACTCGTGGAGAATGAGATCGACCAACTTGAATCAGCTGGAGTGCTGTACAGGGTCGATAACAGTGAATGGGCGAGCCCGACGGTGAATGTGCCTAAGTCGAAAAATGGCAAGATGTCAGTTCGCATATGTGGGAATTACAAGCTCCTAAATGTCACCATTGAACGAACGAACGAACGAACGAAGAAGTTTATTTACCGCATGTATATAAAAAGTACAAATTGTTTTTCATACTTGATTGTAGAAAAACAATAAAGCATATACAAACACAAATATATATACTACGCATGATACATAAGTATGTAATTCAGTAATTTGCAGGAATAAAAAAAAAACACTTTTATTTGATGACATACTGTCTATATATATATATATATATATATCAGACGGGGTCGGTGACTCCTATTAAGACATTGAGGATGACAAATACCCCCTACCTACGGCTCAGGATTTGTTTGCCAAAATGGCTCACAAAGGGAAAAAACCGTGTTCTCAATCCTGGACCTCAGTGGGGCATTCAATCAACTCGAGGTTGATGAGAAATCGTCACCACTGCTCACGCTCAACACACATAAGGGACTGTACAGAACACGGCGTTTAGCTTACGGTGTTAAAACTGCGCCGTCCGTGTTCCAGATGACAATGGACAAAATTCTAGCAGGACTAGAAAATGTCATGTGTTTCATCGACGACATTCTTGTGACGGGAACCACTGAACAGGAACATCTGAAGACACTGGAACAGGTGTTGCACAGGTTGGATCAGCACAATGTGAGGTTGAACAAGACGAAATGCCAGTTTCTGAAGTCCCAAGTGAAGTATCTGGGACACACAGTTAGTGCAAATGGGATTCAGCCTATCCAGGACAAGGTGGAGGCCATTCGGAAGGCACCGCCTCCAACCAACCTAACGGAACTACAAAGTTTCCTGGGTGTCGTGCAATACTATGCGAAGTTTGTACCAAACTTGTCCACAATCTTGCATCCTCTGTACGAGCGCCTGAAAGCTGGTGTGGAATGGTCGTGGGACAGAGCTTGTGATGGAGCATTTAACCAATGCAAAAGGTTGTTGTCTAGTGAGACGGTACTTACTCATTATGACGAAAGCATGCCACTCATTCTTGCCACGGATGCAAGCTCATATGGAATCGGAGCTGTGATCAGTCATCAAATGTCAGATGGGGTGGAAAAACCCATCGCATTTGCATCACGAACACTGAGTGCCGCAGAGCGTAACTACTCTCAGATCGAACGTGAGGCACTGGGAATCGTCTTCAGGGTGAAGAAATTTCACGAGTACCTCATGGGGCGATCATTTACCATAAGGACAGATCATCGTCCACTGACGAAGATATTTGGACCAAAGACTAGTATACCGTCTATGGCTGGGCATTGGTACTATCAGGGTACCAGTACGACATCCAGTACATTCCGTCAAAGGAAAACGCTAACGCGGATATGCTGAGCAGACTGCCGGTAGACACTCCCGAATCTGCAAGTTCAGACGAGATCGAATCTGTGTGCATGTTGACGAACGTCAACGAACTGCCGGTAACCTCACAACAGATAGTGGAATCTACACGCAAGGACACTACCTTGGCCACAATCTATGACTACACTCTGCATGGATGGCCTAGATCGTGTGCCAGATTTGACGAACTCTATCCATACTTCGTTCGGAGAGAGGAAATAATCCTTGAAGATGGATGCATCGTGTGGGACAGGAGAGTTGTCATTCCATTGACATACACCGAACAGCTGCTTCATGAGTTGCACACAATGCACCCAGGAATGGTGAGGATGAAGGCCATTGCCCGAAGTTTCATGTGGTGGCCGGGTATAGACAGTGATATTGAAGAAATGGTGCGAAGCTGTCCCGAATGTTCAAGGCAAAGAAATGCACCAACCGCCGCACCTCTCATGCCATGGCCCTGGGCCACACGCCCATGGCAATGAGTACATGTTGACTTTGCAGAAAAGAACGGAAAGATGTTCTTGGTTGTGGCAGATAGTCACTCAAAGTGGCTTGAAGTCCTACTCATGAACAGCACCACAGCCGGAAACACGATAACAGAGCTGCGAAAACTGTTTGCTGCATACGGACTGCCTGAATCGGTGGTTTCAGATAACGGACCCCAGTTCACTTCTGAGGAGTTTGAGACATTCTTGAAGTTAAACGGGGTGAAACATGTGTTGTGTCCGCCCTACCACCCTGCATCAAACGGCCTAGCAGAGAGGAATGTTCAGACATTCAAGAACATGCTAGCAAAGGCAGACCCTCGAATTCTACTACAACATCAGCTTTCTGACATCCTGTTTCAATATAGAAACACACCTCACAGTATCACAGGCCTTACTCCTGCTGAACTGTTTCTAAGGAGAGCTCCCCGAACAAGGTTAACCCTGCTGAAACCTAGCCTGCAAACCAAGATTCACGAGCGACAACAGAAGGAAAAACAACATCACGATGGTTCAAGGCCCGGGAATCTTTCACAGTTTGACATGTACCAACCTGTCAGAATCAGGAACATGAGAGCAGGCATGGAAAAGTGGATTCCTGGAAATGTGACCAAAATACTGGGACCACTCACGTACATAGTGAGGCTTCCAGGAAACAACAGACGCATCGTTCATGTGGAACACATGATTCCGCGAGATGACACTCTGTCGAGAAGTTCAGTTCATTCGCCTGATTCCTTCAGTAGTGGAGAGCTTCTCCCTGCAAACGCTGCACCAGAGTTGGATAAGCCATCTGTTCCAGTCGATCCAACCAGACCTCCTGCTGCTGTGATTCAAACTCCTGGCAGATGCAGTCAACCACAAGTGAACACACCCGTGGTTGCTCAAAGCCCTGCTAAGCAGGATACACCAACCAGTGACATGCCTCTTCGACGGTCAAGCCGTGTTCCAAAACCTGTTATAAAACTTGATTTGTAATTGTTACAGAGCTGATTCGAACATCATCAGTGTTCTTAGTAACAAGTTATTTTCAGACTTTATAGTTTTCACACTAGAGATTAGTAGTGAATTTTGTTGTGCTGGATTTTGACTTTACAATGTGAGTTTTATTGTTGTTCAGGAAGAAAACACACACTATTATGCTACATACTACTTGGACTGTAGTTGTGATTAAATTGATTAAGTTCTTCATTTAAGGTTGGGGAAGTATTATGTATAGCTATGCGCCTTCGCATTGCACGTTATCGTTGTAACGGTTTCGAAAGGAGCACAACTTGTGGCTGTGCGTGTTTTGCACGAGGGAATACAATAAAGGTGTTCCGGTGACTACACGAGGCTGAGTCGTTGAGTTCGTTACAAATCCCTAGAAAACATGACACACATGTGACCAACAAATTAAGCTGTGTCATGCATATAAGTTAGAGAATCACTGGTACATAGAGTGACAAACTCACAGCAGAAACTTTCTATTATATAACATATAAGTTAGAGAATCAATGGTACATAGAGTGACAAACTCACAGCAGAAACTGTCTATTATATAATATATAAGTCAGAGAATCAATGATACATAGAGTGACAAACTCACAGCAGAAACTGTCTATTATATAACATATAAGTTAGAGAATCAATGGTACATAGAGTGACAAACTCGCAGCAGAAACTGTCTATTATATAACATATAAGTTAGAGAATCAATGGTACATAGACTGACAAACTCACAGCAGAAACTGTCTATTATATAATATATAAGTTAGAGAATCAATGGTACACAGAGTGACAAACTCACAGCAGAAACTGTCTATTATATAACATATAAGTTAGAGAATCAATGGTACACAGAGTGACAAACTCACAGCAGAAACTGTCTATTATATAACATATAAGTTAGAGAATCAATGGTACATAGAGTGACAAACTCACAGCAGAAACTGTCTATTATATAACATAGAAGTTAGAGAATCAATGGTACACAGAGTGACAAACTCACAGCAGAAACTGTCTATTATATAACATAGAAGTTAGAGAATCAATGGTACATAGTGACAAACTCACAGTAGAAACTGTCTATTATATAACATAGAAGTTAGAGAATCAATGGTAGACAGAGTGACAAACTCACAGCAGAAACTGTCTATTATATAACATAGAAGTTAGAGAATCAATGGTACACAGAGTGACAAACTCACAGCAGAAACTGTCTATTATATAATATATAAGTTAGAGAATCAATGGTACATAGAGGGACAAACTCATAGCAGAAACTGTTTATTATTCGGCCATTCACCGTATATCATAAGACATTGATGTGAGCATCATTGATGCACATAACAAAGATCAAGAAAAAGTATGTAGTTGTTGCTTTTATCTGATAGGTCAACCAGTGGGCCTACCTTTGGTCCTGAGTAACAGATGTCCCCACAGAAACTCTCCAGGATGTCACACTCCAGATACATACACTTATGGGACATGTCCTGTGGCCTCCTGTCAACTCTGTCACAGATCACACACAACTCTGTCACAGATCACACACAATTCTGTCACAGATCACACACAACTCTGTCACAGATCATGCACAACTACGACACAGTTCAAACACAGCACTGTTATATATTAAACACAGATAACATTAACTAATAATATGGATCGTCACATGGATAATTTAAATACACAAGCATCAAACGATGGTGTGTGTGTGTGTGTGTGTGTGTGTGTGTGTGTGTGTGTGTGTGTGTGTGTGTGTGAGAGAGAGAGAGAGAGAGAGAGAGAGAGAGAGAGAGAGAGAGAGAGAGAGAGCAAGAGAGAGCAAGAGAGAGAACAAGAGAGAGAACAAGAGAGAGAACAAGAGAGAGAGCAAGGGAGAACAAAAGATAAAGAGTGGCAACGTTAACTCACATGTCAGAGCAGGGCAGCTTCCGTCGTCTCCACAACTCATAGTGATGCAGTATTCCATTTGGTTCTGATGGCTGCGACCATGTGAGTTGGATGGAGTGGGCTGAGTGCACCAAGAGCTTGGGGGCAGTGAGACCAGATGGCACAGACTCTGAGGTGGTGCCACGGGTAGCTTTACTCTTGACACAGGCATAGATGGTGCATACCTCCACCTGCAAGCAACAGTCAACCACATCTAACGGATGTCCTGTCATGTCAATACCCTAGTGCAGAGAAGTAAACTGGAAACTAGGGTCAGTACCAATATTGGAACTAGGGCATTTTCTGTTGCTGCACCAACTCTTTGGAATATGCTCCCTCTTAGTGTTAGATAAGTTGAAAATATTACACAATTTTGCCATCATAAAAAAAATTCTATCCACCTTAGTTCCCTAGACACAACTGTTGGATGAGGACCACTGACCTAGACACAACTGTTGGATGAGGACCACTGACATAAACACAACTGTTGGATGAGGACCACTGACCTAGACACAACTGTTGGATGAGGACCACTGACATAAACACAACTGTTGGATGAGGACCACTTACCTAGACACAATTGTTGGATGAGGACCACTTACCTGGACTGTGTAGATCCGGAATGGCTGCAGGTGAGACAGGATGTAGGATCCAGATGTGATCATTCCTGTGGATATTTTTTTGTCATCCACATAGAGGTTGTAGGCAGCGATTTGTCCATTTGCCAGTTTTGGTGCTTTCCAAATCACTCTCAAGGCAGTGCGATTGACAATGGTGAGACGTGGTGCATCAAGGCCCTGAGGGGCTGTAAACAGACACATTGACAATGGTGAGACATGATACATCAAGGCCCTGAGGAGCTGTAAACAGACACATTGACAATGGTGAGACATGATACATCAAGGCCCTGAGGAGCTGTAAACAGACACATTGACAATGGTGAGACATGATACATCAAGGCCCTGAGGAGCTGTAAACAGACACATTGACAATGGTGAGACATGTTACAGGAAGACCCCGAGGAGCTGTAAACAGACACATTGACAATGGTGAGTCATGGTATATCAAGGCCCTGAAGAGCTGTAAACAGACACATTGACAATGGTGAGACATGATACATCAAGGCCCTGAGGAGCTGTAAACAGACACATTGACAATGGTGAAACATGATACATCAAGGCCCTGAGGAGCTGTAAACAGACACATTGACAATGGTGAGACATGGTACAGGAAGACCCCGAGGAGCTGTAAACAGACACATTGACAATAGTGAGTCATGGTACATCAAGGCCCTGAGGAGCTGTAAACAGACACATTGACAATGGTGAGACATGGTACAGGAAGACCCTGAGGAGCTGTAAACAGACATACTGACAATGGTGAGACATGGTACATCAAGGCCCTGAGAGGCTGTAAACAGACACATTGACAATGGTGAGACATGGTATATCAAGGCCCTGAGGAGCTGTAAACAGACATAATGTAATTTTGGCAGAAGAGTCAATAATCCCTCAAGAATACTGATATAATTATATTTATATAAACCATTTGTTTTTGGTGCAACTATTAACATACTTTGTTTAGTCACATTTGTTTGGGATTATTTAACTATGCATTCTACACACATAGATACAATACAATTTTTTTACAACAAAGCTATGAAGTTGTGGTGACATTTGGTTTTGTTTAGTGATTAATCAGGGATTTTACTGCTAAGTTCCCATCACGTCAAATATTAAAATATTTATTGACCAGATGTTTTATTAAGGCACATAAATGAATGTGTTAAGACTACAACATTGAATAAAACAGAAGTAACTCGGCAAATGTTAACTGCATAGATAAAACTACAACATGTATTTTATACAAATTACAAAATTTGTAAAAAAAATATGATGTCAGTGCATAATTATCATTAAGAAAGCAAGTCTCACCTCCATCTTTTGTGCTCACACTGACCGGCTTGCTGGTGATTGTGGCACCCCCATGTGTCACCAGAGTGAGGCTGACAGTGTAGGCAATACTGGGCTGCAGGTTGCCAATGACAGTTGATGTAGTACCTGGCTCATAGACATGTTTAGCTGATGCATTGAAGCCTGTCATGTTTATCCTGATTTCACTAACACGGCCTTGCAGTGCAAACACGTCTGAAACATCAGTTAAGTTCTTTATTAATAACTTCAAGTAATGTTTTAAACACGTGTCTAACAAATTACCTGTTAAATATTACCAGGTAATAACAAATATATTTCTAAACATAAAATTTAGAAATTTTACCATACAGTTAAGATTTCAATAAAATATCCGACATGCTGGAGGCTGACATCTTGCTCATGATGTGGAGGGCTGACCAATAAGTGCTGAGCTGTGATGTTGATTATGACGTGCCAGGTTCCTAGTTTTGCTTGGTATGTATACACTAGCTTATGTATTGGTTTCTTGAACTCATTTCAATTCAGAAGCCATGTTATACCTTCATATGCATGAACTATTATAATACCAGGCAAAATGTGGATGTAACATTTTTACAAGTTTTACAAATTACAGCAAAAAGCAAAGTTGACAATTATTTATGTCAAAAACAAACTGGTCTGCTATACCGGCTGTGGATACAGACACCTCAAAATATACATAAAAACAACTTACGTAATTGAAAGTGGCATTGAACTAGAAAGAGTTGGCACTCATGATATCAGGCTTTCTATCAAAATGGCGCTGTCCATACAACTTATATTATAAACTATTTAAGCAATATTCTTGAGTGTAGTTGCATATGGTTAGTTTTTATAACTCTATTATTAGATGCATTTGCCGAAACAATGACCTTTTGTTTGCCTTTAATCAAGACAGGTTGTTTCACTGGGACAATAGTTATGACATGTCACATATCGGCTAGAATTTCAAAAGATGTACCAATGCAAAAATAGGGTGTCTTCACACTTTGAAATGCTCTTAAACGCATACCATCATATTTGTTATTCAGAATTAATAGTTATGTGAATAGATATCAATTATCCGAGTTTGAACATGTATAATTATCTATATATTTGGGCCATAGTTTAAGAATTATAGACCATAGATCACAACCAAGCAGTCAAAAAAGCAATGTCTACAGCACCATTTTCAAAATGGCAGTGAAGTTTTAAAATATACCCATGACCAAAATGTTAATTTCAACTGTTCCTATCCATAAAACAAACATTTGAGAATAATGTCAGAGTAAATCATGGTATTACTTGCAATATTCTTTATGAAGTGCACGTTTACAGAATATCTCGAAAACACTGTTTACTATGACATTCAAATTCGCAGTAGTTAGTCAAAAAGAACAAATATAGTAATAAAAGTATTCGAGTGTTTAAAGTGTTTGCCAATACACATAGATCTGAAAACAAGCACCCTTCTTGGCTAGACTGCAATGTAAAGGCGCAAAAATGTATGTCAGAAAATGTTGCATCATGTAGATGAGATGTTTACTACGACATCCATTTTTAAAAAAACTATTGATTCCAGAGCTTAAAGAAAACATGATGCAGATAGACCATTACAATGGTGTCGCAAAAAAGTCATTAAATTTACGTCATTATTGTAATTATGGCCAAAACGTCCTGGAGAAGTAAAATGTGTTTACTACGACATCGTGTTAACATGTTTACTACAACATCCACCAATAATAAAACATTGCAATTCGTTCTGTCCGGTTGACACTTTTACCTATTTACATTCGGGTATCCAAACTTATGATGTTGGACATTTAGAAAGGATGGTTGGCTGTTGTTTACTTTATCTTTTCCCAGAAATTGTATGGTGACATTTTGTCAATACTAAGGCTTGTAGAGTTCAATTGGGACTACATTTATATCAGACTAGGATCTATGAATGTTTAGGTACCATAATCTTGAAATGAGACTTGATTTCGCCAAAATTTATCCTAGCCTTTGTGCACACTGGTCCGTCCTGGAAAACTGTTTGCTAGAATAGCCAGTACAATTTGTTGCATGTTATGTGCAGACCTGCCTACCCCAAAAACTTCCTGTCAGTAATCCATCTTCCCATTTACCACTGATTTTCAGGAATATAGGCTTCCTGTCAGCGAAGGGTCAAAACCATTAGTTACGCTGTCACCCCAACATCACCTACACCTCAACTGTAGAATTATAAATGATTGACGGGGGGGGGGGGGTAGGGACCGACCAAAACCATTACATCACACTGTCATCGACATCGCCTACACTCTAGTGACTGTATGATAGGCTGTAAATTATAGACTAAACTGATCAATAAATACACTAACTTAGTCTTAGTACAGTCAGTTGGCCTAACACTACAAGTACAACACTCACTACATTTTGCATTACACGTTTCTTTTCGGTTGGCGGTGGCTTCGTTTTGCTGTCATCCATCATTTCGTGCAGCGTGACTTCGTTTTGTTTCATCGCGGAAATGTCAATTTGTCATAACGTTGTTTCCTATTGGTTAGATTACGACCAGACTCAGCGAATGAAAATCCATGTCACAACATGCTGCATACATATGCTGCCACCTGTTGATTATAGTGGAAATTTTTTTTTTGTGATTGGCAAACATGGTGAGTCCGTAATATTTTCATCCCTCGCCGTAATACCGTAATTTGAGGTGACTTTCCGGAATGATTCCGGACAATCCGGAATGGTAGGCAGGTCTGTATGTGGGTTATAATTAATCCTAATTGAATTTTTTTGGATGATATTCTAATTACTGAGCTGGACAACTGATCCTAATATAATACTTCTATTGCGCCTAAA
>OZ023211.1:17508777-17612367 GCA_963995525.1 Escarpia spicata | reverse complement strand
AAATCTTTGGAAACCAAGCTCAGAGGTGCATCAAAACAAAAAGATTGGTCAATCTCAAAATCCATAAGTAGTTTTCCAGTTGTCAATAAATGGGTCAAGGCGCTAGGGAGCAAGGTTGTAGATACGTTTTTAAATGACGACGGAATTTTGTAATATTTTCAACTGATCTAACACTAAGAGGGAGCATATTCCAGAGTTGGTGCAGCAACAGAAAAAAAACCTAGTTCCAATGTTAGTGTTGACTCTAGGAAGAAAAAGTAGGTCAGAACTAGATGATCGAAGGTGGATAGGTTTTCTTACAGGAGTAAGCAATGAATGCAAATAAGATGGTTGCTTACTGGACAGTGCCTGATATGTAATGGTACAGATCTTAAATATTATACGATGTCTTACAGGAAGCCAATGCAAAGACTTCAAAAGTGGTACAGAGCGAAAAAAAAGAGGAGATCTTGTAACTACTCTTGTTAGACAATTTTGGACACGCTGAAGTTTTGTAATATCCTTGCTAGCGATCTTATAAAGGAGGGAATTGCAATAGTCAAGTCTGCTGCTAACAAGAACTATTTTTTTGATGATGATATATCATGTGTTTACAACAACACCAACTGTGTTTACTATGACATCCACTGTGTTTATTACAAAATCTTCACGTAGTGCATAATTGGTCTAAGTACTTTTAATAATGACATCATTATTTTAGTTAGTGGAGGTGCAGACGTAATATACATTATTGTAACAGTAAATTCAACATGTGTGATGCCGTTAAAATTTGCCATTTCATGTGCATTTGTAAAATAACAAATTATATATTCTGTCATAGCAACATGTAATGTTATGTTCATGGGTTACCATAATAAACATTTGCTTAAAAATTGTAAGTTAAGTGTTTATATGTTGTATGAACATTATCTTTCGACATAAAGTGAACATGATGTAAAAAATTTTACTACGACGTCTAGACAGGTCACCTAAATATGTATCACTATATCCAGTATATGAGCCAATAAAACATTGCATTCACAGTTTTCATATCGTGAACATGCCTGTGCATTTGAAAAAATATAAGTGTAATTCTAAGTAAGCCACAAAGAAAAATAGCGTAATTGATAGCATGTCTATTTCTTCTCAACATTATTTCAGTTGTCGGATTTCTATGTTATATCCCTAAGTAGTCATTTTGTACCTAAAACAGTGGGATGTCATAGTAAACATGAGTGTAAATGTCGAAAAATGTCATCCTGTTGCAACGGACACTACAGAAAAACCATAAACGTGGTGTTGACAATATTTAAGATTTAGATACTAAAACTTCTTTGCTTCCAGGAAATCGTAATAAAAATGTGAATTGAGGAACTTTGAAATTTCTCCCCAAAAAATGCATTGGTATATATTTTGAAATTCTATCCCATATATATATCAGTGTACACCTTGTAATCAACACAAGTTGTTTCACTGTGACAGTGGACATTACATGCCACACACATGCACAAGTACACGCATGAGCACGTATGCGTGCACGCACACACATGCACGCAGTGTACACCTTGTAATATCCATAAATGTAATATAAATAACACTAACATTGGAACAAAACGATACAAAGAAGATAACCAAATATGGACAAATGGTGTTGTTATTGTCATTAGTCTGTGGTGCAACTAAAGATGATACATTGTTACTGGTGTGTGCCTGGCCTACCTGGAGTCACCCAGTGAATGTCAATGGCAGTGTGGTTGACACTGTTCACAGTCACATTAGCTGCCTTGGTTGGAGACCCACCAAATGTTGTCACCTCTTTTGAAGGTTCACTGGTCATTATACCAAAGTCGTTCTTCACTGTGATTCGGTACTCATATGTGGTGAAGATGGTTAGGCCACGATGCGTAAAGAATGTGTCTGTTCCTATGTAGATGCTAGACCACAGGTTAAACCCAATAGCATCAGCTGAAACATGAGATTAGTAACTAGTTTGTTGTAAAAATATCAGCCTTCAACAGAAACCTTTGACCTCCTCACAATAAAAAAACCACACCGAAATTCCCTCCATATACAAAAACCTTCCCTATACACATTTGCAACAAGACTTTCTCTTTATTCCAACAACCTCTGATACAGTAATACCTTCCCTATGCTCATTTACACCGCACACATAACATAATTTTTATTGCTTCTTTTTTAAGAAGATGCAATGCACACCACACATGACACACACACACGTGTACCACACATGACACACACACATACACACGTGTACCACACATGACACACACGTGTGTACCACACATGACACACACACACACACACACACACACACACACACACACACACACACACACACACACACACACACACACACACACACACACACACACACATTGTACACGGACATACACACACATACACATGTGTACATACACATGCACACTAGCACACGTGTACATACACATGCACACTATCACACATGTACATACACACCACATGTAAAGGCAGTTGACACACTGCCTGTACTAAATGCATGTATTCTAATTAGCGATGTGTTATATTGCATGAAGTCGCACTTTAGTAGCGCCACCTATCAGATACATTTATACTAGATCCCCATTAGGAAAGATGACATATGATATCTGCACTTTGGTGGTGATGTCATGGCTGCATAGATTAGTGCCCTTTGTCTGTGAGCAGCACACATTCTACACGTTTAAGAAGAACATCAGTAGATGTCAACCCTGGAACGAAGGTAGTTGCAAATTGATGTACTCTAGCACAACTGTATCATAGTTTGAGCATGTTATATTCAGTAGAATTTGATAGTAATTACGTTGCAGCCCTTTTTTGTAACTGGGCTTTGTTCTGCGCCCAAGTCTAGGAAAGTA
Source organism: Escarpia spicata (assembly GCA_963995525.1). Classification (NCBI taxonomy): domain Eukaryota; kingdom Metazoa; phylum Annelida; class Polychaeta; order Sabellida; family Siboglinidae; genus Escarpia; species Escarpia spicata. The sequence goes on along the minus strand of OZ023211.1, from coordinate 17,609,494 downwards.
GTGTTGTAGTGCAGTTTGGTCCTTTATTTTTTAATATCTATTGGCATTATGCAGTAGTGTGTAGGTGTATGCGAGTTGTGTTCCGTTCAACCAATTTACTTATCCAACATGATACAGTTAAGCGTTAATACTTTTTATAGATTTCTATGCATCTGAAATCCCTTGTTATATATTTCATTTATAATTTCAATGGTTCTATTCCTGATTATATTACCAAATTGTCAGCGTAACGTGTTACAACGCACTTTAACCGGTCACACACTCATACCTGTGTTTTTCATTTTGTATTTCAGTTTTACGTAAATAAATGGACGTCAATAGTTGATTCGATTTGGCTCGGCTTGATTTGAAACTGTTGGTGTATATAAATCGCTACAGTAAAACTTCGCCAACTGTTGTCGCATATCTGACTAGAAAATGGCTACATCGGCGCTTGAAACCGAGCCCGATGAAGAGACCACCACCCACGATGTTGGCCAGGTGTATAAAGAACTGTACACAAGATCGGTTGCACTGGCTGAAGACAGCTACGCGAACACAGTGGGAGACCTGGTGTCTGCGGAATTGCAGTACGCCGCATTCTGCCAATTGTTCGGCGAATTTCAGAAGGCAGGCGAGCAACTGAAGGGTCTCGCCTGTACTCGGGCACAGTCAGCAGCAATTGCCAGTGATTACAATACTCGGTATTCATACCTGGCAAAGTGTAACGTGGACATGAAAAGGTTCATGTCCAAGAAACAAGGTGTGCAAGACTCTACTGTGGCTGATGACATCCGGCCTGAGGACAGTGTCTCACAGACAACCAGTCACTCTCGTGCATCTCGCGGCAGTTCCGTTCGCTCCAGTGCCAGTCTAATGAGGCTTCAGGAGGAGCAGCGGCAAGTGGAACTCTTGGCCCGCGCAGCGGCGATGACACGGCAGCACGACTTGGAAATCACTAGACGCCAGGTGGAAGCCAGGACTCGGCAGCTTTCCGAAGAGCTTAATATAACGCTGTCGAAATTACAAGCTGAGGAAGAACAAATGAAAATAGACACGGAGATAAGGGTCAGTGTGGCAAAACTTCAGGCTTTGGAAAGATACGAGGACGTGGAGGAGAGGAGATCAACATCACACACACGAGACAAGTTAACAAAAGACGAATTACCTGCCATTCACTCTCCCCGAGGCGAGATTGACTCCGGTGTGCTCTCCCTTCAGCACACATTTACTCCACATGTAGATGGACAGCTGGCACTGGGCCGTGATGGAAAACAACCTTCGGCGGGTGATAACACGATCACCCAGGGCGGTTCGAATATTGGGTTGCAGACTGATGCGTCACCGCGCACTCAGCTGGATCCTTACCGCCACATGAGCGCCATCTATCGACCGGCCAGCAAGGACGGACATGGCCAGGCTTGTGGCTACGCACCACCTGGCCACTTTGCGGACACCAGTGAAATGTTGGTGAATGTCCTGGACAACCTGGCAGAACGACTTTCAAATCGCGAACATCTACCCAAGATGATGCCTGAGAAATTTGGTGGAGACTTGCTACAATACGCACACTGGAATCAGTCTTTTGAAACAATTGTGGAACAGCACACCACTGCTGTGAGTCAAAAAATGTTTTTCCTCGGGAAATGCACCACCGGCGAGGCACACACGGCCATTCAGGGCTATCTGGCACTTAACGCCGAAGAGGCTTATCAGAAGGCTAGAGCTGTACTACGCAAGCGATATGGCGACAAATACCTCTTAGCCAGGGAGTGCAAGCGGATGATCAGATATTGGCCACTGGTCAAGTATGGTGATGGCAAGGGACTTCGTGATTTCTCGGACTTTCTACTGCACTGCAAAACAGCCATGCAGTCAACCCAATACCTCAGCTTGTTGGACTCTGAGGAGGAAATTGCCAGGATGCTAGAGAAATTACCGAAGAACATCAATGACAGGTGGAGCCGAATTGTCGACAAGTGGCTCAATAATGAGGAGGAAGACAAACAATGCTATCCCCCATTCAGCCCGTTCTGTGATTTCCTGGAACAAGAGGCACGCATCGTGTGTAACACGGTCCACTTGAAACAACTTAAACCTGAGAAGAAAGAGGAACAAAGGGTGATGAAAGGCGTGCGACATAAGACGACGGCCCGTTCATTCTCTACGGATGTTCACGAGGAAGAGATACATCCCGACTGCGGTGAGGTGACTGTTCTCGCTACTGCCCATGTACCAGCGCAGAACAAGGACAGGAGCTGCGTGCTCTGCGGCCGATCGCACAGCTTGGAGTCATGTGGACGGTTTCAGAAAATGAAACTCGCGGAACGCAAGGCCTTCTTGAGAAAGAAAGGGTATTGCTACGGATGCATGGATGGAAGACATCTTTCACGGACATGCAACAAGAGAAAGGTGTGTCAAACCTGTGGCGGCCTCCATCCGACTCTGCTGCATTGTGATGTGGGACAAAAGGAAACGAGCACCACTACCGAAGTAGATGCGAAGGTAACTTCTCACCGCACTGAGACCAGTACTGTGTGTGTTGCATCACACCAAACTGATAGTGTTGACGTGGCAGGTCATTACAACTCAATGATTGTGCCAGTAATGTTGTATCACAAGGACGCACCAGATGAGACAGTCACGGTGTATGCACTATTAGATGACCAATCTAACTCGACCTTCATTGCCCAACAAACCTTGGACAAACTGAAGGCTACCGGACAACCAGTGAAAATAAAGCTGGCAACTACGTTAGGAGAGAGAACAATTGACAGTGAGGTGGTACACGGACTGTCTGTGTGTAATCTCAGTAATGGAACACCAATCCCATTGCCAGGGGCATACGTGAGGGAATCAATTCCAGCAAACAGGAGTTTGATTCCACGGCCGGAGACAGCTATGCAGTGGCGCCATCTCACCAATGTAGATCAGTTACTCCCCTACGAGGAAGACGTGGAGATAGGACTGCTCATAGGTCTGGACTGTCCTCGTGCTATGAAGCCCCGAGAACTGATACCAGGAGTAGACGATGAACCGTGGGCGGTGCGTACGTCAATTGGCTGGGGAGTTGCGGGCATAGTAGACCCATCATATGCTCAGCTGGTGAGTGTAGCGAACGACAAGCCTTGTCACTTGGCCTTCCGCACCCACGTCACGGAAATCAGCCCTATGACAGTATGCAAGATGTTCGACCAGGACTTCAATGAACGAAACTCCGAAGAAAAAATATCACTCGACGACCGTCGTTTCCTGGACAAGCCCTCCAACGGAGTGCATAGGAGACCAGATGGACATTTCGAAACGCCATTACCATTCAGGGACAATGTCAACTTGCCAAACAATCGACCAATGGCACTCAAGAGACTTGCTGGCCTGAAGAAAAAACTTCTACATAGCAACCAGTACAGGGAGGATTATTCCAGATTCATGGCAGACACCATCAGTCATGGATATGCGGAGCCTGTACCGGCCGAGGAACTGCATAGCGATGAAGGGAGGACCTGGTACATTCCACACCACGGCTTGTACCATCCCAAGAAGCCAGGGAAAATGCGGTCTTCGATTGCAGTGCTGCATACAAGGGTGAAGTACTGAACCGTCATCTTCTCCAAGGCCCAGACTTAACCAACAACTTGACTGGCGTCTTGTGCAGATTCCGTCAAGAGCCTGTGGCTGTCAGTTGCGACATCGAGGGCATGTTTCTTCAGGTGGGAGTCAACCAAGAAGACAGAAACTTCCTACGTTTCTTGTGGTGGGATCAGTGCAACTTGAACAGTGAGCCGACAGATTACCGGATGAAAGTACACCTATTCGGCGCCACTTCATCACCAGGATGTGCCAATTATGCACTCAAAGCGACTGTGGATATTTTTGAAAAGGACTGCGGGAAGACGGCAGCTGACTGTGTCAGAAGAGACTTCTATGTGGACGATGGTCTCAAGTCTGTGGCTACTCCAGAAGAAGCCCTACAGCTGGTGGAAAACACCCGCAACTTGTGCAAGAAAGGAGGTTTCAACCTGCACAAATTCATATGCAACGATAAGGCGGTGCTGGCTGCAATCCCCACTGAACTACGAGCCAAGGATGTTCAGAATCTGGACTTGATGTGCGATTCTCTACCCATAGAACGGACTCTTGGCATCCAATGGTGCATCGAATCAGACGCATTCCAATTTCGAGTTGAAATGAAAGACCGTCCACTGACTTGGCGTGGCATCCTGTCCACAGTCAGCTCCGTGTTCGACCCACTCGGCTTGGTCTCTCCGTACGTGTTGATGGGGAAACAGATCCTTCAAGATCTGGTCCGTGATGGTGGCGACTGGGACGACGCCATCCCAGAAGACAAGAAGGCCCGATGGGAGAAGTGGCGTGGAGAACTGTCACACTTGGCAGACATCAGCATCCCCAGATGTTACAAGGACAACGACTTTGGCACTCCGACCAAGGTAGAGTTGCACCATTTCTCAGATGCCAGTCTGAGTGGCTACGGACAGTGTAGTTACCTGCGGTTGATGGACACTCACGACAATGTGTCGTGTTCACTAGTGATGGGCAAGTCCTGCGTTGCCCCCTCTAAGCCCGTGACCATACCGCGCCTAGAGCCGACAGTAGCAGTTGTCTCTGTCAAGATCGGCAATTTCCTGCACAAGGAGTTGGACTATGAACAAATCACTCATTTCTACTGGACGGATAGCAAGGTTGTGCTGGGATACATCAGCAACGAGTCAAGGAGATTCAACATCTTTGTTGCAAACCGAATCCAGCATATTCGAAACAGCACAGAAGTGAGTGATTGGAATCATGTCGACACCAAGCAGAATCCGGCTGACATTGCATCACGTGGCATGAGCGCCAAAGAGTTGCTAAACGCCAGAGAATGGTGGAAAGGACCCTCTTTCCTGTCTTCTGCTGCACCATTGCCATTGACCAAAGAATGCATGCCAGTTATGCCAGATGATCCTGAGGTTAAGCAAATTGTGACACACACCGCTTGTGCCAAACCCGCCTTCTGTGACCTTCTAGACAGAGTCACATACTTCTCCGACTGGCACCGCGCTAAGCGTGCTCTGGCAGTATGCCTCCGATACAGGGACATACTGAAGGCAAGGGCAGCGAAGAAATCACTCATTGTGGACACCGACAAGAACTTCAGAGAGAGAAAGATGTGTGGATACACACCGGTAGATGTAGCTGAAATGCAGCGAGCTGAAAGGGTCATCATCGTGGTGGCCCAAGCCAAGGCTTTTCCAAAGGAACTGGTAACACTTCGTCGGCTTGGAGCCTATGCTGCCGACAGGAAACAATGTGGAAAGCGAAACACGGCTCTGAAAAAAGACAGCAGTCTCTATCGTCTGGATCCTTACCTGTGCAGTGACGGCCTGATACGTGTTGGCGGCAGGATACGACGGGCTAACGTTCCACGTGACTTGGCACACCCTGTTGTCTTACCCAAGGAGTGTCATGTGACGCAATTGGTGATTCGTCATCACCACGAGCAGGTTCGCCATTCCGGCCTCGGGGTGACACTTAGCCAGATACGGGCGTCTGGCTACTGGATCGTAAAGGCAAGAGCGACAGTCACCTCTGTATTGTGGAAGTGTGTGAGATGCAGAAAGATTCGTGGCGGCACTGTAACACAGAAAATGGCCAACCTGCCAGAGGATAGGGTGGAGCCCTCGGATCCCTTCACCTACTGTGCAGTGGACTACTTCGGCCCCTTCTATATCAAGGAAGGGCGAAGTATGAAAAAGAGATGGGGAGTTCTCTTCACATGCATGGCCAGCAGAGCCGTACACATCGAGATGGCAAACTCCCTCTCCACGGACACATTCCTCAATGCATACCGACGGTTCGTATGCCGACGTGGCCCCGTCAGGCAAATGCGTTCAGACCGCAGTACCAACTTTGTGGGAGCTCGGTCCGAGCTTGAGACAGATGAATAACAGCAAGATCGCCAGCGAATTGTTGAAGGACAATTGTGACTGGGTGACCTTCAAAATGAATCCCCCTCACGCCAGCCACATGGGTGGAGTCTGGGAGAGGATGATTCGGTCCGTTAGGAATGTGTTATCAGCCCTACTGGACGCACACGGCGATCGGCTGGATGACGAGCAGCTTCGCACCCTGATGGTGGAAGCCGAGGCCGTGGTGAACAGCCGGCCCATCACCTATGCAGACACGACAACACCTGACTCAGGCGAGCCCCTCTCACCGAGTCAGATCTTGACTCTCAAGTCACGAGTCGTGCTGCCACCTCCCGGTATATTCATGAGAGAGGATCTATACTGTCGAAAACGATGGCGTGTGGTTCAGTTCTTGGCGAACCAATTCTGGAACAGGTGGAGAGCCGAGTATCTGCCGTCTCTGCAGGAACGAACTAAATGGATGAAGCAGCATCCGAACCTTGCGACAGGCGACATCGTCTTGGTGAAGGATGAGTGCACCCCACGCTGTCAGTGGCCCTTGGCCCAAGTCAACGAGGTCTATCCAAGCGACGATGGCTTGGTGCGTAAGGTCAGCGTGAAGATGGAACAATCCATGTATGATCGGCCCGTACAGAAACTAGTGCTCCTGTATACACCGGGAAACACCGACGAAGAGCCAAACAATGCTTGAACTGGTGAAATGACATTTGATATTGACAATGTGTCAGTGACATTGCTTAGGGTACAGTGATTTCACCCCCTATAATTTGAATTTGGTTACTTTAACGTAGACATTTAGCACATACAGTTCTGACATTTAGATTCTTTACAGTTTGATTCTGTTCGAAAGGTTTTTATTTGAGTGGGTAAATTATCCAATGATTTATTGACATAATTTAGAGGAGCCATGTAAAGGCAGTTGACACACTGCCTGTACTAAATGCATGTATTCTAATTAGCGATGTGTTATATTGCATGAAGTCGCACTTTAGTAGCGCCACCTATCAGATACATTTATACTAGATCCCCATTAGGAAAGATGACATATGATATCTGCCCTTTGGTGGTGATGTCATGGCTGCATAGATTAGTGCCCTTTGTCTGTGAGCAGCGCACATTCTACACGTTTAAGAAGAACATCAGTAGATGCCAACCCTGGAACGAAGGTAGTTGCAAATTGATGTACTCTAGCACAATTGTATCATAGTTTGAGCATGTTATATTCAGTAGAATTTGATAGTAATTACGTTGCAGCCCTTTTTTGTAACTGGGCTTTGTTCTGTGCCCAAGTCTAGGAAAGTAGTGTTGTAGTGCAGTTTGGTCCTTCTTTTTTAAATATCTATTGGCATTATGCAGTAGTGTGTAGGTGTATGCGAGTTGTGTTCCATTCAACCAATTTACTTATCTAACATGATACAGTTAAGCGTTAATACTTTTTATAGATTTCTATGCATCTGAAATCCCTTGTTATATAGTATATTTCATTTATAATTTCAATGGTTCTATTCCTGATTATATTACCAAATTGTCAGCGTAACGTGTTACAACGCACTTTAACCGGTCACACACACATACCTGTGTTTTTCATTTTGTATTTCAGTTTTATGTAAATAAATGGACGTCAATAGTTGATTCGATTTGGCTCGGTTTGATTTGAAACTGTTGGCGTATAAATCACTACACCACACATTGTCGAATAGTTGCTGTTCCATGTTTCTTGATTTGGAATGAAAAAGAAACTAAGCACCTCTGTCTGTGTCTCTAGAGTGTAGCAACTCCAGGGATATGGCTTTTAACTCCTTGTCAGACTGTGTTTCCTTCTTCTGGATGCATGGAATTTTGTCTTTGATGACAGGGAAATGTCTCCTTTTCCATAAGGGAACAGATGCCTTTGCATGGTTTTTGGCCTGTGATCCATCAATTTTGGGTCTATCCTCTGAAGCTCTGGTGTATGAAGCTGGATATTTTGAGTCTTCTATTTGTTGACTTGCTCATACTTGGATGCATAGGATGGTTGCCAAGTCTTTTTGAACTTGGATGTTTGTGTTAGCAACTTGATGTTACTTCTGTCTTCAATAGATTGTAGTCCAGTGACAGTTTCCACACACACACACGACACACACCCACACACACACACCACACGCACACACACCCACCACATGCACACACATGCACACACACACACACACACACACACACACACACACACACACACACACACACACACACACACACACACACACACACACACACACACACACACACACACACACACACACACACACACACACACACACACACACACACACACACAAACACACACACACACACACAAACATACACATCACACTTGCACCACATATTCCACACACACAAACACACACACCACACATGCACACACATACACACCACACAACACACCACACATGTACACACACCATGCATGCACACACACACCACAAACAACACACACACACATACCACACATGCACCGCACACACACACACCACACATGTACACAAACATGCGCACACACACCACACATGCACCCACACACCACACACACAACAACACACACACACTCTCACACTACACACACATCATAGACCAAACACACACCATATTTGACACACATGCATACGCACCACAGATTCATATATGAAAAACATCGCTTAGCACCTCCCACACATGCCAGCACACAGCACACTTGCATGCAGTTATTCCCACACACATTCATGTATACATAGAAATCCTGCCACACACAAGGAGATCCTGCCACACAAATGTAGATCCTCCCATACACATGGAGATCCTGTCACTTACATGTAGATCCTCCCACACACATGGATATACTGCCACACACATGGAGATCCTGCCACACACATGGAGATCCTCCCACACACATGTAGATCCTCCCACACACATGGAGATCCTGTCACTTACATGTAGATCCTCCCACACACATGTAGATCCTGTCACTTACATGTAGATCCTGCCACACACATGGAGATCCTCCCACACACTGTGGGATCCTCCTGTCACTTACATGTAGATCCTCCCACACACATGTAGATCCTGTCACTTACATGTAGATCCTGCCACACACATGGAGATCCTCCCACAACTAAAGAACCTCCACTTACTACAAGTTACATCTACAAAAACACATGTAAAACATATGTTACTTACGTTGCAATGGCTGCCTCAACTTTTTCACATTCAGCTCATAGCGGATGTTGGGTCCATTGGTGTGACTGGGAGGCTCCCAGGTCAGTGAGATGTACGTCTGTGAGTGGGGAATTGGGATGGGGGGTTTCTGATCCGACGGAATGGATGGGCTCATTGTGACCTCTGTTGAGGCACTCTCTGTGCAGCCTCCGTCTACAACAGGACAATGACAAGTACAGCAACTAGTGCACTGAGTGGCTCTCATAGTGTCACTTCATGGGACACTCTCTTGAGTGTAGTGGCAGATTACACTGGCTGAAAGAGTGACATGAGACATCCACCTGTACACACAGTCAGTGTAACATGATACAGTGTGACAAGAGATACCCACCTGTACATACAGTGAGTGTAACTTGATACAGTGTGACAAGAAATACCCACCTGTACATACAGTGAGTGTAATATGATACAGTGTGACAAGAAATACCCACTTGTACACACAGTGAGTATAACATATTATAGTGTGACAGAAGATACCCACCTGTACACACAGTGAGTGTAACAAGATACAGTGTGACAGGAGACACCCACCTGTAAACACAGTGAGTTTAATGTGATACAGTGTGACAAGAGATACCCACCTGTACACACAGTAAGTGTAACATGATACAGTGTGACAAGAGACACCCACCTGTATACACAGTGAGTGTAACATGATACAGTGTGACAAGAGATACTCATCTGTACACACAGTGAGTGTAATACGATACAGTGTGACAAGAGACACTCACCTGTACATACAGTGAGTGTAAAATGATACAGTGTGACAAGAGATACTCACCTGTACACACAGTGAGTGTAACAAGATACAGTGTGACAAGAGACACTCACCTGTACATACAGTGAGTGTAACATGATACAGTGTGACAAGAGACACTCACCTGTACGCACAGTGAGTGTAACATGATACAGTGTGACAAGAGACATTCACCTGTACACACAGTGAGTGTAACAAGATACAGTATGACAGGAGACACCCACCTGTACACACAGTGATTGTAATATGATACAGTGTGACAGGAGACATCCACCTGTACACACAGTGAGTGTAACATGATACTTTGTGACAGGAGACATTCACCTGTACCCACCATCAGTGTAACATGATACAGTGTGACAGGAGACATCCACTTGTACACACAGTCAATGTAATATGACACATTGTGACAGAAGACATCCACCTGTACATACAGTGAATGTAACATGATACAGTGTGACAAGATATACCCACTTCTACACACAGTCAGTGTAATATGATACAGTGTGACAAGAGATACCCACCTGTATACACAGTGAGTGTAACATGATACAGTGTGACAGGAGATACCCACCTGTACACACAGTGAGTGTAATGTAGTACAGAGTGTATGGCACGAGGTCTTCCACTACCAGAGTTGTCACACTTGTGTTGTATATCTCATAGCGTGGCACTGGGAACTTGATAATGTACATATCAATTCTGCCATTTGCTTGAATTGGTGGTTGCCAAGTGACCTCGACAGATGACGAGGAGAGGGTAACTACCCTGGGTGCCTGTACACCCCCCGGCCCTGCAAGCAGACATTACAACATCTTGTGAGTTCACCTATTCTACCCCCTTCACACAAGATTGGTGTCAAGAAACTATACACACACTGGTAAAAGATTATATAAATATAAGTATATCTAATTATGTCTATATATATACCCTTTACTAAGTCTAATTTTTTATAATATTATTGAATCACTTTTTTATTAAAATAAGTCAGAGTCGTTTGTTGAAATATCTTTGACATGTTGCTAATTTTAAACAAAAAGTAAGTCATATATATCATATACTCTTACACATTTTATTGATAACTTGTTACTGAAATGATACTAGAGGGCACAGTAAAATATTTGTCAATGTTCACTTACTTGAAGACCTAGTTGTCACTTCAGCCCATGGACCATAGCTGAGACCAACAGAATTGCGCACTACAATCCTGTATTGATAGGTTGTGTGAGGAGTCAACACACTGGCTGTGTCTTCATACTGCAAGGCATCTCCAGGCAGGCCCGTGTACACCAACACTTCCTCACTTGTACCCTGGCACAGCAACAGGTGATAGCTCAGCAACCAACCTCATAGAAACCTGTCATGCAGGATGACAAGGGCATGTGTTCACGGGTGAGAACATTTATCAAAATACTTCCAAACAGTTCCATGAAAATGAGGAACTTTCATGTAAAGAATCACCATTATGTTATCAGTGTCGTCAACACAAGTATTGACCAGTTCAGTGCCAATTACACCTTGATGCATTAACGTTCGGCTAATGTAAAGCTTGCATTAGTTTAACAATTGGTTGTATGCAACATTACACTTTAAATTATATTTAAATTATTATTTTTAAATGTTGAGTTTGCATAATCTCAACCGTCTTGATTAATTATATCATATACAGATGATAACTTATCATACTAATGGTTGATAATTTTGGTAATGTTGTAATAATGGGGCATACAAAGAAGATAAACCATATTTAATAACATTAATTAAAATCATGATACACTGATTAGTATATGATTGTTTAAGAAGTAATTAATATGCAGCTTGTAAAAGAGAAATAGAGCATGTAATTAGATAGACCATCTAAAGTGATAACTGTGTCTCAGTTGCACCCTCTTAAGTATGCCTACAGCCACTTGATAAAGGTGCTAGGAAAGGAAGACACTGTCTTGCCTGAAGGCGTCGCTGGATGCTGTACTGCACGATTTCTCCATTCGGAAACTGTGGGACTATCCACTTGAGGAAGACTGATGTAGGAGTCTTGGAGACGAGACTAGGAGCAGGGATTCCTTCAGCAACTACACACACACATCAATAGACATGACGATACCTCTCACTGAACTAGCAAATCATTTGTTCATATTTCCATATTCACTAATTATTTTCTAAGAGTTTTCCTGAAAAAGTCCCATTGGATGAGCCCACTGGCAAACTTGGTAGTTGCAAAGTATAATAGTGAGGCAGCTTAGGGCCAAATTTTGACATTATCAGGACATGCTGGACAAAAGCATCAAATGTTTTCCTGACAATCTCTGTGCCATAACGTTTCATAATTGTATTGGAACCAAGTCATATGACCTTTCTGGAGCCTGTTTCAGCCATTTAAAACATTGTTTTGAAGAAAACATTGAAAAGTTATGTTTTTCAGTTAAATGCTCTGATTGTCATATAATCCGGGATCTATACATACTTTTGCACGTTAATCACAAATCTTCTATCAGCTTTCCATTCCAAGCCATATTTTGGGTCACCAGAGGTCAATAGAGGGTTATTTTGCTTAATTTTAGCCTGTTCGCCACCGGGTGCACGTTGGTTTTAGCTGCTCTACGTAGTACTTAGAACTGGGTGACTTGCAAAAAACTAATCCAGATAACATTGCTTGTGTTAACTTGTTGAAATATAATCATCGATACAGGGATAAGGCAACTGCGACGGGATAATGCGTGATGATGTCTACAACCCGCGGACATATTTTGTCCATGTCACTTATCACTCATAGTCGTTAGCATTACAAAAATAAAAAAATAAGGTTAATGAACAATTCAAAACTATGAATGCTAAAGACACATTTTATGCTCATTTTGATAAAGATTTCAGAAATGAATGTGATTATCTGTGCATGGCTCTTAATCCATTACCAGTCATAGTGTGTGAAGATGGTGTTGTTTCTGTACTATCACATGTTAATCCTCGGAAAACCCCAGGACCAGATGGTCTCAAAGGAAAAGTTTTAAAAGACTGTGCCACTCAGCTAGGAAGTGTTCTTACACGCCTGTTCCAACTTTTGTTGGACACTCAGTTTGTTCCGCATCTGTGGCGGTCATCACTAATTAGACCTGAACCTAAAACAAACAAAGCCACTCTCATGACAGATTTTAGACCTATTGCATTAACATGTGTTGTGTAAATGCGTGGAAAGAATAGTACGTTGTAAGCTCGCAGCAGCAATGGCTGGTCGCATGGATCCCTTCAATTTGTAAATAGGACAGAAAGGGGGGTAGAGGATGCCACTTTAACAATGCTCGACACAGTCTCTAAACATCTAGATTGTACTGGAACATTTGTCAGGATCATTTTCATGGATTTCTCCTCAGCTTTCAATACCATACCTCATTTACTACTACAGCGTCTACTTGACTTAGAGGTGAATCCTACTCTGGTTCTTTGGATCAAAGCGTTTCTGTGTGACCGACCACAGCGTGTCTGTGTGAAAGTTGATCCACTGTCAGTTCGGACAGTGGGAGACTCTCTCTCTGAATATAGAGTCTTGCCTGATGGTTCAGTTATGTCTAAGGAACTTGTCCTAAACACAGATGTTCCCCAGGGGTGTGTTTTGTCCCCTCTTCTTTTCTCAGTGTACATAAATGAAATAATGTGTAATGATAATGTTCTTAAGCGTATAACGTATGCTGATGACATGGCATTTACTGCATGTCTTAAAGATGAGTATTCACTCTCACAGTACTACCAGTATGTTGAACTGCTTGTGCCATGGTTTGATAACAGTTTTCTTGAGCTCAATGCCCAGAAAACACAGATGTTCCTAGGACTTGGTCGATTTAAGGTAGCATCGCATCCTCTGTCTCAAGCACTGGTGGTCAAAGGAAAAACGGTGGCAAGAGCGTCCACTTTTAAGTATCTTGGTACGGTTGTTGATGACAATGTTACTTTCTCTGACTATGTAGACTACGTGTACAAAAAGGCACATCAACGTATGTTTTTGCTCCGGAAACTAAGGAGCTTTAATGTAAGTGCAGAGGTTCTGCAGATGGTGTACAGGTCATTGATTGAAATTGTGCTTTCTTTTAACATAGTGTCATGGTATGGAAATTTAACTGCCAAAAACAAGGCAAAGCTGGCTCAGGTGGTCAACTGGGTGGACAAAATTTTGGCATGAATCAACTGCAACTATGTGATACCTATCTGCAGGTTTTGAGAAGGAAAGCTGTCCAGATTCGCCATGATCCCAGTCACCCACTCAGTTCTTCTTTTGAAACTCTGCTGTCTGGGCGACTGCTCAGAATGCCCATTGCACACAAAAGCTGTTACAAGATATCTTTTGTTCTTTCAGCCATAAACCTACTGAATTCTAAGCCTGAACCTGCGGTTGCATACCATGTCAATGTCTAATGTGCAATTGTGTGTATGTGCGTATATGCAGGGGGAGATTGAAACTTAATGTACTGTACTTCCAACCATACCTAATGTGTATATGTTTATATGTGTACATGTCCTAACACAGTGTGAGCCCAAAGGAAAATTCCCATACTATGCAAACCATTTTATGGACAATAAAGGTTTTTCAATTCAATTCATTTCAATACATACGCTAACCCGATGTAAACAATGCCGTTTCCATACAAAAGATTACTTCTTTCTATTTCAGACTGTCCATTGTGTGCAGTTGCACATAACGGACTGGACTTTGTGCGCAATATGTCAGCAGACAACCTTGGAAACACTCCAATGCCCCCTTAATGTGCGTCAACACAATGCTAGCTCAAAGGCATACGGAACGTTTTTGAACAATGTCAGTGAATTCAAGCAGTTAGGGAGACTCCCGGTCCCACTTAAGTTTAGTGAGAACATGGGTACAGTCCAGTTTATTCAGCATTGTGCAAAGTGGCATAAAACATGTCATGTCAAGTTCAGTGGGGAGAAACTGGAAAGAGAAAGGAAGAGGGAGAGAGCCGCTAGTACTGAGAGTGATGCTGCAGCGAAACGGCGTCAGCGCCCCATGCCCGCGGATACTGGCACGTGCATATTCTGCAACAAATGTGATGGGCAGCTCCATGTCTTTGCAACTCTTCAGGCAGACACCAACATCAGAAACATAACCACAGATCTACAGGACACAGCTATACTGACCAGGATTGCTGCTGGTGACTTTGTTTCAAAGTAGGAAAACCTATCATTTTGCTTGTTTGACTGGACTGCAAAATTGCCATCATTCCTTTCTGAGGAAAAGCCAAGATTACACTGAAACTGAATGTGGAACAGAAGAAACTGAAAGCAAGAGCCTTTGTTGAGCTTGTCACGCATGTTGAGAATTATGTAGAGGATGGAACCTTCCATTTTAAGTTTTCATCACTGCGTAAGATGGGTTGGTTCTTTTCCTTTGATCACCAGAACTATGCCAGGTGGATACCCGTGCTCATATGAGATATGGAGAGCCTACCTCCAGCCATCCAAGATGAATTCGAAGACAAAGGCCACTGGCTTTGAGGACATCCAGGCGATTCTCATCCATACCAATCGACCAGGCTCACAAGCAAAATAATGACCTGGTGAAAGGTACAGGGGGTGCAGTGGGACTGACAGAGAATCCTTCAGCTTTCAAGAAGTGGATGATAGCTGGACCTGAGTAAGCACGACTTCTTCAAGAGTTTGAGGAGTTTACCTCAGAAAAAGAAAATCAAAAACAACACCACAAGGAGAAGACATTCAAAGAGCAAACACTTGGTCTTTTTCAGGCTATCGCTGAGATGAGCAACCCTATCCTAGATGCCAGCCCTGAACTGTTAACAATGGATACTTGGAATGTCCTCAACAAGTCTGTTGTGAACACAAACCATACTGTGGAAGCAGTGGGCAGGGAGCAATACAATGTCTAATGTCAAATGCTCTATCCATGAGCCTATCAAGAAAACCTCACTGTCTCTGATTAGTTGTCCAACACCCAAGGCAAAGATAAAGCAGGCAGGGCAGATCTCACTGCTGAAGGATGATGTGTCACTCTCCTCCAGATTATATATAGTCATGCAGAATAGGGATGGAGACATGGGAATATTCTTCAAGCATGAAAACCACCCATATCCTCCATCTCTCTCTCTCTCTCTCTGACAGAGGTAAACTACGACAAGGGAAGAAGACACATATGTATCCAGCAGCATCAAAGAGTCAACCAGGGAGAAATGTGGCAAAGGCATCAGAAGGAAGGTTGCTGGTCAAAATAAGGTTCAAGGGAACTGGGCAGAATTCCTGCGTGACACCACTAAAATAAGCAAAAACTCTTTGCATTCCTCTCCAGCAAGGTTGCATCTGCCGAATGCAAAGAAGACAAACAGATCATCATCACATCTGGCTGCTCAGTTGTCAGCAGAGGTACCAGCCACTGCAAAAGCTTGAATGGCTGTGGCGCAAGGTGTTCATGCAAGAAGACACTACCGATGGCCTCCAAAGCGTGCAGTGAACTGGTGAAGTGTGGGTGCACAAGTGTGAGTGGCTGTGGCGCAAGGTGTTTATGCAAGAAGACACTATCGATGGCCTCCAAAGCGTGCAGTCAACTGGTGAAGTGTGGGTGCACAAGTGTGACTGGCTGTGGCGCAAGGTGTTCATGCAAGAAGACACACTGGAAATGCACTGAGCTTTGCAACTGCAAATGCGACATGTAACCAAATGCGACAACATAACCAAACTCGCTAGACGTTGATCTGACAAAACAAGCTATTCCTGCTAAATGTTTAAGCAAGATCATTGAAAATATTTTGCTATCCTATGACTTTGTGGTAAATTCAATAATAAAGATGTTATAACGAGTCAAACGGAAACTGAAAACTACAAACTAATAGTGTTAGAAACAAAATTGGTGCGTTTGTCTGAAATGTCCCTCAATTTTGCTAAGCTACCTCACTGTACACTTTACTAGCTCAAACAAGCTGAAAAATTAAGCAATGTGACCGTTTATTGACCTCTGGTGACCCCAATATGGCTCGGAATTGAAAGTTGATAGCAGATTTGTGTTGAGCTTGCCAAAATATATCTATATGCCCAATTACATGAAAAACAGAGCATTTAACTGACAAAAACTGAATTTTTCAATGTTTTCTTCCACCACTTTCTTCTAAGTGGCTGAAACAGGCTCCAGCGAGGTCATGTGACTTAGTTCCAATACATTTATTAAAAGTCGTGGCACACAGATTGTCAGGAAAAATGTGGTGCTTTTATCCAGAATGTCTACATCATGTTGCCAAGCTGCCTCACTTTAAGGTAAATGTAAGTTTTTGTGATTCTGTAATAGGGCATATAACGAAGATAAACCATAGTTGACAACATTAATCAAAACCATGATACACTGACTGGTATATAATAGTTTAAGAAGTAATTAACATGCAGCCAGTAAAAGAAAAATAGATCCCTGAGTCCTTAGGACTGCTCTAGGCACTTTACACTTCAACCCCTGGTAGACCTGTTCAATCGAATACCTCTCTGGGAAGCATTCAGTCATGCTGCACTTACAAAGTGGTTAGCAATATGTATTTAGGAAAGAAATATATGTTACAGTAGATCTGTACACTGCACTGAAATGCATATTAAACCCCTAGGTATTATTTAATGTGCAAATACTCAAATAAAATTAAGAGAATCTTAACAAACTTTCTACTGCCTATGGGTATCCATTATAAAACCAAAAAGTATACACTATGAGTAAAACATTTTCACACTTCATTTGCATTGTGCGTGTATCATTAGCATTGATTGTCTTCTTGTTTAGTGTCAACTGCAGTAAGTGGTGACATACAGGCCTTGGTGGTGCGCACTGGTGCTGAGGGTGGGCTTAGGGTACAGCCAGCAATGGTGCATGCCGCCACTGCGTATGTATACACCGTGTAGGGTATGAGCTCATCAATATGCATGGCTGTCAGATTGCCATCCACCTACAAATGACATCACACTTTAACTATTTGTTAGTATTCCCTTGTACAAATATTTTTAAAAATAACACCTTTTATGGGAAGTAATATCAGCAAATATTGAAATAAGCCAATAAACTGGATGAAGCCATACAAAATGTCACATACACATTGTATACAGCGGCAGTTTTAATCATTGTATAATAACATCCACTGACTGAATATGACTCTGTCAATAAAGACACCAGATTCTGCAAAAAGCTAGTTTTGCAATGTTCATTAAATCATCTGCTGTATCATATTTAAAGTAGTTCAGAACCATTATATTAACTGTTTTAAACATCTACTACTACTACTACTACTGATGAACTCAACAAAAAGTACACTGGTACATCGTGAGCTAAATGTTGTTAGAGACAGGTGTGGGCAGGTCGAGTGGAGAGAGGACAAAGGGATGATACTACAAGGAACAGGAATCTACTAGAGAGCCACCAACACTCACTGCTTCTCTGTACGTTCCATTCTCATAGATCTTGTACTCAACAATGATTCCATTCGCCTGGGTCGGAGTCAACCACATCAGGTCTAAGGTGTGGGCAGTGGGGTTGCTTATCTCTGGAGCACTGACACCCACTGGCTCTAAACAATACACAAATACATTCAGCACAACCATGTCTTATAAGGGAGTAGCACAAATACACATGCTACAGCCATGGTATCACATGCTACAGTAATGGTATCACATGGTACAATCATGGTTTCACATCCTATTCTAGTCATGGAATTACACGTGACAGTCATGGTATCGCATGCTACAGTCATGGTATCAAATGCTACAGCAATAGTATCACATGCTACAGCCATGATATAACATGCTACAGCCGTGCTATCACATGCAATTGTCATGGTATTACATGCTAAAGCCATAGTATTACATACTACAACCATGATACCCCATGCTACAGCCATGATATTACTTGCAACAGCCAATGGTATCACATGACACAGCTATGGTATCACATGCTACAGCCATGGCATCTCAAGCTACAGCCATAATATAACATGCTACAGCCATTGTATCACTTGTTACAGTCATGGCACCACATGCTACAGCCATGGTGTCACTTGCTACAGCCATGGTATCACATGCAACAGCCATATTATTTGTAACAGCCATGGTATCACATGCTACAGGCATGATTATTAATTGCAACAGTTATGGTATCACACGACACAGCTATGGTATCACATGCTACAGCCATGGCATCTCAAGCTACAGCCATAATATAACATGCTACAGCCATTGTATCACTTGTTACAGTCATGGCACCACATGCTACAGCCATGGTGTCACTTGCTACAGCCATGGTATCACATACTACAGCCATGGTATTACTTGCAACAGCCATGGTATCACATGCTACAGCCATGATATCATATGCTACAGTCATAGTGTCACATGCTACAGCCATGATATTACTTGCAACAGCCATGATATCACATGCTACAAACACGGTATCACAAGCTAGTCATGATATCACTTGGTACAGCCATGGTATCACTTGCTACAGCCATGACAGTACTTGCAACAGCCATAGTATCACATGCTACAGCCATGACATCACTTGCTACAGCCATGGTGTCACATGCTACAGCCATGATATTACTTGCAACAGGCATGGTGTCACTTGCTACAGCCATTGTATCACATGCTACAGCCATGTTATTACTTGCAACACCCATGTTGTCACATGCTACAGCCATGATATCACTTGCTACAGCCATGGTATCATATGCTACAACCATGATATTAATTGCTACAGCCATGGTATAACTTGCTACAGCCATGGTATTACTTGCAACAGCCATGGTATCAAATGCTATAGCTATGATATCACATACTACAAACACGATATCACATGTTAGTCATAATATCACTTGCTACAGCCATGGTATCACTTGCTACAGCCATGACATTACTTGCAACAGCCATGGTATCACTTGCTACCACCATGGTATCACTTGCTACAGCCATGGTATCACTTGCTACCACCATGGTATCACTTGCTACAGCCATGGTATCACTTGCTACCACCATGGTATCACTTGCTACAGCCATGGTATCACATGCTACAGCCATGATATTAATCTCCGGCAGTGGTCGGGCGCACTTGGGTTGTCAATATCCCGACTGGCTTAGTTTTTCGAGGATTTTGTCAAATTGAGCCATTCTTTCGGTTAAAAAAACGTGAGAAAATAATGGTATGGGGGTTGATTCAGTAGCTGGTGGTCTGATTAGCTGTTGTCGGCGATCCCGCCCGCTCCCGGGGCTTTGGGAACATGCTGGGCCCATGGTATCGCATGCTACAGCCATGGTATCACAAGCCATAGCCACAGTATAACATGCTGCAGTCATGATATCACTTGCTATAGCCATGTTATCACTTGCGTTAGCACTGAGTCATTCTGTGTAAACATGCAATGCTGTCATGAGTGTTACCATTAGTCATACTGTATTTAATATTACAATGTTTGTTTTTCAAAGCACAAATTTGGCTAACTGTGGATGAGTATTTGTGCTTATTTATATGTTTGCAGAACATCGCCTGGAGTTCTCCTTTCCGACACTCATCAACACATCACACCCACCCTCGTTGCATTTCACTGGCTCCTCGTCCAAGGGCAAATAAGATTCTTCTACTGACATACCGCGCGTTACACCATCTTGTGCCTGTGTACATTGTTGACTTGATCTCACTCTATACACCAGGGCATCAGCTTCATTCCGCCGACAGCAATCTACTAACTCTGCCACGCTACGACATGGAATGTTATGGTCGACGGGGTTTCTCCGTGATGGCATCGCACCTTTGGAATTATCTGCTGTTGTATATCTGTGATGCTGACTCTATTGAACTTTTTAAGTTTGAACTAAAGACACATCTTTTTAAGAAGGCATTTCAAGGTTATTTATAATATATTTTCATTCTAACATCACTAAGTGGTATATTTTATAATGCATTTTAAATATTTATTTAATTTAATTACTTGATTGATTTTTTTAAAATCAGCAAACAGTTTAATTTTCAGATAGCTAAGCCTACTCAATATTTAGCTGATACATTATGTTATATAAGTTGTTTGTTTATAAATGTATAATTAAATTTCCCATTAGGTACCTAATATATTATACATGTTTTTATACCCGGAGATATGGCACTATATCAATACAATTTATTATTATTATTACTCTTGCCGGTCCCAAGCCCGGATAAAGAAGGTGTGTTGAGCATGGGGCTAACAAGCATAAAAACCTCATAAAAAACATCGTTACGGAAACCAACACCAATGAACAAATCATTTGTGGTGACGGGGATGAAGCATGCTAGGACACAGGACTGATGACAGATGACAGTCAAATGCAGTAGGGAACTGGCACCCTGATGGTGGATTCCCTGAAGCTGAAGAGGAGGACCAGAGAAGCATGTTGGAGTTGTTGAGATCCTTGTTTGAGGACCCTAGCTTCTATAATGATTACGTTGTTGAGATTCTCTGGCTGAGCAATGTTCTCATTGATCACATTATTGAGATTATCTCCGGTGTGAGCACTCTTCTACTAAGGACACTGGTCACTTACTGTCTGGCTTGGTGGTCAGTGATGCCCAGCTGGACATAGTATCTCCGTATGCGTTGATGGCGACCACTCGCATCTGGTAGTCTGTGAATGGCTGTAGCCCTGTCTTCAAGAAAGTCGTTGATGTTGTTGGCTCAGCAAACATACTGCAAAGAGAAAGAGAGGAAGATTAGGCCATTAGAAAGACAGGGCACACCAGAAGAACAGACTGTTGTGTAGGGCAAGGCTGGGCACACCAGAACACACACACACACACTGTTGTGTAGGACAAGGCTGGACACACCAGAACACACAGACTGTTGTGTAGGACAAGGCTGGGCAAACCAGAACACACAGACTGTTATGTAGGGCAAGGCTGGGCACACCAGAACACACAGACTGTTGTGTATGGCAAGGCTGGGTACACCAGAACACACAGACTATTGTGTAGGGCAAGGCCGGGCACACCAGAACACACAGACTGTTGTGTAGGGCAAGGCTGGGCACACCAGAATACACAGACTGTTATGTAGGGCAATACTGGGCACACCAGAACACACACACACACACACACTGTTGTTTAGGGCAATACTGGGCACACCAGAACACACACACACACACTGTTGTTTAGGGCAAGGCTGGGCACACCAGAACACACACACACTGTTGTGTAGGGCAAGGCTGGGCACACCAGAACACAGACTGATGTGTTGTGCATGGCTGGGCACACCAGAACACACACACACACTGTTGTGTAGGGCAAGGCTGGGCACACCAGAACACACACACACTGTTGTGTAGGTGTACTGTTTGAGGTGTACCTCTGCCCATTCACTGATGACACATTGAAAGGCATTCAGGCAGCCAGTGTGTGGGATATGTCCAGCTGTTTGAAGCAGAGTGCTACCTGTCAACCTGTACAGGCCCTTAGCCAGAGACCCGTCGTCCTGTTATTGGAATGTTTTTTTTTAAAAATATCTTTTGTTTTTCGAATGTTGGGTCTTTTGGCCTTTACATAATGAGATTTTTATTTTTTAAGAACACAAAGGTATACAGTTTGAGGTGTGCCTCTGCCCATTCGCTGATGACGCATTGAGAGCAATCAGGCAGCCACATAATGGGATTTTTATTTTTCAAAGATGAAATCAATCAATCAAATTTAATTTTTCAACAAAACCATAACGGTATACAAAAGAGAACCATTTAAATAGTAAAGTTGTGTTGCATGGTGGCCACATGACATGTTAGATGACATCTTCCTGTGACTCAATGATTTGGGGCTGGACCATGACATGATTTTATTTTCCCAATAACAAGTTAAAAATGATGTTTTCATTGTCCTAAAACGGACTTTGAAATTACAAATTATTATTTTTGTTACAAGCAGCAAGGTAGCGGTGGCTATGAGACATATTTTTAGGTTGTTTTGATTTCACTTCAAACGCTTCATTTTTAATTTTCGCTTCAAATATTCACATCCATCATAAGTAATGGTTGGTATTTCATGGCTGCTAAAGCATTTATATTGATTTCTGTGGGAAGGTCATGATACAGTTATATTCTAAGATAACTTTGTAAGTCAAGTCAATAGAATGCAATGATTGTGTTGTGCCGAGTCTATTTGTGAGATGTTAACAAATCAGCAAGGTTGACTTCTCCATATGTTACTCCATTACTCTTGCATAATATGCAAATTTCTGACTCAAAGTCAAACAAACCAGGTAAGGTGGTACCTCTGTGTATAATTCAGCAACAACCTACTAAACACTACTTACAGCTTTACTGTTTACTATTGGAGTTTACATACAGAAAGACAGAGATGGTATCACATACTTTTCTATTTGTGAGCCCGTTTGTGCAGCTTGGAAATGCAGCTGGAAGGCTGGCTCTTGATCAGCATTGTTGCGACCTACAGCTCCCCAGATGGCTCGCAGGGAGTGGGAAGTGGGGGAGGTGAGTACTGGCGGCTTCACTCCGTCAGGGGCTGCAAGCAGGGAGCAATCCATCCTCAGTGACAGACAACTTGCAGGAACACAATCCTAGACATCATTGACATACAACTTACAGTAACACAATCCTAGACATCACCGACACAGACAACTTATAGGAACACAATCCTAGACATCACTGACACAGACAACTTACAGGAACACAATCCTAGACATCACTGACACAGACAACTTACAGGAACACAATCCTAGACATCATTGACACAGACAACTTGCAGGAACACAATCCTAGACATCATTGACACAGACAACTTACAGGAACACAATCCTTGACATTAATGACACAGACAACTTGCAGGAACACAATCCTAGACATCATTGACATACAACTTATAGTAGTACAATCCTAGACATCACTGACACAGACAACTTACAGGAACACAATCCTAGACATCACTGACACAGACAACTTACAGGAACACAATCCTAGACATCATTGACACAGACAACTTGCAGGAACACAATCCTAGACATCACTGACACAGACAACTTACAGGAACACAATTCTAGACATCATTGACACAGACAACTTACAGGAACACAGTACTAGACATCAGTGACACAGACAACTTGCAGGAACACAATCCTTAGACACCAGTGACACAGACAACTTACAGGAACACAATCCCTGACATCAATCACACAGACAACTTGCAGGAACACAATCCTTGATATTAATGACACAGACAACTTGCAGGAACACAATCCTAAACATCACTGACACAGACAACTTACATGAACACAATCCTTGACATCAATGACACAGACAACTTACAGAAACATAATAGTAGACATCATTGACACAGACAACTTACAATAACACAATCCTTGACATCGATGTCACAGACAACTTACAGTAACACAATACTAGACATCATTGACACAGACAACTTATAGTAACACAATCCTAGACATCATTGACACAGACAACTTACAGGAACACAATACTAGACATCAATGACATAGATAACTTGTATGTGTTTATTTTAGAGTTATTTATATGTATTTTACTTATTTATATATCTCAATGACACAGACAACTTGCAGGAACACAATACTAGACATCAATGACACAGATAACTTACAGGAACACAATCCTAGACATCAATGACACAGATAACTTACAGGAACACAATCCCAGATATCAGTGACACAGACAACTGACAGGAACACAATCCTAGACATCAGTGACACAGACAACTAACACAAACACAATCCTAAACATCAATGACATAGACAACTTATAGGAACACATATGAGTGTCACAGTTGTGCCAGCCTGGTGAGAGAACAAAGATAGAGACATGATACTTACAGCCCATGGGCATGGCAGCACGCATGTTGTTGCTCAAAAGAAAACCTTTGCTGTTGGATGCATTCACCTGCACATAGTAGGTTGTGTAGGGTATCAGACTGGACACAGTTAGCCACTGTCCACTTGTCTGACCATGATATAAACTATGTCTCTCAGTCACACTGGTGTAATCCCAGTTCTCTGAAATCACAGATACCTTTCATTAGGTAGCAATTCTAATAGTAGCAATGAAAACCTGTGTAGTGTATCAGTTGCCTCTACTGGACTACATGTAGGAACTGTGCACTTGGGTATATGATGCTCAGTGCATCAGAGAAATAATAAATGACGCTGCTGATATAAATTCATATTTAATTTGATTCATGTTCTCCAGACTTAGCAGTGAAGGAATGTCACAAAAGTCTTACTGCAAGTGTCATCAGACACAGCAAGCATAGACTATATAACACCTGCACAAACCCTTTTGGGTGCCTGCTGTCAGTCAGTGAGAGAATGCTGGCATCAGGCTGGTCAGAAGGCTGGGGTGTTCTACAGGTATGGTGTTCCAAAGGCAGGGTGTTCTACTGCATGATGTTCTACAGGCATGGTGTTCTACAGGCATGGTGTTCTACAGGTATGGTGTTCCAAAGGTAGGGTGTTCTACTGCATGGTGTTCTACAGGCTAGGGTGTTCTACAGGCTAGCGTGTTCTACAGCCTAAAGTGTCCTACAGACTAGGGTGTTCTACAGGCTAGGATGTCCTATGTGCTAGGGTGTCCTATAGGCTGGGATGTCCTATGTGCTAGGGTGTCCTACAGTGTTCTACAGGTTAAGGACAATAGGGGGGCACTCAGGCTATATCTTATGGAATTAACAATGGACTTAAGCAGGATCTGGCAAATCACTGGTTTCTCCTGAGACTGTTTCAGTGCATGCGCGTATTCTAATCAATATCTTACTATTATTAGTAGCAATAAAGTTGTAGCTAGTAATCGTTTTCTTGGCTGAATAAAAATCAGAATTATTCCTTGTTGAAAAATAAAACAATGACTTTTAGGTGAGCGTTGACCAAAATCATTATGCTTTTGAAACATACATAAATTCTTACCTGGATCACGGTAGAAAATTCCTTCAAAGTACACATCGTAAGATATATTTCCATTTGGCACTGTTACACCATTCCACTTAATGCTAACTTCACATGCATTGTCAACTTTGAGATCTAGACCGATGTAGCCCTTTGGTAGTGCCTCCTGTGTGTATGCTTTAACCTCATTGGATGAGGTGCAACCAATGACAGTGCATGCGTTTATGCGCAGAGTATGTAGACTCCATGGCTGCAGATTGTTAATGCCATGTTGTCGTTCACTGGGATGGCTGTAGATGAGCAGTGTGTTGTGATACAGTCGGTACATGGTGATCACACCTGCAGCATCAGATCTCACAATGGAACACAGTTGGTACATGGTGACCATACCTGCAGCATCAGATCTCACAATGGAACACAGTTAGTACATGGTGATCACACCTGCAGCATCAGATCTCACAATGGAACACAGTCAGTACATGGTGATCACACCTGCAGCATTAGATCTCACAGTGGAACACAGTCAGTACATGGTGATCACACCTGCAGCATCAGATCTCACAATGGAACACAGTTAATACATGGTGACCATACCTGCAGCATCAGATCTCACAATGGAACACAGTTAGTACATGGTGACCATACCTGCAGCATCAGATCTCACAATGGAACACAGTTAATACATGGTGACCATACCTGCAGCATCAGATCTCACAATGGAACACAGTTAGTACATGGTGACCATACCTGCAGCATCAGATCTCACAATGGAACACAGTCAGTACATGGTGATCACACCTGCAGCATCAGATCTCACAGTGGAACACAGTCAGTACATGGTGATCACACCTGCAGCATCAGATCTCACAATGGAACACAGTTAGTCCATGGTGACCATACCTGCAGCATCAGATCTCACAATGGAACACAGTTAATACATGGTGACCATACCTGCAGCATCAGATCTCACAATGGAACACAGTCAGTACATGGTGATCACACCTGCAGCATCAGATCTCACAGTGGAACACAGTCAGTACATGGTGATCACACCTGCAGCATCAGATCTCACAATGGAACACAGTTAGTCCATGGTGACCATACCTGCAGCATCAGATCTCACAATGGAACACAGTTAATACATGGTGACCATACCTGCAGCATCAGATCTCACAATGGAACACAGTCAGTACATGGTGATCACACCTGCAGCATCAGATCTCACAGTGGAACAGTCAGTACATGGTGATCACACCTGCAGTATCAGATCTCACAATGGAACACAGTTAGTCCATGGTGACCATACCTGCAGCATCAGATCTCACAACGGAACACAGTTAGTACATGGTGACCATACCTGCAGCATCAGATCTCACAATGGAACACAGTTAGTACATGGTGACCATACCTGCAGCATCAGATCTCACAATGGAACACAGTTAGTACATGGTGACCATACCTGCAGCATCAGATCTCACAATGGAACACAGTTAGTACATAGTGATCACACCTGCAGCATCAGATCTCACAACGGAACACACAATCAACACTCAATTTACCAACATTTCATGTTTGTTAGCAATGTATACTTGTAATAACAGTAAGAACCATAGTCTTTAATTTATCTTCAATACAAAATATTGAACTCTTCTTTTTCCATCGCATATACAGACCTGCCTACCCCAAAAACTTCCTGTCAGTAATCCATCTTCCCATTTACACTGATTTTCAGGAATATAGGCCTGCTGTCAGTAATAGTTCAGACCCGTGTCAGATATTGTCAGGAAAAGAACACCACTGTCAATAATACTTTAATACTGTGACTATGACGATAGTTGCACCCAAAACATAATTGTTTCTAATAAACTATGATGTGTTTTGAAACGTTCAGTTAACATGGGAAGGTAGATGTTCATAACCAGGTTTGGTGGAAATCAAATGTGAACAAGCGTAACTGTAATGCAAATGCATCTATACACAATGTAATTCTGATTTTATGTAAATTTCATAAACAGCATGCTGACTATAAAAACATGACAAATTATAACAATGCATCATGTAATTGTCTATTTGTGGTGTCATTAGGATTAATATTAATAGCCGGTATAGGGCCAGGCTATAGACTACACAATATATTAACTTGACTAGATCAAAGACAAACACAAACTTTATAAAGTTGTGCCGGGGGTGGCAAAACCATTACGTTACGCTAGTCGTCGACATCATCTAGTTTACTCAATTCGGCACTTGTGTAGATATTTATGTTAAGAAAATAGTATATCTTAGCACACTTTTGAAGCTCAAATAGCGACCCGTGCGCTAGACTGCACCGCTGCGGTCGTGCATTACCACAATGCGCTCGTAAAATGAGCGATATGTCAGCGTATGTTGATGCAAACAGGGGCGCTATTTATGCCTAAAAAGTGCACTAAGCCTAAGACGCAATATTCTTAAAAGTAAATACGCCTGGGATAATGTTGAATAATGGAACTATTGCACTGAAATATCAAAGTTAGGCAAAATTCTAGTTATAAAGGCAAAATCAAGGTGGATCCGGATTCTACACAAGTGCCCTCAACTCGGCACTTGTGTATATAAGCCTATCCCTGTAAATGGTAGACTAAGCTCAATAAATACACTAACTTAATCTTAGTACAGTCAGTTGACCTAACACTACATGTACAACACCCACTACTCTGTCACTAGTACTAGTCTAACGACGTAGTCAGCATCTACAATTATCCCGACCACCATGTCATATGAAATAGGAAAATAAATTTTGCATATACGGCAATTTATAAAGCCGACCCCCTTCTTTAAACTTGACAATACGGGCCTATAAACGTTTACAGCACACATTTCTTCTTGGCTGGTATTGGTGCCGTTTCGATCCCCGCCATCATTTCGTGCCACGTGTCTTCTTCTTATTTGAGTGCCATAACCGCCAAAAAATGCGAATTTGTCATAACGCTGTTTACTATTGGTCAGATTACGACCAGAAGCAGCGACTGAAAAATCATCTCACAATAAGCAGCGTATATATGCTGCCACATGTTGAATGATGTGAAGTTAAATTTGAGGAGCACGGAAGTAAATGACGATCATTGTGACAACGAAAGAATCTGTAATATTTTCTTCCCTTGCCGTAATACCGTAATTTGTGGTGTATTTCCGGAATGATTCCGGACAATCCGTAATGGTAGGCTGGTCTGCATATACTTGTTGAAAGATACATAACATTTCATTGGAATACTTGTTACATACATACATACACACACTAGAATGTGTGCAAATATATACACTTCCTCATTTTTGGAAGAAATAAAATCTGGTTTTCTACAAAAGTGTAGCCGTTTCATAACAATCTGACACATAGGACAAAATTCATTATTTATGTCACAAAAATATTGATTGTCACATGCAGCTATTTTAACAATGTTTGATGACCTTTACTGGCTAATCTTCAACTATTTGAAGTGAGGACTAAGTAGAGACTGACCATTGGGCAAGCGAGAACACAAATAGTTGGGACGGAGTTGACTAACTCGAGACTGACCATTGGGCAAGAGAGGTGGTCCCCAGGACACAACCAGTTGGGATGGAGATGGAGAGACAACGAGAGGATCTTGGACATCTTCTGGCGCACTCTCTTCTGTGGTTGCAACACTTGGCTCACTTAGTCGACACCCTCCATCCGTGCATGCCTGCAGGGCAACAAACAACACCACGGGTCACAACATGCTCACAGCAAACTCAAACTAGGGGTATTTGTTACATGGTTTTGTATTGAAAGTTTTTGAATGAGCGTTGATTGAAAATATAAACTAACAAAGAGTTTGTTGATTTATGTACAATTCTTAGCAAACCCACCCATATACAGCATATTGCATTTTGTATGTTTAATTTAAAGTTGGTTAGTTTATTTTAAAAGTTACATGTCAAAAACTAGGTGTCCCCATATCATGGTGATTTTGTGGACTGCAGTGGGGACCCAGAGCAGATTGTGGGGTCTAGAGGGTCATAATAAGACATATGATTGGTTGAACTCACCCCTATATGAATATGATAAGTTGCGCCAGCTGTCAAGTTCTTGAGTTCATAGTACAGAAACTTGTCCGAGTTATTGTAGAGAACACTACCAATACTGAGAGGAGTGAGAGACGCGTAGATGAGGTAGTGCTGTAGGACTCCATTCAACTCGTCCGGCTGTCTCCACTCAGCATGAATAGAGTGCGTCCCTGCAAGTCAAACAAAAGCCAGCATTGAGTGTGACCCTGAAAACTAAACAACAGCCAGCATTGAGTGTGCCCTTGCAAGTCAAACAGCCAGCATTGAGTGTGCCCCTGCAAGCCAAACAACAGCCAGCATTGAGTGTGCCCCTGCAAGCCAAACATCAGCCATCACTGAGTGCATCCCTGCTAGCCAAACAATAGCCAGCATTGAGTATGCCCTTGCATGCCAAACAACAGCCAACATTGAGTGTGACAATGCAAGCCAAACAACAGCCAGCATTGAGTGTGACCCTGCAAGCAAAACAACAGCCAGCATACAGTGTACCCTGCAAGCAAAACAACAACCAGCATTGAGTGTGACCCTGCAAGCGAAACAACAGCCAGCATTGAGTGTGACCCTGCAAGCGAAACAATAGCCAGCATTGAATGTGACCCAGCAAGCGAAACAACAGCCAGCATAGAGTGCACTGCCTGCAAGCGAAACAACAGCCAGCATTGAGTGTGACCCTGCAAGTGAAACAACAGCCAGCTTAGAGTGCATCTGTGAACTTTGCTGCAACCCAGCTCTTAACCAGCCTTCTAGTAACCAGTCAGTGAGCCAACCTGCTAGTTTGCCCTTGAGCCAATCTGTAAGAGTATGAGGCAGGACAATTGTTGGATGAGACACTACCAGTGACAGTGAGAGTAGGAGGCAGGACAAGTGTTGGAGGAGACACTAACCAGTGACAGTAAGAGTAGGAGACAGGACAAGTGTTGGGGGAGACATGTACCAGTGACAGTGAGAGTAGGAGACAGGACAAGTGTTGGGGGAGACATGTACCAGTGACAGTGAGAGTAGGAGGCAGAACAAGTGTTGGAGGAGACACTAACCTGTGACAGTAAGAGTAGGAGACAGGACAAGTGTTGGGGGAGACAGGTACCAGTGACAGTGAGAGTAGAAGACAGGACAAGTGTTGGAGGGGACACTTAGCAGTAACGTAACAGTGAGAGGAGGCAGGACAAGTGTTGGAGGAGACAGGTACCAGTGACAATGAGAATAGGAGGCAGGACAAGTGTTGGAGGAGACACTTACCAGTGACAGTGAGAGTAGGAGACAAGACAAGTGTTGGAGGAGACACTTACCAGTAACAGTGAGAGGAGGCAGGACATGTGTTGGAGGAGACACTTACCAGTAACAGTGAGAGTAGGAGGCAGGACAAATGTTGGAGGTAGCTGGGTGGTGCTGAGTTGTACAACAGGACTCTGTGTGCAGCCGACTCTACTGCATGCCTTCAGCTGAAAGCTGTATGCAGTGTACACCTACAATGTACAAACCAGTAAACTTGTTGCAATAATATATCACCATATCATTGTCATCATGTGTTACACTTATCGGTATTATCTGCCGCTTCTATGCATATGTACAATCCTTATAATGTGCCTTGCAACAGATGTAACTAAAGAAACACAGCAATAAAATATAATAAAGTAATCTATATATCTTCACAAAACATCTTACCTTTTCAGAAAACCTCTTATGCATTTCATATATATGTGGTACAAGTAACTATACAAATTGTTGCTTTGAAGTTATAGAAAGAAAATATATACACATGCATTAAAAAATATAGGAAATAGAATAGAACAACTGATATCCTAACTTTATTCTATCAGCAAAAGAACAACTATGAACTGATTACTATCAACAATATTTGCTCTTCAATAACATTAACTCAGAAGAAAGATGACATTAGTTGTAATGTTTCAGAGGTGGCATACTGACATGTAGATTGGTGACATTAAACGTTGTCTCTGCACCACTGTACATCTCCTTATCATCCATGTACAGAGCATATCCTGTCAGCTGGCCATTCATCTGTGAAGGCATGTGCCAGCCAACCACGATGTAGTGCCCGCCTGCTGCCACAACACCAGGGGGCACCACGGTCTCCGGTGCTGCCCCACACACACACAATACAATTACATATGGCACGCAATAACATCAGGTCTTTGATGTTCCTAGCTGAACAATAATCTAATTAAAGAAGATAGTCATATGACATTGTAGTTGGTACATACTAATGATGATTTCCTGGCCAATGCCTTCAGTCAAGGGTTAGACGTTACACAGATGGTCTAGATACCTGAGAGCTGGCTAATAAAATATCACATGTCATAATGGATGTCAATAGAGCGGTCTAATGAAATATCACATGTCATAATGAATGTCTAGAAAGCAGTTTAATGAAATATCACATACCATAATGGATGTCAATACAGGAGTCTAATGAAATAGCACATGTCATATTAGCTATCAATAGAGCAATCTAATGAAATATCACATATCGTAATGAATATCAAGAGAGCAGTCTAATGAAATATCACATGTCATAATGGATATTTGAAGAGCAGTCTAATGAAATATCACGTTATAAAGGATGTCTAGACAGCAGTCTAATGAAATATCAAATGTCATAATGGATATCTGAAGAGCAGTCTAATGAAATGAAATATCCCATGTCATAATGGATATCTGAAGAGCAGTCTAATGAAATATCATGTCATCAGTGCACAGGCACATGACATGTCATATTGGTTGTCTAGCAATATACATCATAATTGTGTAATAATTAAGACCATGCTTAAATGATAAAATTAAGAGAAAATATCTTATAATTCAAGTGTCATGCAATTGATAACGTTATTTAAAAACTGACTAGGCTAAGTTGACATGCATACCTTCCTCCAAAGTTGTCACAAGCACTTTGTTGGTGGCCTCTGTACATCCTCCCATGGTACAGGCAACAAACGCAATTGAGTAGTTTGTGAATGGAAGGAGGTCAGAGAGTTGGCCTGTTGCAAGAAAGCAATACTTCATTTGATATTTAATAAATTCCCTGACAATGGGCAAAATCATCATACCTAGAGCTCATTTCACATCGCAGATTCCGATTCCAACTAACTTTTTTGATTCAAATTCCACCCATTTTTATTTTCATCCTGATTCCAGCTATCATTTTTGTTTCCATTTCTGATTCCAACTAACTTCTTTGATTCCGATTACATCCACCCACACCGAGGTGATTCTGATTTCAACATATTTTTTAATCCATTTCTGATTCCACTCTCTGCTATTCTGATTCCACTAAACATTAATCATTACATATTTATATAAGCAAATTATACATGTGCATTTTAAATGTATTTTTATTTAAGAATAACAAACTGACTGTGCCTCAATTAAACCCAAAGATCCAGTGGACAGGTGGTTAATCACAATGCCAGAATTATTTTAAAGGGTCTAAATGTAGGCCTACTCAGTATTTTGGCAAACATGATAATAACTTGGAGTTACAGGTACAATTCATTTGGGAGTTGCTTTGGTAGTGATACTTTCTTGGTTTTTATACCAAGTCTGATTTTATTTATGCATACATTTTAGTATATTTTTGCAACAGCTAAACACCAAAAAGTAGTTATGGATTACAAACATTATTCTGGTAAGCAATTCGAATTACACTCACAACAAGTCCAATTCTGATTCAACTCAAAGCAATTTTGACTTTGATTGCACTGCTTTCACATAAATTGATTGCAATTCCACCTAAACCAATTTCGATTCCACTACTTTCACAATGACTGATTCTAGTTCTGATTCCAATTCCAGAATCTGAACCAGCCTTCAATTCTTATTCCAGATTTGGAATGGCATCAAGTCTGAAAAACATCGGAAATCTTAAAAAGGAGGCACAAAATGTTACTTGGCAGGATAACTCTTGTTGTCTGATTGTCTTAAACCAAATATACATAGATACAAAATTAATTTACAGACTGTCATATCTAAAGATAAATACACATTATTTGGCAATGGTCTAACATTAAAAGAACATGAAACATCTGGTGCACAAACGAACTACATGAGAAACCCCTAGCAATGATTATAGACTGCCGTTACAACCTGCCCATGATTCACAGAACTGTTTTCATGTGACATTGACCAACAAGGTCACATGACAACAGTTAGTCATACTGACACTGGTGAAGGAAATGAGAGGGTTCCAAAAGCAGCACAGAGCACCTCATCAAGACACTGAAAAGCAGTTAACAGTTCCTTCTAAAATAGAACAAGAGTATATACATGTTATAGACAATGGTGAATGTGAAGATTTCTTACCATATGTTTTTGTTGTGTCATTGATGATTGCATCGAGTGGAGGTAGGGAGGAGTTATCAAGGTTATACGCCCTCAACATGAACTGGGTGAGTTGACCTGTGCGTCCAAGCGGCAGTCTCCACTCAGCCTTCACCACGTAACCATTGACCACCTGAGGTTTCTCGGGCCCAAACACCGCTGTGGGGGCTACAACAGGCAACAAGTTATATGAATGATTCAGTGCTACAGGAAGCATGTTAGAACAGTGCATGTTAATCCTTTATATGTGGTCTAGATTAGACACACATAGTCACTGCTACAGGCTTGGTGTACGGGGCATTTCTGAAATTAGTATCTAGAAATAATTATCTGACAACGCGCCTGCAACACACTTGGGCTATCCAAGTTATTTTGTTAATTATATATGATTACTCTGCATTGTCCTGTAGCCAATTGGTACTTTTGATAAGATACATTCAAGGGTTTCTGGAAATATAGGGCTCCATAAGCTGTTTCTGAGACATCTCTCTCCCCCTCTCCCTCCCTCCCCCTCTCTCTCTCCCTCCCCTCTCCCTCCATGCTTCTCTCCGTCCCATCTCTCCCTCCCTCCCCCTCTCTTTTCTTACCTTTGTCTCTCTCCTCTCTCTATCTTCCTTCGTTACTCTCCCCCTCTCTGTCGCCCCACTAACTCTCTCTCACATTCTCTCTTTCTTTCTCTCCACTCCGCCCCTCTGCCTCCAACCTCTCTCTTCCTCCATCTTTCACTTCCTCTCCTATCTCTGTCTCTCTCTGTCTCTCTCTGCCTCTCTCTCCCTCTCTCTACCTCTCTCTCACTCTCTCTCTCTCTTTCTTTTTCCCTCTGTCCCTCTGACCATCTGTCTCTTTGTCCTTCCATCTCTCTGCGTTCTAGTCCAGCGAATATGTGAAAAGACTGTTCACTTTTCAATAAAAGCAAGACAATTTGCTCATCCATTCTATAATCCAAGGGAACCATTTTAAAGATTGAAGGCCTTCCAGATTTGCTGCGTGCAGAAATTACGGCCATTTAAAAAATGGGCCAAGAGGCCCTGAAGTCCTTTGGACTATATTGTCAAATTCAGCAGTGTTTCCCCTGGTATATAACAAGCGAGGCGGGCTGCCTCGCCGTTTTTCTATGCCGTCTCGCCCAAAATATGCCGAAATTGCCGCCTCGTAGCTATGTCATACATTGTAGCAATGTCGTTTAGTCGTCTTAACGTCGCTCAGAGCAGTTAGGATTTAACTCCATTGGACAACGTGAAAGATGTCAGTTGACCAATCACGGAATATTCCTGCGGGATCCCCGGTGTCTCCAATGGTGACATCTTGCGAAATTTTGACATACTAGAAATCTAGACATTCATGTAAAATGGCACCCAAACGGTAACTTGCGATTTGGTTTATGACGGTGGTGGGAGTGAAAACCTTGCAGGCAGATGGCACTACGTCACTTGTGTCGAATCCGGACTCTTTTGAAGCCTAAATAAAGACCGTGCATCCTATTCACTAATCGGCACTTGTATCGAATCCGGACCCTGTTGAAGCTCAAATAGTGACCCGGTTTGCGTTAGTCTGTGCCGCTGAGCTTGTGGCCGTGCGTTACCGCACAGCGCGCGTAAAATGAGATATACAGTATACAACAGCGTATGTTGATACAAACCGGGGCGCTATTTATGCCTCAAATGGATGTAAGACGCAATGTACTTAAAGATAAATATGCCTAGGATAATGCTGTATGCTGGAACTACAGTGTATCTCACTGATGTATCAAAGTTAAGCAAAACTCAAGTTGTAACGGCGAAATCAAAGTGGGTCCAGATTCGACGCAAATGCCCACAAGTCTATTCAACTAATAACATGTTCTATGCGGTTTTGTTTGAGCAAAATAAGGAATGTGATTCGTAAGGTATCTTTGTGCTAAATATATGATACATATTCCGACAAAGTTGAGCAAACAAACTTTTCGGAAAGTTGATTTGAGTGAAATACTTACGAACATCAACCACCGAAGTTCACATCTCATAAAAAATGCCTACTACCCGAAACCGTGCATATTAACGGGTTATCAATAACTTGGGTTAGACAATGTCAATGATATGTTTGCACAGTAATTGGATATACTAAACAACTTATACTGTTTTATAAAAAGGACACAATTTGAGAAACGTTCTTGCGATTAATATAATAGAAACATACTTTTGTGGCATTCCAGAAATCACTGTTTAATTAATTGTATAGCATTCTAGCAACAAATAAAATATCTTTTGAACATAAACCACCAATTTACCATATTATTATGATATTAAAATTATTTAAAGGTGATGATGAAAGAGTCTTCAGATGATACCACTGGATGCTTCCCAGAGAAGTCGAGATGGTGTTCGACGGAACAGGTCTGCCAGGGAGTAAAGTGTAAAGCGCTTTCAGCAGTCCAGCGCTATATAAGAACTTAACCTTTTACTTTTTTTACTGACTCTGTCAGTGAGGTAACAAGGCCTAGGGTTAGTGCAAGAAAAACAACCATAACCAAGTACCAGTGGTCAAGTGGAAACCACACCTCAACACGGTGAAACAGTCATGATTACTGACTTTTATCAATCATGATTACTACATTACTACACAAGTAGTGTCTTGTTGTTTTATATCTTCCCCTCTATATTCAATAGTAAAGGTTAAAACGTACCTCAGAATGCACCATTTTAAAGCTAGTATTAAAGAATTTCCGGGGGAGCATGCCCCCGGACCCCCTAGCAACACTTTGCGCCTGCGGCGCTCGCATACCCCACCCCTACCACCTCACCTATCATCTTACCAAGGGGAACACACTGAAATTGTAATTATTAATGAAATGTTTTTTGGTGAATCATAGTTACAGATCATTAAGAGTTTTGATGGAAATAAAGTGTTGACATGTTTACCAGCTCTCTAGACTATATGCATGCCAGTGAAGATACACCTGGAAATAAAGTATTCGAGTAGACCATTTCATGAATATTGTATATATTAGTTAATGTGTTATTAAAAAATACTGTCAGATTTTATCCTGATACTCTGCTATTTAGGCCGATTTCCAGTGGTTGTAGAAACCTAGTAGGAGAGTTGGTGAGCTGCAATCTCGCATGTAGCACAGTAAAACATTGTTTAAGAAAATGCACATGCATTATCTGTTCTCATTTTGCCCCTACCACCCTCCCCCAGAATGGGAAGGAGAAAGAGATCAACTATGATAACACTTTATTTGTTAACAAGGTACATATGCATAACATGCATTTGGACTTAAAACAGTACCAGGTAGTAATGACAGTTAAAAACTGTAGAAACAACAACATAATAATAATATAAATGGAATAGCTGCAACATGTGTAGTAAAACATCTGAATAATATTCCTTATAATAATTTATTTTAATCCTAGGTCATAGCTTTATATTGCGTTGATAATTATGTTTACTGCTGTTTTAAGGTGGCTGCATTGGCTATTATATGCTTCTTTTGAATTAATCATTTCTAATATAAGTTTTGAAGATAAGCTAACCATTTTTTCTCAGAGTTTGCTTCAGATACTAAACAATACTCCAGACTGTAAAGAATTTATTTTTATGTTGTTTACAGATATTTAAATGTGTTTAAAGACAATAAAAAAATATGTCAAAAATCTCATTAAAATGGCATTTTATTTCATTTTGAGAAACTCCCCAAAAGAAAAAATTGTATGGTTGTAACTACAAACATGTTATTGAGATTCATACGGGTGTTTTGTTTAAACAAATGCATATTAAGTTTGATACAGCTTCATAAACATTTTGCTACAATGTTGAAAGACAGCAAAAATCTGTACTGCATTTTTGGCACGACCCCTTCACCAAGCATAAAACCATCCCGTGCAATTTTGGGTAAACACAAGTCGAGTTCATATGCCAAGTTATGTAGTTTGTTTTAAAAAGTTACATTAAGTAATGCTTCCTGGTTGTTACCAATAATACACGTGTCACCAGATGCTTGTTTTTTGCTTAGAAATGTGACTTTTTTTACTGGCATGTGGCTTATTTCAACACAATTTGACACACTTCTATTACTGAGATTTCCCCCCAAGGTTTTCCCGCCAAGTTGTCTCATGATATTGTGTTACGAAGGGCCATGTGTTGAAATTGTTGTGGTAGACAGGATTAACACCTGCTGGGGTCAGTCACGTGTCATAGCAAATGGCGGCTGAGGTCGGGCATTATCAGAGAATAAACAAAACTACCACCAGTATTTGGTGATTTGACAGCGTGATGCATTTAGGTAATTATAATACAACAGCATAGTGGCGTGAGAATAACCGGACTATTATGATCTGCATTCATGGTGAATGAATTTATGTTTGAACTGGGCTGACGCACACGTGATCGTCACTATGGAAACATCATCAGTTTCCAAGAATCTGAAAAGGGACTTTCCACAGACATACTAAAAATACTAGTTTTTAAAGGACTGATTGGTGACATATGGCGCCAGTGCCTTGGTTTTTTTAATAGTACACATGTTCATACTGACACCTACTAATGTTCTATGAAGAAAAAAATAAAGAAATCAACTGACATGATACCCGGTGCAGCTAGCTTAAAGTTCTTCATGTTCTACATGTGCAGTAGGGATTCCCATTACATACTCATTAGTTACAGCCCACTGCTTGACACAGCTTAAAACATACATGCAACTGTCCAGGGGTCTAGTAGGTGCTGTCTGTTGACACAAGCCTCTGCCAGTGACCAATTACAGATTAGTCACAGTTTTCATCAAACAATAGCAGGCAGAAAACCTTACTCCACAATGAAGTGGGGAGGGTGTAACACACAATCACTTGGCACTCTGCCAACCTAGTCCAGGCAGAAACAGACAAAATGTGAACAATTAGCTTTTTGGGAGGCCCTGAGGTGCCCTTAGAATGATTCAATCAAAGACAAATTTCTTGTGTACAGTGACACTACCCTAAGAGACGTGTATGCAAAATTATAGAAAAAGTTACTGAACAGTTTTTTAAATAACAGAAAAGACAACCTCTGATCCATGCAATACACAGACTCTGCATGTGACAGATGTTGTAGGAAAAGGGATTAGTTGAGGGATGGAGTGTAGCCAGGAGTGTAGCCAGCCTGTTATCAATAGAGCTACTGCTCCTGCAGTAAACAATTTAGTTAGCAAATTTAGCATTTTAGGGGACCTTTGGTGCCCTTAGAATGATTCAATCAAATACAGATTTCTTGTGTACAGTAATATTACCACATGAAATGTACATGCAAAATTAGAGAAAAAGTTACTGAAAAGTTTTTGAAAACAGGCAAAATGTGAAAAATTACATGTTTTTTGGCCCTGGGGGGGCCTTATGGGGCCCTTAGAACGATTCAACAAATACAGATTTCTCGTGCATACTGGCAGACCCTAAGACACGTCTATGCAAAATTAGAGAAAAAGTTACTGAATGGTTTCTGAGATACGGCAGCTAACGGCGGACGCTGAGTGATGGCAATAGTCTATTAGACCTTCGGCCCAAAGGATTAAAATTGGCGGATATAGGCATGTAGACGAAAATAAAGTTATATTTTATGAAATTGCTATCCTCCAAGCTATTCAAAAAAGTAAACTGTGGCTGTAATAACGTAGTTATTAAGATATCGTTACATTTGTATTGACGACAGCCATCTTTAAAATTGGCGGATGCAAATGTTGGAGAAGTCCAAAATGAACGTATATAACCAACGGAGACATACTGAGTTTTATGTGGAAGGAACAACGTAACCTCTTTAACAATGGGTGGACACTTGTTAGGTTTAGCAGCTTTAAACTGCTGTGTGGTGTGGATTGTACCACATGAATTTCACGATATTGTACATTTA
The DNA here is from genome assembly GCA_963995525.1 of Escarpia spicata. Taxonomy (NCBI): domain Eukaryota; kingdom Metazoa; phylum Annelida; class Polychaeta; order Sabellida; family Siboglinidae; genus Escarpia; species Escarpia spicata. The sequence goes on along the minus strand of OZ023211.1, from coordinate 17,569,439 downwards.
CTGATTAAAGGTCTAATGCTTTTCCCTGGACAATACACAAGGTTTTGCCATCAGGATTTTTCCTCAAAGGATTGTGTGCACAGGTTTTTTAGGGCGGAAATAAGTTAATGTTATGTTATATGGTGGGTGGAGTGACCCCACAAATATGATGAATTGTATGCAGTAGTGATTTAGTTAGTACAGTAGTTATAATTTGGTTATCAAGTGTTGTCGTACTCAGTACAGGCCTTATATGGTACAGGCTGTAGAGGAATTATACATATTGTATGAAATTAGCAGTCGGGGGCTGGCATGCTTGCTGTGGTTATTGTGACGATGGATTCTGAATGGGTACGCAATTAGTAATGAAGGTTAATAAAATTGCATGTCATTAAGTTGGCCTATTTTAATCTATACCCGACGCGTTGTTCCTTCTGCATAAAGTAACAAATATGAAGTCGTTGACCCATAAAACCTACATCAAGACACAAATATTATTGCTCTGCGTAAAGCAGTTAATATGATATGGGGAAATTGAATTTGGCAGCCATTTTATAAAATGACCAGTTTCTCTGTCCATATATCATTGCAACCCTGTGTCCTTCTGTCCATCCGTCATCACTTAGTTTATCTGACTCTTATTTATGGAAATAAGAATAAATGACAAACAACTGAGTGCAACAAAGTGAAATAAGCAACTGTATTGCTGTAGACATTGCTTGTAGCAGCACAAAACAAGCTGGAGACTGAGTAAATCCTACCTCCAGTGTGTGTGCGCCCCATGGCCCAGTCACTCGTCACTGAACCACCATCACTTGTTGCCTCAACCCGATACTGGTACTCTGGAAACAATTCTCACTGTTATCAACGTGATTACAGTTGATGTCTCATTGGCAGCAGCATTAGGAAATGTTCACACTTGTTAAAATGGCCAGAATGACTGGCTACTTGGTGATGTTGGCCCCATCATGGTTCTGGCAAGGCAACAGTACATGCCAAATAGTAGTTCTGGCCAACCAGTGGATCTGGCCAGCCATTTATTCTGGTTACTTAGTTAATTTGACAAACTAGTGGTTCTCACCTCTAATTAATACTGGCCAATTGGTGGTTCTGCCAGTTGATTCTGGTCAGTCAGTGCGTGGCCTAGGCAGTTAGTTATCTGTAGTTCTCACCATTTGGTGATCTGTGGTTGAAGTGATTGAAATATATGTATCACTACTAATAAAACAAAAGTATGAACCATTGATTTCTTATAAGTCATTACTTGTGGTTGTTGGAATTGTATTTTAGTGGTGCCAATCTTAAGAATACAATGTTACCAAGTGTATTTATAAGTGACTATCACTGACATAAGACGGAAAGTGGAGAGAACATACGAGTGAAGGTGCGAAGGCCTGTGTCAGCTGTCTCCAGCCCAGTGCCATTGTACACGTGGATCTCGAGGGAAACCTTGCAGGTGGATACCTCCCCAGGCAGAACTGTACTGTTGGGACATCCATCAAGGCTGTAAGCCAGGCCTTCCTTAATTCTCAATCCAATATCAAATTGGGAATGATTGACTGTGATGTCACGAATACAGCCTCCAAAACCTGCAGTACAAAGTCACCAAAGATCTCATCAAAGAATTAATTAATTTGTTAACGCATTTGTAATAGTCAATTTTCAATGATACAATTAATATAGTCAAAAATCATTGTTTCATTGAAAACAACAATGATACAATGAATGTAGTTGATTAAAAAGCAAGGAATATGTGTATCTACTCAATTTCATTTATTGTAGGGGAAGGTAGGGCATATTATTTGCATGCAAAGGCATATCCACACACCTTATTATTGACCATACCGTGTGATTTGTGGTTTCACAACTGTCCTGTATAATAGCATCTATCATACATGACACATGTCTGAATTTTTTGTTTTGAACTGATTTTCATATGTAGGAATTTAAAAAATAAAACATTGTTTGGATTGCAGTGCATGTAATTGTACACATACATAAGTTGTAGCTCACACATAGGAGAATATGTGCATATCGAGGTACAATTTTAGAAGTGTAGCATAAATAAACTTTAGCACATTAAACCATGGTAGCGGGAAATATGGCAATCTTCGCCCATGTGTCACATACGCATGCATGCACACACACGCACAACACACTCACACAACACACACACACACACTTTCACTCACATACACACGTATGCACGCACCCATACACACAACACACACACTCTCACACACACGCACGCACACAACACACACACACAACACACACAACTTACACCCACAACATACACACAGACAAACTCTCACACACACATGCACGCACACACACACCACATGCACACGCATGCATGCACACACACATACACACCAGCACACACATTATAAAACTAGAACTTACTGCCTTGGATGGGGAGATTAAATGTCTTAATGAAATCATCTGCCTCTGATCCAGGTTTGATGCCTCCAATGTAGAGGTCAGACTGAATGAGCAGATCCATGACATATGACTTGTTGCCAGATGACACGTCAGTCTGCGTGCTTAGATCGAATGTAATTGTGAGGTACTGGTTGTTTTTTACAATGTGTACCGAGTGCCACTTTCCATCACATGTTGTCACAATCCCCGTGTTGGGGTAAATCACGCGGCTTCGCTCCGTGCCATTACTGAACTCTACATGCATGGAGCCATTGACAAGTTGCACGAAGTAGTAGACATTATTGTGTCCATGTGCAAATAACATCAGCCCATTGCGCATCTCAGTACGGAAGTTAAACTTCACGTTGAAGACATTACCACCTCTAAAGTCACCTTCACTGTAAACCACATAGCCTACAACAGATATCCCCATAGAATCATCTTCAAATATCATCTTCCACACATCCATAGTACATCATAATCATATATATTGGGTCAGTACTTGTTAAAATATTAAAAGCTATATTTCTTTTTTGTTATTTGGTTCATGGTATTTTCAATTCATTATCAAACATACTCCAATATGAAACACCCACATACATCTATCGCAGATGCAAGTTTGCAAGCAGACACTCAGACACCCATGTATGTTTGCATATACATACATCGATGCATGTAGACATTGTATAACTTGTACCTGATCCGTAGAGGTGGAGTCCCTCCTCTATGTCTGAAGGACAACCCTCCCATGTTGGCATGGCGTCAGTGATGACCTCGGCTGAGCTCCAGTCAAGTGGTGTCCACACCTCTTCTGGGTTCAACTGTGTCAGGATCTTCACATCATGCACACAGCCTTTAAAGGACTCCCTCCGGATCTAGGCAGAAGGCAGCTTTATAACATATTAGTGAACATTTCAACAAAAGGAGACGGATAAAATGGAGCTGATCTAAACGGATCACAGCTGAAAAGGTGGGTGACACACTAGATCAGAAGAACTGCGCGAACTTGTGTATCAACAAAAACTGTTGCTGAGTATATTGCAGATACAGGAAGACTTTCAAAACAAGACTTGATAAGTATAGAAAAAATATATCCTGCATCAACAAATCCACTCTCATGAACCACATTACACCAGTAAACTCTATTATAAACTGGAAGGGATCAACTATAGTAGGCAGGGAAATGAACAGAAGGATACGAAAGGTAAACGAAGACATCTGGATGTGATATGACGGCAACTGTGATCTCTCACGTGGGTACAATGACATCATTCAACCAGGACATCACACGTACTGATGAAGCTTATGTGATATGCAGGCAAAAGCCTCTAGAAGGTAATTCATGTTTTGGAAAAGTTAAAAAGAAATTGTTCCAATAAGTGGTTTTATAACCATTCATTAGATTAAAAGCCAGTAAACATGACCAGGAAAGTAAACGCTACTTTATATTAATAATGTAAAAGGACTAACATGTAAAAGTGTGGTATGTTGGGCATATATTTGTAAATGAATGTCATATAGATAGTGCTGGATTAACAACGTAGCAGATGTAGCAAATGTTACGGGCCGAATGCTTTTAAGGACCCCGAGGATCAACTCATTATTTTTTTCTAATATGCTGAAGCCATGAAGGCATGCGGCACACATCATACTTTAGGCCTACTACTAGGGACAATCCATAACCTGTGACTTGTTTCCTACATCTAGGTTCTAATAATCTAATTGATATTTGTAGTGCTCGGCATTGCTCGCATAAAGATAGCCTATGTGACGCACAGCTTACAAGTGTATCAAAAGTAACAATTATAATCGTATAATTTTAACTGATTCTATAATGACATAATTAAAATGCATGTTTCTACAATAGTAGACCTATGCAACTGACGCTTGCACAGAAATATTTAAATTTTGATGTTATTTAATAGTATTGATGTGCCTATGCAGGTTATCATGAGCGGAACCGGCTCACACAGGGATAGCCATCGATGTCAGCATGCTTTAGGGTATTCAAAACAAAAACAAAAGAAGCAAAAGAAAGTAGAAAGAATTCCTGAAAAAAATTCAGAAAATTATGGATATCTTTCGAAGAGCATGATCCATCTCTGGCGCTGCAGTGTCGGTGTCTGAGACTGATGTCACCCATGCATCCTCTTCAGCAAGAGATGATAGTCTGTTGACATCGACCGACATTGTCGAACAGGAGCAGCAAGGTACATCAGTGGTTGCAAATACGTGACACAACGATGGAAACTGAACCGAGTGGTTCTGATAATTTGGTTGAGCAAACACTGCAGTCGACGGGTGCTTACTCCACTGATCTAGGTGAATGGCCGACATGCATTACTGATGAATTATGTGAATATTGAATTTCTAAGGGAAATCTTGATTGTCAGCAGCGGATTCTGACTTCTGTAATTCTGCCTGAATGTACCAAAATGAGAAGACCGCCCAACACTGCCAAAAGTCGTTCTTTATGCTATTCACCTAGCACAGGTTGCCTCTTCTGTTTCCCCTGCAAACTTGTTTCTGACAACTCACTATTTGCAAAGCAAGGCTTTAATGACTGGAAGAATGTCAGCAATCATCACGAATCTAGCGCCGCACACCGACAGGCGACGGCTGTCATACTTGCACGCTTTGATTTGAGATTGAGGCCGAACACGACTACTGGCATGCACTGCTTGTTCGCTTTGCAGAGATCATTCGTTTTTTTGTCAGAACGAAGTCTCCAATTCCATGGTACTGATGAAACAATGGGGTCGCCTCATAATGGAAACTATCTGGGAATGATTGAGTTGTTGTCCAAGTTTGACCCTTTCATTGCACAGATACATCACAAGATACGCCAGCAAGGGCAAAGGAACCACGTTCTATCTATCAAAAACTACGTGCAATGAGTTCATCAACTTGATGGCAACTTGCATTCTCGACCGCATTGTCGAGGAAGTGAAAATGCCCAAGTATTATGCCGTGTCCGTTGACTCTACACCCGACATGTCATACATGGATCAGCTCACATTCATTCTGCGATATGTGCTGCCATCAAGACCCGTAGAGCAATTTGTCAAGTTGTTAGATTTGCAGGGACACAGTGGCGAGCAACTCGCTCAGAACCTCACCGATTTTCTTGCTGAACATAACATCAACCTGAGTGACTGTCATGGACAGTCATATGACAACGCCAGCAACATGTCTGGCAAGTACAATCGAACGCAGGCGCATGTTCGAAAGTTTAATCCATTGGCACAGTACATGCCATGTGCTGGACACTCGCTCAATTTGGTGGGTCAGTTCGCAGCCTCATGTTGTGAACCCGCAACCATGTTCTTCGATTTAGTACAGCGTTTATACATATTTTTCTCAGCATTGACATATCGTTGGTCTCTTCTATCGACTGCATTGTCTGAGAACAGACTACCCTGTGTAAAGCGCATGTCTGAGTTTTTGAGTTACTGGTCTGTGTGACCCGCCTACTTTTTGGGGAATATTATACAACGTTCGACAACGCCCATGGAGCCCGCATGTTGCTATGGTTGTTATAGTCAAAAAGCACCCGAAACAAATGCACGGTAATTTACTCATTTTGGTAAATCAAACTGAGGCATCATCACTGACGCTGCCATCATCATATCCACACGGGATATGCCATTCGAGTCTGTTTGAGAAAAGCTGCCATTGCCAAAATCTGATTGGAAAAAACTGCTAGATACTGACAAGTGCCATTGACATTTCTGAGACATCAGGCTGGCCCAATTTCTGTGGTTGCATAATCCATGATTGGATCACTTTCTGTAAGAAGTCGCACATGACCAAGACCCACCAAATTCCAAAGCGTATAGCTCTTCTGGCTCTGTTTGAAGTACAGGCTGATGGTCGTGAGAACTAATGAAAGGAAGACATGGACCAGTTGGAAGCCACAGCTGCTAGTCCAAGTGATGGCGTTGATGCAGATGGTCGCGCTGATGACAGTGGCTCTGACTTGTCGGACATTAATTATGAATCTTGTGGCTCGAGCCAGAAGATTCATAACTAATGTCTAAGATCTTGCAGTGATGATATCATTGCTGTTGCCGCTGACCATGACTGCGATTCTTAATGACCTTTGTAAAAGATGGCTCATGAATAGTTGGCTGCCTGTGTCTGTCGCCTGTTTCAATTAAATATAATTAAGGAAAATTTCCCAAATCTTAGTTTTTCGTAGTTATTTTTAAAATATTGTAGAAATAAGTCTGAAACCAGTTACCTAAATATTACCAGTCTGATGATACCTAAAATCACATTGTACGTGTACGTATGATCAGGAAAACACCTGTCTGACATATGTATTAAAGGATTTTAAGCTGGCGGTACAACTGTGCATTTCTTTCAATATCGTTTAGCAGGCCACTGGTAAAATGCGGACCAGTAACTTTGCTGCCGGACCAGCAACTTTTTGAAGATGCTGGTCCGGCTGACAGCACAATTTTAGGGTAAAGGTCGAACGCTGCTTTATACGCAAATTGGAGGGGATCCAGTTGATCCTCAACATGCTGCAGGAGAGGACGAAATACCAGTCACTCAAAGCACTTCATGACGACTGAGGTAAGCGCCACTGGGCAGTAGTTGTTGAGAACAGATGGCACAGGTTTCTTGGGGACAGGACATATAACTGATGATTTCCAGGCCAGGGGGATGCGATGCTGCTTCAAAGACCAGTTGAAAAGTATGCTGAACACTGCACACAACTGAACATGGCATTCTTTGAGGACCTGACCACTGACGTTGTCAGGCCCAGCTGCCTTGTGAGGATCAACGTGCTTGAAGATCTTACTGATGTCATCAGGAGTTGTTTCTGGGGTATCAATCTCAGTGAGCCAAGACTCTTGACACTACTGTGAGAAGTCAATCCAATCAAAAACACCCAAAGAAGGAATTCGAATGCTCAGCGAACGTGAGACTCTCTTCCGCTGACTCCGAGGTTTGTATGTCACGTTTACCGGACTCAACACCAGACAAAGTTTTCAGTCCCTGCCATGCCCTGCGCATATTGCCGTATTGGAACAGGCGTTCAATTTTGTCTTTGTATTCCAATTTAGCGTCCCTGATCTGCCTTTTTAGAGTACACTGGATCCTTTTTTTGATCAGCTGTACCATGTGCCATCTTCTTTACGGACTTGTATGCATCTTTAATGTTGCCATGACAAAGATCAAGGGTGTTACTACCGCATGTCTGACACATCACGTCGGCATTGCTGCAGATGAAGATCAGAAAGCTGAATGTCGACAGGAAGCATGTGGTCTTGTGGTGTGCAGCACTAGGCTACAGTCAGCTCACCAAGACCTAAACACGGCATGCGCTATATACAATTCACTGATCATCTTTGTTCAAAAGCTACGGCCAACGTTTGGATACGTTGAACATAAAGCCAAGGAATTAAAGAATTGCGCCGAATATCGATAAGACCCACAGAGGGTGCGCAAACGCAACCGTAAATATGATGAGTTCAGATCGTCATCTGAAGAGGTGAGAACTGAAACGGCTGTAGGCAAGTTTCGAGTCGGCACGTTCCTGGTGATCATCAATAGCTTGATCGCTGCACTGGAGAAATGTTGGCAAGTGTACGAGGGAATTACCAAAAAGTTTTGCTTCTTGCAAAATTTAGGGTCGTTGTCCGAGGAAGAACTGTTTAAATCGGTGTTGGCAATCGTTTACTCATATTCAAATGCTTTGGAGGCCAGTTTGGCAAACAAACTTCTGCAGTTCTTGGCACTGCTCAACACAGAGTTCGGCAAACAGGCTCAAATTGTTGAAACATACGTTTCAACACTTTTTAAACAATTGCTCCAAAGTAAGTTTATTTTGCCGTCTAATTGAATCTTGGAGCCATGTACAATATCTTTCATATAATGGTTACATAATTTGTTTACCTGAGCTCTTTCTTCCTTGTCATCCCGCTGTATGATATAATCTTGTGGCAGTCCACCCACATACACGCCCGAGTTCCGTCCAATAATGGTCGCATTTGAACATTCCTCTCCTGCGCCAATAACACCATGCAATTGTACAGACATGTTCTCCACGAACACACAATTATCCACAGTAACCAAACTGTTTGAAACAATGTCAAAATTATTTTTAAAAGACATCAATATTTCATTTTGTTCAACCAATTTTGTTTAATTGTCTTGTACCTCAAACCAATCAAGGTTTCTGTGTGATACATTACAACATATTCTCATTGAAACAGTTACTTATTGTTTTTCATATTGCAATACCTTCCTAACACAGCCGACTAAGAGTCAGATATACAACAGTATGATTGTCTCCATCTTTATGTTCCTACCATCTACCAATATACCCAGCAATGTTTGTGTCTCCATCATTATGTTCATATCATCTACCAATATACCCAGCGATGTTTGTGTCTCCATCATTATGTTCATATTATCTACCAATATACCCAGCGATGTTTGTGTCTCCATCATTATATTCCTACCATCTACCAATATACCCAGCGATGTTTGTGTCTCCATCATTATGTTCATATCATCTACCAATGTAGCCAGTAATGTTTGTGTCTCCATCATTATGTTCATATCATCTACCAATATACCCAGCGATGTTTGTGTCTTCATCATTATGTTCATATCATCTACCAATGTACCCGCAATGTTTGTGTCTCCATCATTATGTTCATATCATCTACCAATGTACCCAGCAATGTTTGTGTCTCCATCATTATGTTCATATCATCTACCAATGTACCCGCAATGTTTGTGTCTCCATCATTATGTTCATATCATCTACCAATGTACCCAGTAATGTTTGTGTCTCCATCTTTATGTTTCTACCATATATCAATGTACCTAGCAGTGTGTTTGTCTTTATGTTCTTGCATCGTTCAGTCAGTATGCATTTGTTCGTGTCTATCTAATATCAAAGTCATGTTTTTGTATCAGGTGTTTCATCTGTCACATACTTATAAGTTGAGTCAAAGACTCTTAGCTATATATCTAAAATGTCACCGATGCAATACAAGAACGTGACAGATGTACAAGTTGAGTCAGACTCAATGGAATATATATCACCTGTCATTGTGTCAATATTAGATCCTGATATATAAGTTCAGTCAGACTCAATGGAATATATCTCACATGTCACTGTGTCAATACTAGACCCTGATGGATATACAAGTTAAGTCAGACACAATGGACTATATTTCACATGTCACTATGTCAATACTAGACCCAGATAAATGTACATGTTGAGTTAGATTCAATGGAATATATCTCACCTCCCGTGTGAATATTAGATCCTGATAGATGTAGAAAACAGTAAAGAAAATCAGATAAACAGTGTTTAGATATCGTGAATAAATTACATTTGTTTCTAGATGTGAATGTCAAATTGGGTTGACAGCTAGGCTAGTGTGGGAAATGTGAGCATGATATCTTATATTTGTCTAAATACAACACTAATTTTGACTATGCCATATTCCAAGGTATTGCAGTTATGAACCACTACAATACAGAAGTGATGCTTTGTTGTGAAATACCTGTGACATGCCCAGTTGTATTATGGGGGAGTGTGATGGTAGACTTGACTGTCCATACCCACTCAGTCACGGGCATTTTAACAGCAAAAAGTGATTGTGTGTGTGAGTGTTTGGGATTATATGATGACATATTATGATGACATATGTCTCATATATGGTTGATACATGTAAACTGCTCAGCAAATCTGAGTTTCAAACAAAGTTGATGTGATTACAACAGTAAAACAACAAGTATTTATACAGTAAAACCTAGTAATATATAAACAGATACCTAGTAATAACAAACACCCAGTGTTAACAGACACCTAATACCAGGGTAATAACACATACCCAGTAATAACAGACACCTAGTAATAAAGACATTCAGTAGAAACAAACACCTTGTAATAACAGACACCCAGTGATAACAGACATCTAGTAATAAAATATACCCAATAATAACAGACATCTAGTAATAAAGACACCCAATAGTAACATACTCCTAGTAATAACAGACACATATAGCCATAATAGACACATAGCCATAACATACACCAAGTGATAGTAGACACCTAGTCATAACACACACCTAGCCACAACAGATACCTACTAATAATAGACATCTAGCCATAACTCACACCTCATAATAAGAGACACCTTGCCATACCAGAAGCCTGCACTGGTGTATGTTATTATTAGGTGTCTACTATTACCAGGTGTCTATTTAACTAGGTGTCTGTTTACTCAGGTGTATATTATTGCCAGGTGTATGTTTAGTCAGGTGTCTATGTGTGCCAGGTATATGTTATTGTTTAGTGTATGTTATTACCAGGAGTATGTTATTGCTGTACACTAAGCAATAACACACCTGGCAAAAATATACACCTGTCAATAATATACAACTGACTAATATCACTGCCAGGTGTCTGTTATTTCCAGATGTGTGTTATTAGTAGGTGTTTATTATTACCAAGTGTTTGTTATTATCAGGGCCCGTATCCGCATGCATGTAGATGAATAAAGTTACATGCGGATAGCCGCTATTCGCATTTAACTTTTGTTCCCATTTCGTATGCACAAGTCATAAATACGACCGTGGATAGCTATCCGGTCATGTTTAGCCATATAAGGATGTTTTGGCAATGTCAAGGACGTGAGTAAAACGTGCAAACGCCAATGTACGTTAACAGTGCAAGTGATTTATTGTTGAAAAACAACATAGACAGTCATAGTTTACCCAAATATGGCCTTAACTGATCAACGATGGATAACGTTTTAAAGCTACCTGTGGTAACATTAAAACACGTTTTAGAACACAGTGTACGTCGCACCGATGATTGGAATGGCGCCTAAATGTTATACATTTATTTGATAACATTAAATTTTAATTATGTCAATTATGATCTGCACCCTGGACATACAGTGGACAAGTATTCGTGATACCAAGGTTTATTTTGTGTTTTCGTCTGGCAGTTTTATACCTGTTTACCGACAACATCGTAGTAGTTGTGAATTGTTCTGGTGACTAGTGACACCAGTAACACATCTACGCTGAAATTATTATATTTGATTATATCCTTTACTCTTGTTGTTAACAAATTCATGCTCATTCTCTACCGAAGCTTGACAGTTGTATTTCTTCAATAAAAAAGTTATCGTTACTGGATCTGAACAATTTGAATATGTGCTGGATTATGCTGCGAAAACCTTGAATCTAACATAAGTATGTTTAGATTTACATATGGCACAGGTTGTGTCTTTTAAAACTATGTGATACTAGTAGGAGTAGCCACGTAATGCCCAGGCCCCATGGAGTATTGTTGCAGACTATGCAATTGGTAAAACTTTGCCTTAATTTGCCTGTCCACTTGGCACTGATTAGGTAGTCCAATATGTATGTTAGACTGGTAAATCCCAATCAGTTGTCCTGAAAAATGCCTCTGTCATAATATCGCAGTGTTATGACCGCTTGTACTAGTTGTAGCAGCGACGTCAACAATCCAAACCTTGATCTCAAGTCTTGGTGTGGCATCTGTAATATTTATGCCTACGATGTCGTCATCTACAGCAAAACTTTATAACTAGTTGTTCGTCTTCAAACGCGTCACAATGATGGCTTCGATCCAGATTTATTCATAGAATTCATCTTTGTCGGTAGTGTTGTAGAACGAGAGCCGTAATTTTTATTCGGCAGATAGGCCACTATATGCAGAAAAATGTGTGCATAACTTTATCCGCATTTACATCACCGGATAGTCCCATCCGTGTGCTATGCATACAAATTTATTACGTTTATCCGTTGGATAGCCGCTAAACGCAGATAAAGGAGTTATCCGCACTTCTTGCATACATGCCATGCCCACGACGAGGAACAACTCCGGCCAACATTTGCATTAACAATAATTGCGTCTGACTGACGTCAGCTAAAATACGTTTGTCTACTTCAGATAGCAGGTTGTTCGTATCTACACCTTCCTGTCTAGCGGACGTTGGTAGGTGGTGCGGGTTTGGGTGAGTACCCTTGGTTGTTCGCCTAGACTGACGTACTGGAAATGGATTGACAGGAGGCATTGTGAGGTGCTCCCCTGCTCTGTCCAAACCAGGTGGTTCTGGCTTCACAGCAGCTGCATTGTGAGATCGAGCACCGTTTTCTACATCTCCCTCTCGTTCGGGCAACTTCCCTCCTTGGGGCGGTTCGGACGGGATCACGAGGTCATATTCGTCGTCGCTAGTTGTTGGAGGTTCAACTTCTGCTTGCGGGTTACCGACGGGTCCCCGTGGGTCTATGCGCTCTGTGTTGGGTGGGATGACCATCTCATCGTTATTCTCAACTGAAGGAGTCTCATCTTCCAATTCGGAGCTTTCGACAAGTTCTCGTGAATCAAGAAGTTCCCTGCGATAGACTGTTTTTGATGGTCCGCTCCCATCCAATGGTTCAACCTCGTACACGTTGGGGAGTGTCCTCTCGATGACTTTGTACGGAGCCGGAAGGAACGTGTCTTGGATCTTGTTACGTCCCTTGACACCTCGGTTTCGCAATAACACACGGGTCCCGATGGAGATGTCAGTGTCGTCTGCGTTAGCATTGCGGTGAGCCATCCGGCGGAGTGCCTGTTTCTCCGTCATGGCGTTACTCAAACGAAACGCCTCCTTCAGTCTGTATTGATGGCCGGTCACCCATTCGTCAACTCCACTTTCCGGTTCCTCTGCCGCGACATCCAATACGTGGTCTATCGGGAGTCGAGGTTCACGACCGAAGAACAAGTAGTGCGGTGAGTAACCAGTAGAGGAGTGTGGCGTGCAATTGTATGCGTACATCAGTTCCGGCAGATATTCTGGCCACTTCCTCTTCTTGTCTGGCGGTAACGTACGTAACCGATCGTGAAGTGTGCGGTTGAATCTTTCGCATTGACCGTTGCCCTTGGGATGGTAAGCAGTAGTGCGAGTCTTTGTGATTCCGTAGATGTTGCAAAGTTCGCGGATGATTTCGCTCTCGAAGTTTCGACCTTGATCACTGTGGATCCTCTCGGGCACACCATACCGCACGAACCATTCTTTCACCAGTGTCTTCGCTACTGTCTTCGCTTTTTGGTCGCGTTTTGGTACTGCTTGGGTAAGCTTGGTGAAAACGTCAGTGAGGACTAAGACGTTTTCTAGACCATTGTTAGCTGGCTCCAACAGGGTGTAGTCGATCGCGAGAACTTCGAGTGGTCTGCTGGCGGTGAAGCTCCCGATCGTTGGTCGACGTGGTTTCGCGGCTTTCGCGAGCATGCACCATCTACAGTTCTTGCAGTACTCTTCAATGTCGTGCGTCATTTCAGGCCAAAAGCATTTGGCGCGGGCAAACGCGAGAATCTTTTCCGTGGCTTGATGACCAACTTGATCGTGAAGCGCCTCTAGAACTTGTTTCCTCAATGCCTCGGGTACAAGAAGTTGCTGGATAGTGTCGCCGTTCTTCTTCACTGTGCGACGCAGAACCCCATCACTACAGGATATTCGGCCCCACTCGTTCAGCAACTTTCGTGTCGCCGTGTCCTCCGCCATTATTTCTCGGGTTGATGGCGTTTTGCCTGTGCTCCAGAATGTCCATAGTTGTCCGATGTGTGTATCTGCTTGTTGCAGCTTGGAGAGATCTTCTCGGCCGATGCGAGGCAGTGTCGTCATTGCTGTGGCGTCTGCTGCTATGTGGTCCACTCGTGCTTGAATCCGCTGGGTGCGGGCATCGTGGACGGCGATCGGTAGAACAACTGGAAGTGCCGTCGATTTCAGGGCTATATCCAGCTCAATCGATATGTGTTCTTCGCTCAAGACGTACTGTGGTTTCCGACTAAGGGCGTCGGCGTTTCCGTTACTTCTCCCGGAACGATACTTGACATCAAAGGAGAACAATGCAAGATCCACAGCCCAGCGCATTTCTGTAGCTCCCAGTTCGGTCGTCGTCGTAACTCAGTGGATTGTTATCAGTGTACACAGTGAAATCTGCACCCAACAGCATATCACGAAACTTTACTGCCACTGCCCAGTGTAAGGCTAAGAGTTCCAACTTCATGCTGCTGTAGTTCTGCATATTCCATTCCGGTTCGCGCAGACCTCGACTGGCATAGCTGAGGACGACCATGCCGTTCTCCTGTTGTTGTGACAGCACTGCTCCCAAGTCATTTAGGCTTGCGTCGGTTTCCAGGATGAAGGGTCTCGTAAAGTCGGGGTAGCCTAAGATGGGTGCCGACACCAATCGTCGCTTCAGCTCACGAAATGCACTGCTGCACGATTCCTCCCACCGCTCAGAGAATGGTGACGTTTTGGTGTTCCTCGTTTTGCGCTTCTTCTTCGGGTCTCCCAGCAAAGCGTGAAGAGGAGCGGCGGTCTTTGTTTATCCGGGAACGAATCTCCGATAGTATCCAGCCAGCCCAAGAAATTGTCTCATCTCAGATTCGCTGGTCGGTGTGGGCCAGTTGTCGACTGCATTGGTTTGATCTGGGTCGGGCAAGATCCCGTCCTCTGTGACCAAGTGTCCCAGGTATCTCAGTTTCTGGTAGAAGAGCTGACACTTCTCAGGTTTCACCTTCAGGTTATGTCGACCCAGTCTGTCTAAAACCATATCCAGTCGTTCGACGGTTTCCTCAAACGTCCTTCCGAACACCAATATGTCGTTCAGATAAATCAGGAGAGTTTGGAAGTTTTGGTCTCCAAACAGGCCGTCCATCAATCTCATGAAGGTCGCTGGAGAATTACAAAGGCCAAACGGCATACGGGTGTACTTGTATAGGCCACCCGTACCCACTCGAAAAGCAGTCTTCTCCACGTCTTCTTCTGCCATCGGGATCTGTTGGAAGCCGTGCGCGAGATCTAGGCTGACGAAGTACCTAGCGCCTCCTCTATTCTAGGCAGCGGATATGCGTCCTTATGCGTCTTTGCGTTGAGAGAACGGTAATCCACACAGTCTCATCGTGCCATCCTTCTTGCGAACCACAACAACGGGTGCGGCATACGCGCTCGTCGAAGGTCTGATGATTTGGCGCTCCAAACTCTTCTTCAAGTACTCTCGCATTTCTCCCCAATGATGAGGCGGAACCCTACGATGTGCCACC
Organism: Escarpia spicata; assembly: GCA_963995525.1. NCBI lineage: Eukaryota > Metazoa > Annelida > Polychaeta > Sabellida > Siboglinidae > Escarpia > Escarpia spicata. The sequence continues at coordinate 17,553,934 of OZ023211.1, read as the reverse complement.
TTCACGGGATTGTCGTCGGTTGTGTCACGCTTGACTTCACAATATACCGCCAACGTATGCGCCCAGGCGCGTCCTCCAACCTTCCCTAAAGACGCAAGAAAGTCGTCTCCTTGTGCGGATAGTTGTTCTCTTACGTCACGGAGCACGTTGCAGCCAATGACACCCGGAACAGCTTTCTTCCTCTCCGACAAAGCGATGCCGACAGGGTCCCGCACGATCAGGAATCCCATTGCACTAAACGTATGCCCGAGAAACGCGATAGGTAGCTCGATGTAACCGACGTAGGGGATATCTAGACCTTGCGCCGCGGAAATGCGCAAATAGGGCGACACGTCAACTATACTCGCAGCGTGCTGCTTCAAGTGCCTACGGAAGAACGACTCTGTGATCGTAGACACCTGAGCACCGGTGTCCAATAAACAGTTGAACGATACCCCTCCAATTTGCACACATGCTTCCGGGCATTCGCCTATAGCTTTGTATAGTGTAGAGCCGACAGCAACTTCTGGCCCCGACGTGTGGCTCTCAACGGCGGGTGCTAGTGGAAATCCGGGCGGGTGTTCGGTCTAGGGCGGCTATTGCGGCACTCACGACGGACATGGCCTGGTTCTCCGCATGCCCAGCATTCTACCGGACGTCGTCGCTGTTTGTCACGCTGCTGATTCTGATGCAACTGGGTGGACTTCATCACGGCTGTCAACTCGTCTATCTGTTTCCCCTGTTGCTGTAGAATTTCCTCCTGTCGCCTTAGAATCACCGCTATGCCTTCGGGGATGGCGGTAGTTTCATGGTGCGACGCTGTAATGACGGTGTCTCCACCTGCCCACTCAATGGCTCTGTCACGCATCTCAAAGAAACTGAGAGATGAAGCATCATGCATCAGGCGCCGCATCTCTCTTGCAAGACTCTGGTCTGACACTGCTGCCGCTAGACGCTCCTTTAGGGTCCGGTCCCTTCTGCTAGCATAGGCGACATCTTTTTCCACGATTTTATTGAACAAGTCCACCAGCTTCAGTGAACAGTCGATGATGGATTCGCCTGGTAGTTGCCTGTATTGAAAAAGGCGCTCCTGTATGGTTGCGACATCATTGCCGTCTCCGAACGCAGCCAGGATTGCCGCGAAGATGTCCTCGGTCTTCTCCAGGCCGCGCCCGGCAATCTCAAGTCGCGCCTTGCCCCTCAGGTGACCTACCACCAAAGCGCATGCGGCGATATCTGACATGGGATTGCCAGCGAGATGGCAGCGCATGTCTTCAACCCACTCGGCGACATCCGGGTCGTCCTGTCTCTCGGCCCGTCCCCCCAGTCGTTCCAACCGGCGGGTCTGGGCCACAACAAATCGCGGTAGCGGGTCAGTGGTAAGTGTCGATCTGGCGGTCGCTTCCCTTACTCTTTCTAGTTCGTTATGCGCCGCCACCACCTCCTCGCGGGCGTCTGCAGACTTCTGTTGCTCCGCCTTCAAAAGCGCGCGGAGGTCCTCGGTGGTAGACATCGTACAGTTAGACACAGGGCAGTATAGCTTCACTCACATACAATCACACACAACGCAGTGCAATACACAGTGTATCTATGAGTGTTCGATTATGTCTATGTATGTACGAGTATGTCTACACATGTACAAATTGGTATTGGTGACGAATGTCAATGGCGGGTCGAGATAGTCGAAGTGGTCATCTTGCCGTCTCAGGGGGCATGTCGGGTCGTCTCAACGGTCAATGCAATCCTGCTCGCAGCGCCAGTTGTGACAACTCGAAACTTTGTCGGGGTTGCAGGTTTATTGACAGGAGACAAGTTCACACCCCCTGAGAGGCGACAGTCGTGCGGCGGTCCACAGTCTACATTTGTAGGCTAGTTCACTTCTTGAGTGTGCCCGCGGTTGTTCAGCGCGTTGATTTGAATAGTTTTACCGCAACAAGACGCGAACATGGCTGTTGTGGTGCCCGGATGAGACGCGCTGCGTCACACAATAATTAAAGTCGAGCTGACGGTAATTTAAAGTCGAGCTAACGGTGAACATCAATGTAATGTGGTGCACTCTAGCAATAAGCGAACAAATAAGATTTCAACATGTTACACTAGCAATAACTGATGCCTGTTAATAACAGAAACTTGGACATTACCAATGCCTGTTAATAACATAACATATACCCGGCAATAACTGATGCCTGACAATAACCAAACCTGGCAATAATTGATGCCTATTAATAACAGGCAAATGTCAATAACCAATGCATGACAACAACAGAACCTAGAAATAACTAATCCTGACAATAACTGACACTTGGCAATAACAGATCACTGACAATAACCGACACCTGGCTGATATTCAGAAATAACTTGCTATAATTGCTTATTTTTTGAGTTGCAGTTACATTTATCTACCAGTACATGTACAGTGCCACATTCATTGGTCTGCCACTGAAACGTCCCACAGTGCCAATAGTGTTTGTTATACACAGGTTTCATTGTAGTTAATCAATAAACCAGCACAGTTGAACCTCACTTTCAGATCACCTTCATAACACAGTCCAATAATAATTATTGTCACGCAAATTATTAAATTACAAATTACAGAAAACTATATGCAATTAATCCTGCTAATACAACCAGGTGAGTATTCAGCTCACATTAGCCCAATCCATGGGTGACCTTAATTGTATAATAGTGAGATTCTACTCTATGTGGTTTATAACAATAAAGACGAATAATACAATTAACACAGTTTGAACATTGTTCAAACATTGTTAATTGACAACAAATTGGTGATACAATGAACAGAGTCCAAAAAAATTGTTAATTGTGATAAAGGTGACTCGATGTGCACAATGTGAACATTGTTCATTGACAAAAAAAGTAATACAATGAACAGAGTTCAAACATAGTTTATTGATAAACAGTGATACAATGAACATGGTTCAAAACATTGTTCAATGATAAAAAGTGATACAATGAACAGTGTTCAAACATTGTTCACTGGTAAAAAGGTGATACAGTGAACATAGTTCAAACATTGTTCATTGTAAAAAAGTTGAAAGTGTGAACATAGTTAAAACAATTTCATTGACAAAAAAGTGATACAATGAACATTGTTCAAACATTGGTTCACTGATAAAAAGAGATACAATGAACACAGTCCAAACATTGTTCATTGGCCATAACAGTAATTTAACAAACACTACAAACCTTGTTCACTAACAACAACAGTGATACAATTAACATATTCCAAACAATGTTAATTGATGACAACGGTGATACAATTAACATATACTAAACATTGTTCATTGACAAAATAGTGATACAATTAACATATTCTAAACACTAGTTCATTAAAAAACAACAGTGATACAATTAACATATACTAGACATTGTTCACCGACGACAACAACAGTGATGCATTTAACATACACAAAACACTGTTCATTGACAACAACAGTGATATAATGAACACAATCAAACAGGAGTGCATTGAAACAACAATGATACAATCAACACATTTCAAACCTTGTTAATTGACAACAACAGTATTACAATGAATATAGTACAATCATTGTTTATTGACAACAACTGTAATTGGATGGCAATAACCCAACATTGTTTACTGACAACAACACTACAATATATGTTCCCACAAATGATTTTCACTGACAATAAGAATGGTATTATGAATATAGCCAAAATAGTGTTCAATGACAATAAATCTGGAATTGCAGTATATATGTTTCAAATAGTACATTATTATTCTCAAAAATATCAAACAATTTCAATCAGATTTCATTGATAATGTTTTATAAAAATAATATAAGTCATACCTGTTAAATTAGTTTTCAACCTGCAGTTAACTGAAGTTGACTATACTAGCATTAAGTCATGACTCTTCATCGTCTCATATTTCAGACTGCATATACAACAGCTGATTGTTACACATAAACAGAGAGTAGGTTAAAGTTGGGCTGCAAGCAAACCATTAGAACACTGCTGGAAATGTTCATCATGAAAATACAGATATATTCTCAATTATGGCAAATGTGAACTCCAATCCCAACTTTAATCAATATTTTATATAGCCAAATCACACACACCCTATATCAAGTATAGATGACAACACAAATTGCTATATGACACCTTCCAAACATAGTTTCACAAAATCCCTCCTGTAGTAATGTTAAGTGTTATCATGGCAGCATGGCACCGGCGGACCAACTGCCCTTGTCATCACACAAAATAGAAACAAAAACAATTGGTTGTGTATTTTAAACTGCAATATGCACCAAGAAGTATCTAGATTATATTTATTAAAAATACTCCTGGAATGCAGTACTAATAATACAGCAACTATTTCTATTTAAAACAGAAAAAATGGAACTGCACCACAACTATAAATGGGCTAGTAATGTAGGAGTATAGGGCGGTAGATTGACTAAAAAGTCACAACTATGGTATTGCACAGGGCCGCCAGTAACGGTGCAAGCGACAGCGTGGTTGGTATTTTTTGCTAATTACAAAATTGTCTTTAGCCCCACATAGATGGGAGGGAACCCTGACAGTTTCACCTAAAGTGTTCATCATAACTGTATAATGTTACATCTAGTCTGGTGTTGAAGTTACAGGTCGCACGGATCGAGTTTCATCGTGTTTACAATGTATTAGGCATTATCGCCCTGCTTTGTTTATGATGGGTCATAAAATAGGTTTGCATTGAGCGGTACTGTATGTATAGTCGTGCTGTATGAGATTCGATTGTATGCATACAGTAAGTTATATTACTGGGTATACCATATTACTGAGTTGAGCTACACATCGTCTATACCCAACATATTATTATAGATATACACGAGCTGAATGTTAGATATGGGAATGTTTCTATACTTTGTGAATTGTGTTTTGACATGGTAACAGCACTAGGTATGATCGCTAGAGGGCAGTACTTTAGAGTATTGGATGCGCCACTATCACAAGGTCTTAGACTTAGGTCGTTAGAGTTGTCGTTCATTATAATTGCTAGAGGACATTATGTTTATATTCACGGTTTGGGATATTAATAATGTTAATTATGCTTGCAGGGTACGGATCACAATTGCTCCTTATTTTGGACTACAATTAAGCATACCGTTAACTGGGGCTGTATATACCCTCAGTAGCAGTTGGCCACTGTCGGACATAGGTTTGGAGTGAATAAATCTATTTTGTTGAACGTTCTAATTTGGTCATTCCTCGATATCCCTACAGTAACTCACATGCAAAGGCATTAGATGATGATTCACAAGGTCTTAAATAGTATTTAAGATGAACTGGGCTTAAAATAGCATTTCTGTTGCACAGGCCTTAAATAGCATTTCAGATGCACAGGGCCTTAAATATAATTTCAAATGCACCTGAAGAGTTTTTTAGGTGCAAAAGGCCTTAGTCTGCATTCCAGATGCACAAGCTTTAAATAGCTTTTCAGAAGCACCGGGCCCTTGATAGTATTTTAGATGCACAGGGCCTTAAGTAGGATTTCAGATGTCCAGAGCTTTAGATAGCACTTGAGATACACAAAGTATTAGATTTAGATAAAGAAGGGAGTTTGAAAGTGCCTCAGATGCAAAGGGACCATGGCTAGTGCTTCAGATACACAGGGACCATACCATGACTAGTGCTTCTGATACAGAGGGACCATGACTAGTGCTTTAGATACAGAGGGACCATGATTAGTGCTTCATATGCACAGGGACCATAGTTAGTGCTTCAAATGCACAGGGACCATGACTACCAGGTAGTGCTTTAGATGCACAGGAACAATGGCTAATGCTTCAGATGCACAGGGACCATGGCTAGTGCTTCAGATGCACAGGGACCATGGCTAATGCTTCAGATGAACAGGGACCATGGCTAGTGCTTCAGATGCACAGGGACCATGGCTAGTGCTTCAGATGCACAGATGCATAAAGGCTGTAACTAATGCATGTATCAAATGACAATGGTTCTCCAGGTTCTGTTTGAGGGAGATGGACAACGCAATGCTTAACGTGGTTGAAATTGTTGTATAATGAAAGGCTGCTTGTGTAACAAAACAAAACCAGGAATCTGGTCCAACAAGTTGGCTAAATTTAAACTGAACACTTTGAATACTATATATTAAATTAAACATGTTACTAACCAATCCGGTTGTGAAATCTCATTAATTGCATTCCATTATTGAAATATCTGTTGGCCATCACAGCTTGTTATTTTCAAAAGAAAATGAAAGTATTATATGAAAGAGCCCGTTGAATAAGAAATACCTAGCAGTAGATGTATAGGAACAATGAGACAATAACATTTATGAAGCTCAATCCAATGTTCAATGATGACACCATGAAATGGTCCAGGTGTTATCAACCTCAGCATGTGTTCACACTGCATGGGGCAGTTGGACACAACTTCAGTTTCTTCACCTGTCACAAGTGGCTGGGCCGTCACTAATGACATCGTCTTGTATGGCCATGTGTACATACAAGCCTTCATTAACAACATGTCACATATCACACTGTCAGATGTGACTCGTGCTCAACATAATGTTTTCATTTATGCCGTGCAGTTACTCCATGCTTAACAGTATGAAGGTAGCTCAGTGTTTCCCCTGGGTAAAATGATAGGCGAGGTGGTAGGGATGGGGTATGCGAGCGCCGCAGGCGCGAAGCGTTGCTAGGGGGGTCCGGGGGCATGCTCCCCCGGAGATTCTTTAATACTAGCTTTAAAATGGTGCATTCTGAGGTACGTTTTAACCTTTACTATTGAATATAGAGGGGAAGATATAAAACAACAAGACACTACTTGTGTAGTAATGTAGTAATCATGATTGATAACAGTCAGTAATCATGACTGTTTCATCGTGTTGAGGTGTGGTTTCCACTTGACCACTGGTACTTGGTTATGGTTGTTTTTCTTGCACTAACCCTAGGCCTTGTTACCTCGCTGACAGAGTCAGTAGAACAGTAAAAGGTTAAGTTCTTATATAGCGCTGGCCTGCTGAAAGCGCTTTACACTTTACTCCCTGGCAGACCTGTTCAGTCGAACACCATCTCGACTTCTCTGGGAAGCATCCAGTGGTATCATCTGAAGACTCTTTCATCATCACCTTTAAATAATTTTAATATCATAATAATATGGTAAATTGGTGGTTTATGTTCAAAAGATATTTTATTTGTTGCTAGAATGCTATACAATTAATTAAACAGTGATTTCTGGAATGCCACAAAAGTATGTTTCTATTATATTAATCGCAAGAACGTTTCTCAAATTGTGTCCTTTTTATAAAACAGTATAAGTTGTTTAGTATATCCAATTACTGTGCAAACATATCATTGACATTGTCTATCCCAAGTTATTGATAACCCGTTAATATGCACGGTTTCGGGTAGTAGGCATTTTTTTTATGAGATGTGAACTTCGGTGGTTGATGTTCGTAAGTATTTCACTCAAATCAACTTTCCCAAAAGTTTGTTTGCACAACTTTGTCGGAGTATGTATCATATATTTAGCACAAAGATATCTTACGAATCACATTCCTTACTTTGCTCAAACAAAACCGCAAGAACATGTTATTAGTTGAATAGACTTGTGGGCATTTGCGTCGAATCCGGACCCACTTTGATTTCGCCGTTACAACTTGAGTTTTTGCTTAACTTTGATACATCAGTGAGATACACTGTAGTTCCATCATACAGCATTATCCTAGGCATATTTATCTTTAAGTACATTGCGTCTTACGTCCATTTGAGGCGTAAATAGCGCCCCGGTTTGTATCAACATACGCTGTTGTATACTGTATATCTCATTTTACGCGCGCTGTGCGGTAACGCACGGCCACAAGCTCAGCGGCACAGACTAACGCAAACCGGGTCGCTATTTGTGCTTCGACAGGGTCCGGATTCGATACAAGTGCCGATTAGTGAATAGGATGCACGGTCTTTATTTAGGCTTCAAAAGAGTCCGGATTCGACACAAGTGACGTAGTGCCATCTGCCTGCAAGGTTTTCACTCCCACCACCGTCATAAACCAAATCGCAAGTTACCGTTTGGGCGCCATTTTACATGAATGTCTAGATTTCTAGTATGTCAAAATTTCGCAAGATGTCACCATTGGAGACACCGGGGATCCCGCAGGAATATTCCGTGATTGGTCAACTGACATCTTTCACGTTGTCCAATGGAGTTAAATCCTAACTGCTCTGAGCGACGTTAAGACGACTAAACGACGTTGCTACAAATCTGTGATTATGCAGGAATATAAGTGACTTTGTGATGTCATTTCGCCCGCTCGCTGACGCTGACGCTGAATATATCGCGAAAGAACGAAAAAAATGGGCGTATGACATAGCTACGAGGCGGCAATTTCGGCATATTTTGGGCGGGGCGGCATAGAAAAACGGCGAGGCCTCGCTTGTTATATACCAGGGGAAACACTGAGCTTAGCTGATCATTGACATTGTGGTTTTACTGTGTACATACGACTTCTCTCAATAAGATACAAGTATATTGCAAATGAGATAATTGAACATTTGAAGACTGCAGATAAGAGAAATGAGAATGACAAGACATATAAGAGAGCAGGGAGTTGTGACCAACAGAGAAGACAATGCACAGGTTAAGGCCAGTTGCTTTATGGTACAGTCAATAACTAAATAACATTACCATGAAGCTGTTGATAGTTTTTAAAACTAAAGTTCATTAATTGTTCATTATGTAACACATGTTTTCTGCTATTGTTCTAAGCTATGTAAACTGTCTACAAGTTAGTTGAGAATATTTTAATGTAATTTACAACTAGAAAATATGCAAAAAACATTGTGAAAACTGCTCAAATTTAATTCATATGTTTGTTAAAACGTCAAGTATGATCAAAAAATCATCTTCTGCATCTGGAGGATGGACATTTTTATCCCCACTCTTTTTATTTTTACATTGTGTATATTGCATGTACATTTGTTTTATGTCTTAATATGCTGCCCTACACTCCAAATGAATTTCCCTCACAAGGGACAATAAAGTATTGTGATTGTGATTGATTGTGATTGATTTACTGGTGTTTACTAATTTTGTAATACAACAATTATTTTGTTAACCGTATTTGATGATAAGCCTAAACTAATATTCAACCAATCATGTGTAGCACACGATGGAGTTAGTGAGAAGATGAATGCTGACCACTGACCTGTCCACCTATCATCCAGCACTATCCAGCCTTTGGTGCCAATGCGGGTGGCCTTCACGTGATGCCACATATAGTTGTCATACGGCATTCCCTCATCATCTGTTGTCGTCACAATAGTGGAGCATCCTAAACGGCAACATAACCAAACATCTTCACTGGTTAACCCAATAGTGGAGCATCCTACATGGCAGACAAAGGGTATTCTTATTCTGTTGTTAGACAAAGGGTATCATTACTCTGTGGTTAAACAAAGGGTATTCTTACTATGTGGTTAGACAAAGGGTATTCTTACTCTGTGGTTAGACAAAGGGTATTTTTACTCTGTTAGACAAAGGGTATTCTTATTCTGTGGTTAGAAAAAAGGGTATTCTTATTCTGTGGTTAGACAAAGGGTATCATTACTCTGTGGTTAGACTAAGGGTATTCTTACATGTGGTTAAACAAATGGTATTCTTACTCTGTCGTTAAACAAATGGTATTCTTACTCTGTGGTTAGACAAAGGCTATAATTACTCTGTGGTTAGACTAATGGTATTCTTATTCTGTGGTTAAACAAAGGCTATCCTTACTCTGTGGTTAGACAAAGGCTATAATTACTCTGTGGTTAGACTAAGGGTATTCTTATTCTGTGGTTAGACAAAGGGTATTCTTACTCTGTGGTTAGACAAAGGGTATCCTTACTCTGTGGTTAGACTAAGGGTATTCTTACATGTGGTTAAACAAATGGTATTCTTACTCTGTGGTTAAACAAAAGGTATTCTTATTCTGTGGTTAGAAAAAGGTATTCTTATTATGTGATTAGACTAAGGGTATTCTTACTGTGTCAATATGTGACTTGTGCAAAAGACTGTAGCTGTATGAGCGCACAAGTCGCCTCCGTGTAAGAACATGGCACGAATGCCAACCATTGAATGTAATGTTCTGAATAAACAATTATTTTATTTTATTTTATTTTATTCAAATACATACTATATATAGTACAGACATATGCACTTAAATTGAAAGTGTTTCCACTTATTTCCAGTGTGGTCTATTTTACAGATGTAGTGCGGCAAGAGGTCAACTTATACAATATACATATACACAGGATCTGGAATTAAAAACTAGAACCAACATTTATAACACTGTTTTAAAAATACTTAAATCATAACACTGTTTCAGAATGATTAACATTGTTTACACCTTTTCAATATACTATAAAAAATATTTCATAAGAAATAATGAAACTGAATGTTTTATCCCAAACTGTTATATTTGTACTAACTGAAAATAAGATCAACCTTCCAACTTAAATGGTTTGTAAACTTTGTGTGTTGTTTAGTTATGACTATACAGAATGAATCAACATTGCAGTGTTTTATAACAAGACTGTTAGTATTTAAAAAAGAGTTTTAACTTAAGTATTTGTTTTCTTTTAATAAATATTAGTAGGGATATTATACTGTTAATTAGCATTACTTGGTGTTTTTTTACTGCTTAGATGTTTTTAAAAATAAGCAGATTAATATTGTTTAACTATAGAATAAATGTCAGTTTTATTTTAACATTAGTGTAATTTATATATTATTATTCTAGTGTATCATTTTGCTTGTTTTATGTTAGTTAGTTAGTAGTTAGTTAATGTTAGTGAGTTAGTTAGTGTTAAACACTTAATCAATTAGTACTTATAAAATCATATTTAATATAATAATTATTGATATATTATAACTTTGTATTAAAATTATACGTTTAACAGGGTGGCTCTTATGTTAACGGCACGCATAATGCCTTAATGAGAGTCTCCTTGACCATACATTTATTTACTGTATGTAATGTGTGTTTTATGGTCGAATAAATGATTCTGATAGTTATATAAAAAGTTTCTTCACCCTTCAGCAAGAGCCCAGTTCTTTAGTTTCACATTAAAAAAAATCATATTTAGACATTTGACAAAAATAGGCAGCTCATTCCAGATCTTGACACCATTGTAGCAAAGACTGCTATTGGCTACACCATGAACCATAGGCAAGACAAAGTTATGTTCATAATTACGAGTACAGTGACTGTGTCGAGTGCTTAATCGAGTGAAATTGTTGCACAAATATTCAGGTGCAGTACTATTATATACATTATACATATGATTCAACATTAGTTGATTGACACGATCAGAAGTATTTAAAATACCAACTTTGTCAAGTTCATATTGTCCAGTATATGTTCGGGGACCAATATTTAGAACAAATCGTACCATTTTGTTTTGGGCTATTTGTAGCTTTTGTTGAGTTTCTTACTTATGCCAAATACCAGGCTGGCGCTGCATAATCAAAATGGCATTGTGTCAAAGCAGTGTAAGATTTTTCATTTAGTACGTTGCTATGCCTATACATAAATGTCAGCCTTGATGTACACTTATTTAGTATAGAGTTCACAATAGATTCACCAGAAAGTGTCTGGTCTAACTTCACACCTAGTTTCTTGGTGGAGTCCAGTTTAATATTATGACCTTGACATTGTATAACAAAGTTTGAAACTTCATTACTTAGCTCAGAAACCACCTTTTTAATGTCACGATCACTAACCAAAGTATCGTGTCATCCGCATACATAATTAATTTACAAGAAACACATGACGAGATGTCACTGCTATATATCAGGTAGCACGATGGGCCCAGGAAGCTTCCTTGTGAAAGGGGCTCTGTATACAGCTGTAGATTGCGCTATTCCACGGCAGAAGTATTTTGTCAGCCGACGCTTGGCGTCTGTGGCTATTTATAGAACAGTCTGGTGCAGGCGATATGTTTGCCGTCGTTAGTTCTCGGGAACGCAAGACAAGCGTGCGCTGCATCTAGTGATTGTGTTGTTGATAAGGATTTATTTATTTAGTGATTTATTTAAGATATCTTCCACTGGATGACTGACAGCAAGTTGAAATTAAATACAAATAAAACTGAATTTATCATTATTGGTACTCCAATGCAGCGTAGTAAACTGGATGGTTTTTTCACTACACGTATTTTGAATGAGTATATCATGCCAGCAACCTCGGTGCGGAATCTAGGAGTGATCTTTGATAGTAACTTCAATTTCCAACAACACATATCTCAAACATGTTGCTGCTTTTTTATCATATTCGTGATCTTTGCCGTATTCGCCGGTATCTGTAATTTTCTGTTGCTAAAACTATTGTAACAGAACTTGTTAGCAGCAGACTTGACTATTACAATTCCATCCTTTATAAGATCGCTAGCAAGGATATCGCAAAACTTCAGCGTGTCAAAAATTGTCTAGCAAGAATAGTTACAAGATCTCGTTTTTCTCACTCTGTACCATTTTTGAAGTCTTTGCATTGGCTTCCTGTGCGATATCGTATAATGTACCTTTACATACCAGGCACTGTCCAGTAAGGAACCGTCTTATTTGCATTCATTGCTTACTCCTGTAAGAAAACCTATCCAGCTTCGATCATCTAGTTCTGACCTACTTTTTGTTCCTAGAGTCAACCCTAACATTGGAACTATGGTAGGGCTTTTTCTGTTGCTGCACCAACTCTTTGGAATATGCTCCCTCTTAGTGTTAGATCAGTTGAAAATATTTTAAAATTCTGTCGTCATTTAAAAACTTATCTTTACAACCTTGCTTATCCACCGTAGCTCCCTAGCGCCTTGACCCATCTGTTGACAACTGGAACACTACTTATGGATTTTCAGATTGACCAATCCTTTTGTTTTGATGTGCCTCTGAGCTTGGTTTCCAAGGATTTAGGCACAATAGAAGTTATCTTATTATTATGATTTGCAACAGCTAGTATATGTCATTAATAAATCCTTATCAACAACACAATCACAAGATTCAGTGCATGCTTGTCTTGTGTTCCCGAGAACTAACGATGGCAAACATATCGCCTGCATGAGACATGAGATGCCAAGCGTCGGCCGACAAAATACTTCTGCCATGGAATAGCGCAATCTATACAGGGCCTCTTTAATAGTTTGTTCAGATGATAAATTGTTACTGACTGATACAGTTTGTTTACGAGAGTCAAGATAGGATCTGAACCATACAGGGTCAATGCCTGCAAGCCTGATTTTTTTCACATAGCATATCAACATCTAACATTATCAATTTACCATTCCAACAAATTTACCATGGCTTATTTCACTTCTAATGTGGTCATGAAGATATACAAGACAGGTGTCAATTGAGTAACGACCTCTGAATCCAGACTGGAGCGGATATATTATTCCATTATGTGTACAGACAGTTTCAACCTGTTGATGTACAGCCTTTTCTAAGATCTCTGAAATTGATGTTAACACGCTTACTGGTCTATAATTACCGACATCAAGTTTGCTTTTTTCTTAAATAAGGGTGTTACCTTAGCCCTTTTAGTACAGCCAGGTTCAATCTTTGATTTGATTGGTAGATTTACAAGGTAATGTAACAATATTTATATTCAATAGTGCAAGACAACAGCATATTGAAACATTGTGACAGCAGTGTGAAGGTGAGCCTAAACATCAGAATGACATACAAACGGAGCGAAAAACAATGTCACACAGGCAGGGACATGAAAATTGAAGTTTTAAACGAACTGTCAATGCTCATGATTGAGTGTGAAGCAGCTTAGCCTCGATTACCCAGGTGCCGTGAGGTGGCAGCATTGGCCCCTGGATTATTAAGGCCCTGCCAATGTTACCGATAGGGGGCTTTACCCCAGATTCGGGTAGAGACGATGACTGGCTTTAAGGCCAATTATGAAATAACAATTTAAATAAGCATACACTTTTATCAGATAATACTATACTATAACAACTATTCAACATTAAACTTATATTGATACATGTCACACACAAAATAAACCGATGTTAAAATTTTTTTTTTGTAGTTAGTGCCTTTAATGACATGCACATTCATTAGGTGGCAGCTCTCATGGCTGTCAACAAATGGGCAATTCTGAGCCAGACTATCTTCCTGGCGAAGTCACGCAGCCGGTTAAGAGAGTCGGTTAAGCGAAACTACAAGCACCTAAACGCACGTGGGCTAGACGTCTATGGCAGTGGCAGATCTGGTAGCTGCGGCGCTGTTCATGAATATTAATGCACCACCACAGTTGTGTTTAAAGGAAAATCTGAAGGAAGAATGGACAATGTTCAAACGTCTGTTCAAGAACTACACTATCATAATGAAACTGGATCAAAAGGAGAAGCTGTTCCTGCTGGCGGTCCTACCTAACGCAATGGGACCTGTAGGTGTCCGAATGTACAACAACCAACGACGTTTTCCGGACAGGAAGACAAGGAAGACACTGTTTTGATCATCATGAAACTGGATGCCGTAATCCAAGGCAAAATAAACGAAATGTATCGGTGGTATGTTTTTAACAGAAAAGATCAAGGTATAGATGAAACCTTTGATTCGTACTTGTCAGAGATACGAAGTCTTGCAAAATCGTGCAACTTGTGTAATTGTTTGTGTGATTCACTGATGAGAGATAGGATTGTAATGGGCATACGCGATGCAGGAACAAGAAAGCATCTGCCACAAAAACGGCAATTGACCCTACAAGCAGCCGTTAACATCTGCCACTCAGACGAGGCAGCAGCTGCCCAAATGGTGAAGTCCATCGATGACTCTGCTGACCAAGTACACAAAGTCAAGAAATCATCGTCTCGTGATGCTGCCAGACCGAAACCGACATGGAAACACGGCTACACACACAGTGACAGGGAAACACAGTGACGACAACAGACCACAAAAAACGATGGTAATGACAAACGCACGTGTAAATACTGTGGACGCAAATACCCACAGAAGAAAGACTGTTACCCAACATGGGGGAGAACGTGCAGGAAATGTGGCCTATGAAATCACTTCGTAAACTGCTGCAAAATGGGACAGAAGAAGGTTCTTACCTTGAACAGGTGTGAATATACAGATGACGAATCAATCATGGCCATGGGCAAAGGAAAATTCAGCAAAGGGCCAGTCTATGCCAGAATGTGGTTGAACAGAAAATATATCAAATTCAAAATTGACAGTGGTGCAACCGTGAATGTGTTACCGCATAAGTATGTCGACAAGGATTTGCTTCATGATGTAATGACAACAAACATGTTCGACGAATACGCTGATGCATTCAATGGAGGGTTAGGAACTTTACCGGGGAAAGTACACCTTCACGTGAAAGAGGGTGCAAAACCTGCACAATGTCCTGCCAGAAAAGTGCTAGTTACACTCAAGCAGAAGCTGAAAAAAGAACTAGATTGTATGGTTGAGATAGGAGTAATCTGTCCTATGGTCGAGCCTACGGAGTGTTGCAACCAAATCTCAATCAAGACGAAGAAGGATATGTTGCTACGAATATGCATTGACCCGAAGCCACTCAACAAATTCTGCAATGTGAACTGCACCCATTACCAACAATGGATGAGGTGTTACCTGAGATGTCAACAGCAAGAGTGCTGTCAAAGGTACTGGCACTGAGAACTAGATCACAAGAGCAGTCTGCTCACCACCATCATAATTTCGTTTGGTAGATACATACGGAAACGTCTACCATTCGGAATGAATGTCGGTGCAGAAATTTTCCAGAGGAAATTAAACCAAACACTGGAGGGATTAGATGGAATCGTCTGTGTCGCTGATGACATTGTGGTGTTCGGGAGTGATGAGGAAAATCATGACAAGAAGCTGAGACTGTTACTCCAAAGATGTCGCAAAACAGGCATGAAGCTAAACATGAAGAAATGTGGATCAGGCAGAGAGAAATTAACTTCATAGGATACCGGGTCACCAGTGAAGGTTTGAAACCTTATGACAGGAAGATAGAGGCAATCTTCAAGTTGGTAAACCCGACAGATGTGAAGGGAATTCAGAGGTTGCAAGGAACAGTACGATACTTATCAAAGTTCCTGCCTGGCCTCTCAGAAGCTATGGAGCCCATCAGAAGACTGACTCGACTTGATGTGCCATGGCAGTGACAATGAACAAGACGAAGCAATGGCGAAAGGGAAGAAGCTGACGACAGAGAGTTCTGTTCTTGCATATCATGACCCACACAGTGAATTAGTCACAGAATGTGACGCAAGTGAAACAAGACTGCACTCCTTCAGAACGGGAAACCCATTGGGTACGCAAGTCGTGCGATCACCACCACGGAAATTTGATATGCTCAAATAAAAATAATTGTCTGGCCATTGCGTTTGCATTGCAGCGTTTCCATCAGTATACTTTTGGGAGAAGAACAATCGTTCACAGTGATCATAAGTCTTTGGAAATGATTGTCAGAAAACCGCTACACAAAGCCCCAAGGAAATTGCAAGGAATGCTCCTTCGTATGCTGCAGTATGACACTGATGCCTTATATCACAAAGGGAAAGAGATGTATATTGCAGATACACTCTCAAGATCATACTTGCCGCACATTGGAGGTACTGACAACTTTGGTGCTGTGAATGCAGTGAAGAATCTATCAGCACAGAACGCATGCAAATGCTCAAGACTTGCACGGACAAGGATGAGACATTGCAGATGTTGAAACATGTGATACAGCGAAGTTGGCCAGAGATGAGAAATGAAGTACTAAGCAATGTCCATGCATACTACACCACGAGAGATGAACTCGCCGTTAGCGATGGACTGATATTCCGTGGAGAATGAGTTGTTGTTCCTGAGGAAATGCCGAAACTCATGAAAGAATGTCTTGACAGATCACATCTAGGTGTGGAGAGTGTTCTATGAAGAGCATGACTGTTTCTGTACTGGCCGAACATGGCGGCAGACATCAGACAAGTCGTTGAGAACTGCGATGCGTGCAGATCATATGAGAGGTCGCAACAGAAAGAAACCCTCATGGCGCACGAAACACCAACACTACAATGGGAGAAAGTTGGTGTAGAACTATTCAGCTGAGAAGGACGAGACTATCAAGTAATAGTGAACTATACAAGCAACTTCTGGGAAGTCGATACAATGACCTCAATGACCACAACAAGTGTGATTAAGCAGCTGAAATCACACTTCCCTAGAAATGATATACAGTCAGTTGTCGTGAGCGATAATGGATCTCGGTATGTTTCAGAAGAATTCCAGACATTCGCTACGAAATGGGATTTTAACCGTCAAACAAGAGCACCAGGGCACCAAAATGCCAATGGGAAGGCAGAAGCAGCTGTCAAAGCTGCAAAGTTGATGTTCATCAAATGCAAGAAATCACACACAGACCCCCCTACCTTGCTTTGTTAGAGATCAGAAACACAACAATACAAGGACTGGGAAGCAGCCCAGCATAAAGTTTACTGAACAGAAGAACCCGGACATCTGTGCCAATGTCCAGCAAGCTTCTAGCAACGCGAGGGGAAGAGTTTCTGAAACAAGAGAGAATTCGTCTCAACGATCTGCAACATAAACAGGTGAAACACTACAACAAGACCGCCAAAGATCTACCTGTCTCGGAAGAGGGGATGTGGTTCGAATTTCATCACGGACAAAAAGAGTAGGAAAAGGCTGTGGTGCAAAGATGACTGGTCATGAGCGTTCATATGAGGTAGATACACCGGAGGGCACATACAGGCGAAATCGGGTGCACCTACCAAGAACACGCAAGACAGAGATGATAGTGCCACCCGTGTTAGTCCTGTCACTTTTGTCAGTCCTGTCACCTGCAACGCTATGCAGCTGTTCCTGTCACGATAACTAGCACGACCCTGAACGAGACGGTAATCAACCCTGAATCAGTGATCATCAGATGATCAAATAGACAGACGAGTAGACCTGCGCATCTGGCGGACTATGTGCAGAAATGAATCGTACATTGGACTGTCTAAGAGTCATTGAACAGTAATTCCAAATTAATTGGCCAGTCTACCAGATGTTTGAGAACATTTGACATTATAGTTCATAATTATTATTAGTTTCATTTGAATGTTATTACAATAATGATAAATCATTGTTGCATGTATTTTACACGTTTAAGCAGCGCATGCTACTTATAATTAATTGGTTATTATTATTAGAACACTCATAATTACAGTGACATTAAGTTTTCTTAAAGCACAGAAGGGATTTGTCAATAAATGACTTGTGCAAAAGACTAGCTGTATGAGCATGTTACAAGTCACTGCCTCCATAAGAACATGGCGCGAATGCCAACCATAGTATGTAATGTTCCGGATAAACAATTCAATAGTGCAAGACAACAGCCTATTGAAACACTGTGGTTAGACTAAGGGTATTCTTATTCTGAGGTTAAACAAAGGGCATCATTATTCTGTGGTTATTCTAAGGATATTCTTACCCTGGAGTCAGACAAAGGGTATTCTTACTCTGGAGTCAAACAAAGGGTATGCTTACTCTGGAGTCAGACAAAGGGCATCCTTACTCTGGTTATACAAAGGGTATCCTTACTCTGGAGTCAGATAAAGGGTGTCCTTACTCTGGAGTCGGACAAAGGGTATGTCCATTCCGTTTTCAGTCTATTAAATGTTGATGAAGAAATAGTCAAGAAAACCATTGAAAGCCTTCCCAATAAAAACAGTAGTGGCTGTGACTGTATGTCCTGTAAACTTTTGAAAATAATTGAACCCTCCATCATCAAACCATTAACCCTGGTAATAAATCAAGTAATAAATACTGGTATATTTCCCGATACACTTAAACTCGCTAAAGTAATTCCTATTTTAAAGAAAGATGACCCATCTGTTTTTAAAAATTATAGACCCATATCTCTTCTTCCAACAATTTCAAAAGTGATAGAGAAAATAATATCTAGTCAACTAACAGCATATTTTAATGATTCTAATCTATTTGTTAAAAATCAATATGGTTTTAGAAAAAAACACTACCGAGTATGCATCACTTGAACTAATAGATAGAATAATTACATTAATTGATAAAAATTATGTTCCTTTCAGTATTTTTCTTGACCTCTCTAAGGCCTTCGATACAATTGATCACTCAATACTATTAACTAAACTAAGATATTATGGATTACAGGGTCCTACCCTGAATCTATTTAATAGCTACTTAAGCAATAGAAGACAATACACCGAATTTCAAAATGAAAGTTCTGATAACCTACCTATCACAATTGGTGTACCACAAGGATCTATTCTTGGTCCCCTATTATTCATAATATACATTAATGATTTTCCTAAAGCTAGCGAAATGTTTAACTTTATTATGTATGCCGACGATACCACCTTATTTAGCACCACCAATTATTTTCAAGGTAACTCCCCAAATAGAAATATTGAATCGGCAATAAATGATGAACTCCTTAAAATAATTTAATGGTTAAACATTAATAAATTATCATTAAACAGAAACAAATCCAAATATATGATTTTTCACATGCAAAATAAAGCTGCGATAACTTTACGCTCAATATAAATGGTACAAACATTGAAAGAGTAGATGAATTTAATTTTTAGGACTTACTTTAGATACAAATTTAAATTGGAATAAACACATTGAAAAAGTATCAAACAAGTGTTCCAAAACAGTCGGCATCTTAAACAGACTAAAGTATGTCTTTCCCCTAGAAATTAAAATTATCTTATATAATACGTTATTTTGATCACATATCAACTATTGTATTATGGTGTGGGGATTCCAAGGTAGTCGAATGTTGAAAATACAAAAGAAAGCTATGAGAATGTTATCTATAAGTAAATATAATTCACACTCTGAGCCAGTTTTCAAAAATTGAATATCTTAAAAATTGATGACATGTTAAAATTACATGAACTTAAGTTTTATTATAAATATGTACATCATGACCTCCCTGCTTACCTATTAAATTGGAAAATAATTACAAATGCTTACGTACACAATTACAACACAAGGAAAAAAACAGAGTTACACCCATTCAGAACAAAACATGAATTTGCCAAAAGATGTCTTAGATACAGTTTGCCACATGTGATTAACAATACCTCAAAGTTAGTCACAGAGAAGATTGGAACAGAAGTTTTGGTAATTATGCAAAAAACAATTTATTAGAAAAATACGTAGATACGTGTACAATATTAAACTGCTATCCATGCTATCAAAGTCACTAAAACTGTATTATTGCATGTGATATGTATGGATATGTATTGTATATATATATAAATCAGCATATGGATATTGTATTTGTGCATATACACATACATATCAAGTATATTGAAGTGTACCATTGACAACTAGTATTTGTTTATTTTAACATACCTTTAATACTCCAATACATGCATATATGTAATCAAGTAATCTCGGTTTCTTTTCTTTTTATGCACATTTACATTTACATTTGCACTTCCTTCGGTAAAATTGAGTTGAAACAAATTACTATTGTGGCTCCTGTGAGAGCGACTGTTATTGTCTTAATAGGAGTCACAGACCCCATCTAATTTGAAATTACACTGCATTTGTATATATATGCATGTTCATGTTACGTTAATTTGATATTATACACATTGTAATTGGGGTCTAAATAAAACTTTCTTGTTCTTGTTCTTGTATCCTTACTCTGGAGACAGACAAAAGGTATCCTTACTCTGGAGTTACACAGAGAAAGGGTATCCTCACTCTGTGGTTTGACAAAGAGTATCCTTACTTTGTTGTCAGACAAAGGGTATCCTTATTCTGGAGTCAGAGAAAGGGTATCCTTGAGACAATGTCGACAGACTTGCTAAACATCATTCTCACGGATTTCAATAGCTGCTGACTGGATAAGACATTGCCTGTTTACCAGCAAAACGTGACATGTGTCAGACCCGCAGTAGTAACACCTTCGATCTTTGTTATGGCAACATTAAGGATGCGTACAAGTCCGTGAAGAAGAGGCACTTGGTACACCTGACCACAATGTGGTACATTTGATCCTGGCACATAGAACTAAATTGCAGAGACAGAAAGCTGTGCAGAAAACTGTAAAAACGTGGGACTTGAACTCGGCCAACGTCCTCAGTATTTTGACTGTATTTTGTGGGATGTTCTCACTGACTTCAGCTCTTCGCTTGAAGAAGCAGTTGATGTCGTCACAGACTATATCAAGTTTTGTGGAAGAGATGAATGTCCCCGCAAAGACTGAAAATCTTCTCAAATAACAAACTGTTGGTCAGTAAAGAACTAAAAAATGTAATCAATGAGAAGAAGAAGGCTTTCATGTCTAACAACTGCACTGAAAAAGGATCCAGTGTACTCTAAAAAGCAGACGAGGGACACTAAACTGGAATACAAGGACAAAGTTGAATGCCTGTTCCAATACGGCAAAATGCACAGAACATGGCAGGGACTGAAAACTCTGTCTGGTGTTGACTCCAACAAACGTGTCATACAAACCTCAGAGTCAGCAGAAGAGAGTCTCAAGTTCGCTGAGGACTTGAATTCCTTCTTTGGGCATTTTGCCTGGCATGACTTCTCATGTGAGTGTCAGGAGGCAGTGGACGACATTGAGTCTCAGCTCACTGAGGGTGACACCCTGGAAACAACTCTTGATCATGTCAGTAAGATCTTCAATCATGTTAACCCGCACAAGGCAGGTGGGCCTGACAACGTCAGTGTTCGGGTCCTCAATTCAAGGAGTGCTATGCTCAGCTGGGTGCTGTGTTCAGCATCCTTTTCAACTGATCTCTGAAGCACCATCGCATCCCCCTGGCCTGGAAATCACCAGTCATCTGTCCTGTCCCCAAGAAACCTGTGCCGTCTATTCTCAACGACTACTGCCAAGTGGCGCTTACCTCAGTTGTCATGAAGTGCTTTGAGCGACTCGTACTTCGTCCTCTCCTGCAGCATGTTGGGGATCAACTGGATCTCCTCTAATTTGCATAGAAACGCAAACGAGGTGTGGAGGATGCAGTCCTCATTCCATGTCATAGTGTGTATACTCACCTAGAAAAGCCCATGTCGTTTGCTAGGATAGTCTTTATTGACTTTTCCTTGGCTTTCAATACCATTCAGCCACACATCATGATGAGTAAACTTGTCAATATGCTAACCCACACATGATCTTGTGGGTAAATCAGTTTCTTTCTGAGCAAGTAGTGCACTATAATGGTACTATGTTGAGCTCACTCTTCACTTTCATCAGTGCCCCCAAGGGCTCGGTCATCTCCCTTGTTCTGTTCACACTCTGCACAGATGACTGTCATTGCAGCCAGGAGACCATCAATTTCATCAAATACACTGATGACATAGCTATTGTCAACCTATCCAGCTCTGATAAAGTGTGCGCGTGTGTTGTAGCTGATCTCACAGTGTGATGTGGCAATCATTTCCTAGACCTGAACGTTCGTAAAACTAAACCAAAGAACTCATAACAGATTTGAGGAAGAATCCTGCTCCTCCCAAGGGATGATTCATCAACAGAGTGTGTGAGGAGAGTAGAGGAATACAAGTACCTTGACACCATCATTGATGCCAAGCTCACATTTACTCAAAATACAGCTGTAATTAATAGAAAGTGCCAGCAAAATCTGTATTTCTTAGGCAAACTCAGGTCTATAGATATGCTACATCGAAAGCTCTATTACATTTGGGTGGCCTGAGTGTTGTGCATCGCAACACCCTGGCACGAACCGCAAGGTGGTGGGAGAAAAGCAGACCAGTCTAGAGGATCTCTATAGGCAACAGGCAGACAGAAGGGAAGGAAGGTCTCCCTACACTCCAAACAACCCTTGTTTTCATGCTATAAACTACTTCCTTCTATCCGCTGCTTTCTACTCCCTCACTGTAAACTGAATCGCACTCGAAACTCATTTGTTCCCTCGTCAATTAGACTAATGAATGAGTAACTGACCTTCGTTCCCCTCCATCTCTGCCAGTCTTCCCTCCGACACTGAGTAAGCCTGACTTGATTTGTGAGATGATTTAACTTTTGTAACTTATTTAACTTATTTTAACTTATTATAACTTATTTAACATATATAACTTTTATTACTCTTTTTATATTGCATGTACATTTGTTTTATTTGTTTTAATATGCAGTTACACTCCAAATGAATCTCCTCCCAAAGGACAATAAAGTATTGTGGTTGTGATTAATTGATTGATTGATACTTATTCTCTGGTCAGACAAAGGGTACCCTTACTCTGTGGTCAGACAAAGGGTACCTTTAGTCTAGAGTCAGACAAAGGGTATCCTTACTCAGGAGTCAGACAAAGGGTACCCTTACTCTTGAGTCAGACAAAGGGTACCTTTACTCTAGAGTCAGACAAAGGGTATCCTTACTCTGGAGTCAGACAAAGGGTACCTTTACTCTAGAGTCAGACAAAGGGTATCCTTACTCTGGAGTCAGACAAAGGGTACCTTTACTCTAGAGTCAGACAAAGGGTATTCTTACTATCGAGTCAGACAAAGGGTATCCTTACTCTGTGGTCAGACAAAGGATATCCTTATTCTAGAGACATACAAAGGGTATTCTTTCTCTGGAGTCAGAAAAAGGGTATCCTTACTCTGTGGTTAGATTTACGGTATTCTTACTCTGAGGTAACACAAAGGGTATGCTTACTTTAGAGTCAGACAAAGGGTATACTTTCTCTGGAGTCAAACAAAGGGTATCCTAACTCTGTGGTCACACAAAGGGAATCCTTACTCTGGAGTCAAATAAAGGGTATCCTTACCCTGTGGTTAGACAAAAAGTAACCTTAACATGAAACAAGCCAACATTACTGTGGAGGGTCAAGCAATGTGCCCTGTGGGGTGAAACAATATGTCAAGGCAAAGGCATTCTTACCCTGAGGGTCAAACAGCAACCAAGGTCTTCCATTCCGTAGATGCAGTTCAATAAATTCTTCCTGTCCGCCTTCTGATGCAGCAAAAATTAGCAGGCCATTGCGCTGACGTGTTTTGAACCACAGATCAAAGCCTACAACATGATTGCTTCATTTTAGAAACAAAATAAAAGCAGCATGCCATGAAACAGACCTGTGGACTGTTTCACTCATAAGCCTGATTAAGCTCTTTAAGATCAATTTTGCTCCTTTACAGTGATATTGTGTACTGAAAACTATCAATGTCAGTATGCGCCACAGGGACATTGTCATGAGGACTATCCCAAAAAGGCATATCTATCTAAATTTTTAACATCTTACACCACTGATTTGAGCTATTACTCATATTATTACAACCTCATTTTTGTGTCGCCTTTTTGTGTTTCATACACCAGGCAAGATTTGAAATTGAGTATTTGTCATGAAAGCACGTAACGATATTCATCTGTATTGTTTTTTCCAAAGGTAGTAGTATTGGAAGGTATCATTTGAAACTTTCATTCTATGCATTTTCATAACAAAGCAGTGAAATGTCTTACAACATGTGGCGGGGGACATAAATAACATCTCAAAAAGTGTTCAAACAAATCTGATTTTGTAGTGCATGCCACACAAAAATTGTTGAAGTGGTGTTCACAGTATTGTATGTAGGCATGCTACTACATTATGTTAGCTATCTGAAGACAAGAACATTAAATTTTAGCAACATATTTTTTTCAGTACGCTTTTTTAAAATTGGCCAAAAAAGGTTTACCCATATACACATACATGGTGTGCATTTTGAATACCACAACTACAATAATGAGGATTTATAGCCACGTGTGATTAATTTCCCTCTATTGTATAACTTATATCTCGTTTAATTGGTACTGGTTTGAGAAAAAAACAGAGAGATAGATAAACAAATCTATCATATTTAATTCTTCAGTGCTGGTTCCAACATGGCAACCTCTATGAATCTGACCACATATTCTGCCTGTACATTACCTGAGAAGGCAACTCCCTGGGGTAAAGTCTCTGGGGAGAACTTGTAGTACCCTGAGCCGGGAAACAGTGTTCCTCTCGTTGTCTTTGGTGGAGGGTACGCCAAAGCCACCTCCATGCGGGTGAGAGAATAGTCAAGTTCTGGTGCATTTGGCTTAGCTGGTGGCATCCATGAAACGTACATTGTAGATGCATTGAAGCCAGTTGCCTTTGGAGTTGCAAGACCAGATGGAGCTAAAGCAGTAGACAGAACCTCTAGAGTAATAGCATTTCACCAGCATTTCACCAGCACTTCAACAGCACTTCACCAGCACATCACCAACACTTCACCAACACTCCACCAGCACTTCACCAACACTTCACCAGGACTTCACCAGCACTTCACCAATACTTCACCAACACTTCACCAGCACTTCACCAAAACTTCACCAGCACTTCACCAGCACTTCACCAGCACTTCACCAGCACTTCACAAGCACTTCACCAGCACTTCACCAGCACTTCACCAACACTTCACAACAACACAATTCACCTCCCTCCCTCCCTCCCTCCCTCCCTCCCTCCCTCCCTCCCTCCCTCCCTCCCTCCCTCCCTCCCTCCCTCCCTCCCTCCCTCCCTCCCTCCCTCCCTCCCTCCCTCCCTCCCTCCCTCCCTCCCTCCCTCCCTCCCTCCCTCCCTCCCTCCCTCCCTCCCTCCCTCCCTCCCTCCCTCCCTCCCTCCCTCCCTCCCTCCCTCCCTCCCTCCCCCCCCACCAACACTTCACAACAACACAATTCACCTTCCCCCCCTCCCTCCCTCCCTCCCTCCCTCCCTCCCTCCCTGCATGTCATGAAAGGACCTAGTAATGCTATGTCAGACATTACCTGCATGTCCTGTGACACTGCTGGCCTCGCTACTGTTCACACAACCAACTGAGTTGCAGCTCTCTACCTTGAAGGTATAGTTTGTGAATGGCTTCAAGTCAGACACCAGGTGACTTGTCTTGCTGCTCATCTTAGTGTTGACAACCTGATACATTGTAGAAACCAGTTGTTAAGTCTCTATTAATTATGGCAAACATTTATAGGCAGCTTTCATAATAATTTATTAATGCAGTGTTATGGAAATAATGGCTAAGCTTCAAGATATCATACAATGGTATTTATATCATGTACGTAGCAAAAATAAGACATGCAAGATGTTAAAGTTACTTTTGCATACAGCAAAATTCATAGATGTAATTAATATCTAGACCAGTATACTGGTGCTTTCAATGTCACTGTACACGCATAATATGAAAGTGGTTAAACAAAAAACACAGACAAACTCTTCCATCAGACATGTCAGATCTAATGTTATTCAAAGGATAGATATTTTGCTGGTATCTAATAATTATATAATTTACATAAAAAGTGTAAAAACAGTATTACTTTTTCTTACTGCTTAAGGACATTCCTATCTATAACTACAGATTAAATGTATAATCTATGAGAGCAAAGTGGACACCGTCTAATACAAGAAAAGAACATTATACTGTATTTAAATGTGTTGGGAAATAAATATGTTAAGTACTAATTACCTGCCACTTGTTAGGTGGTGCATTAGGGTTGATCTGCAGATCCACCTCCTTGTAAACATATACTTTGTAGGTGAGGATCTTTCCACGGCTGTCTTTAATGTCTGGTTCCGCCCATGTGACATTGAGTTGCGAGTGAGAGATGGTCAATACTGCTGGTGTCGACATATAGAGAGGCACTGGAAGAGAGTTGTCACTAGCATGTCAGATGCATGTCACACGCATGTCAGATGCCTGTCCGATGCATGTCAAATGCATGTCATTTGCATGTCAGATGCCCATTTGCATGTCAGTTGCCTGTCAGATGCCTGTCAGACACATGTTACATGCATGTCAGGCATAAGATAGATGCATATCAAAAGTATGCAAGATGCTTGTTAGACACAAGTCAGACAGTACAGAATTTACAGTAAATGCACAGTGTGGTTCCATGATTAATTACATTAATGAGCGACTGTTTCATTTCATATGTCTAGCTTATGTTATTGCACAACTCCAATGTGTTACTTATACAAAGTATGGAACACTCTAGATGTACAGGCTACACACAGATAAAGCATTCACGGAGTACAAAAATGCATTTACAGGCTGATTATTCTTATTTATGTATGCTTAATCTGATACTGTATTGATACAGAACTAAAACTGATGAAACAGAAAATACATGTTATCTAGTTACCTGCTTCAAGGGTGCTTCCGTGGGCCCATTCACTTGCAGCCTTGCCTAGTGCATTCTCGCTCAGAACTTGGAACTCATATTCCGTGTATGGCTGCAGATTAGCCACAATCAGTCTAGTGCTAGGTGGCAAATTAGTTATTTCCTGTGGTGTGACAGTAGGGCGCGGGAAATATTGTCCTGAAGGGTGATAGATCCTCATTGCTTCTGGGTTGACATCATCGTCTGTTGCCACTTGTCTCATCCACAGCTCGTAATATATAATGATGCCTGGAAGTTATACAGAATGTAACATATGGAAAACAACTGCTGTCAACACTGAAACAGGTGTATGTGGGGTATATCTAGTATCTAATTTAATGCCCTGCGTGGGCTGGAAATCTGAGCCCACACCTGCCCCGCAACTATGCCCCGCATATTACAACTCAGCCCGCAACCCGCCCCGCATATTACAATTCAGCCCGCAGCCCGCCCTGCATATTACAACTCAGCCCCCAGCCAGCCCCACATATTACAACTCAGCCTGCAGTCCACCCTGCCCTGCATATTTTGTCACCCCCTGGCCCGCAGCCTGCCGCTCACCGCAATAACTTAGCCCGCAACCCGACCCGCCCCACAGTAATTAGTGAAAAGTCAGCCCGCACCAGCCCTGCAGCCAACAACAAATGACATGAAATCATTTAAAATATATCATCTTTATTAATCATTGCTGTTTACAATATTAACATGGCTATTTGATAGTCTTTAACCATATCGTTCACTTAAGGCTGCTGTTGACAAGCAAAATGAGTTACAAAAGTCAGCCCACAGTACCCCGCATGTAGAAATGACTAGCCCGCAGACCACCCCACCACACAGTGACCTGGCCCACAAATTGAAACGCACCACAACAAATGCAAAAATCTATTCCGCAGGCTGCGGGCCTAAACCCGCCCCGCACAGAGCTTTAAGTATCTATATGTGGTGGATCTTGCTCCCAGCGGCCAGAGTTCTTCCTAATCAGATGTGTGAAAGATGTCGAGCAGGCAGTGTTTACAGTATATACAATATATAATTGGATCTTGGTTGGGTTTGCTTACACATTTCCGGACATTGCAGCCTTGATGGATTGTGTATAGACAGCTCTTTCGTTTGGCAGTCTCCCCAGTCGCCAGATGTCTGTTCCCATCCATTCCTCTATGTCCTTCTCCCATTGTCTCCTAGGTTTTCCTCTGCTTCTGCTGCCTTCTACTTTTCCTTCCATTATTAGTCTCTCCAGAGATTTATGTTGTTTCACATGGCTGAAATAACTTAGTTTCTGTTTCTTTACAAAGTTCAATAAAGTCCCAGGTATAACACCAAGCTCATCTGCGATGGATTCGTTAGTTCTACGTTCAGTCCAAGAAACTCATAATATCTTTCTATAACACTTATTTTCAAATGCATTTATATGTTTAGTAATGTTCTTATTAAGAGTCCAGGTTTCGCATCCTATATGTAGCCGTTGGAAATATGTAGACTTGGATAATTCATAGTTTCATATCCTTGTTCATTGCTTTCCATAGCTTCTTCATCTCTGTCAACTTTTTAGTCGCCATTGCCAACCTCCGCTTGATCTCTTTCGTCCCATCTACATCCGCTTCTATCAGTGACCCCAGATATTCAAAACTGTCCACTTGTTCTATTTCCTCACCATCTACTATGACTTCTGATGGTTCTCGACATCCCTTCACATCCATAATCTTGGTCTTCTTTACGTTTAGTTTCAATCCTTTCATCTCACTGTGCTCTTTAACAGTAGTTATCAGTTTATCAACTCCTTCTTTTGTATCGGATATTAACGCTGTGTCATCGGCATATCTCAATTCATATATCTCCTGTCCATTCACTTTCAGTCCATTAAAAAACTTGCTTCTCGAGTCTCGACCTCTCTCATGATATTCTCTGTGTATAGACTGAATAGGTGGGGGACAAAATACACCCCTGTCTCACTCCCTTGCCGACTGGGAACCAATCTGTGGTACCACACTCTAATCTCACTGCATTGGATCTACTGGGTCCTATTAAATGTATAGAGTGTATACATGTTCTAGACAGCATTCATTCATATATACATATCCATATATATTTTTATATATATGTATATATATATATACATATATATATACGCACATATATATATAATTATATCTCCTTTTACTGGTGGCAGTTATATTTGACACAGGACACAGCATAATAAGGCAGAACTTCCACTATACCTGGCTGAAGACATTTCCAAATGTAATTTTTTGTAGATGATACTTAAATGTTGTATTATGTGATCAATCATACCAAGCTCAGCAAATATATATGAATGGATAGCTTGTTTACCTTTGCAATTTTTTTACTAAGGATGTGCATTCAAAGGCAAAGGTGCCATGTCAAAAACTAGGGGCACCAAATTCTTGGAGAAAGGTAGAGGGAGTCATGATGGACAGAAGCATTTTTAAACAAGGTGAAATGGGAAGTTGTGAGAGCGTGTGTTACACTATTATGATGTGTCATTTGGAGCCTGTGCCCTGTGATGCTGACAGGATAAGAACAACATGCAACTTTCCATTAAGTTACACATATACTTACTATTGTTTTATTATTTAGGTATGTGAACAAATGTTTGTGATAATACAAACCGTTTGCTTGAGATGGAGGATCCCATGTGACTTGTAGAACAGTGTCATTGAAGGGAACAATGACGACAGGTCCTTGACCTTGAGGTGGGGCCGAGCGCATCTCTGCTGTGACATCGTTGCTCGACAAACACCTTCCAAGAGTGCATGCAGTCAGGGTGAATACGTAGTATTCAAATGGCCTCAGGTGGGTGAGAACGACGCCTCGTTTGAGCCCTTCATAGTGTGTCTCCTGTGATTTGTTTGGCTCCAGTGTTCTCGATGCCAAAGTGTACTTCGGGATGACACCGTTTGCCTCGAGAGGTTGGTTCCACGAGAATGAGGCTGATGTCGCAGTGATGCCCGTCACATAGAGCTGGAGGTCGCCAGAGGGAGAGCCAGCGGGAGTACGCAGGGTGACAGCTGGACTGAGCACCGAGCCCACGGAGTTCATGGCCTCCACCTGGTACTTGTAGTCAGTAAATGGTTGCAGACCCGTGTCGTTGAACTCCCGCACTAGAACACAATCAGACTACAGTCTACAGACTCATGTCATTGAACTACAACACAATCAGACTACAGTCTACAGACTCGTGTCGTTGAACTACAACACAATCAGACTACAGACTCATGTCATTGAACTCCCACACTACAACACAACCAGACTACAGACTCATGTCATTGAACTCCCACACTACAACACAACCAGACTACAGACTCATGTCATTGAACTACAACACAACCAGCCTACAGACTCATGTCATTAAACTCCAACACTACAACACAATCAGACTACAGACTCATGTCATTGAACTCCCACACTACAACACAATCAGACTACAGACTCATGTCATTGAACTACAACACAACCAGACTACAGACTCATGTCATTGAATTCCAACACTACAACACAATCAGACTACAGCCTCATGTCATTGAACTCCCGCACTACAACACAACCAGACTACAGGCTCATGTCATTGAACTCCAACACTACAACACAATCAGACTACAGACTCATGTCATTGAACTCCAACACTACAACACAACCAGACTACAGACTCATGTCATTGAACTCCCGCACTACAACACAACCAAACTACAGACTCATGTCATTGAACTCCCACACTACAACACAATCAGACTACAGACTCATGTCATTGAACTCCCACACTACAACACAACCAGACTACAGACTCATGTCATTGAACTCCTACACTACAACACAACCAGACTACAGACTCATGTCATTGAACTCCAACACTACAACACAATCAGACTACAGACTCATGTCATTGAACTCCCACACTACAACACAATCAGACTACAGACTCATGTCATTGAACTCCCACATTACAACACAATCAGACTACAGACTCATGTCATTGAACTCCCACACTACAACACAATCAGACTACAGACTCATGTCATTGAACTCCCGCTCTAGAACACAACCAGACTACAATCTACAGAGTCTTGTTACACCAAATATCTAACAGCAAAATAGCATTTCTTCTACTAAATCTGCACACACTGATAACATTGTATGAAACATTTGGTAAAAACTAATAAAAGAATGCAATATGTGCTTAACTACACTTGTTCTTGTATTAAATATATTATGAGTCATTAACACATGTATCAGTTACACTAGACCAAGGTCCAAAGTACATGGGATGTTATGACAGCTGGTGTAACATTCATGGAATGTTGTGACAGCAGGTCTAAGATATATGGGATGCTATGAAAGCAGGCCTAAGATACATTAGATGTTATGACAGTTGTCATGAATTGTCTATTGATGTCTGTGAGTGGTGCTACCACCTGGCGACCAGGGCAGTAGGCCTGGCCGGTCATAATAAAGTGTTTTGTTATACGCTCATGTCTGTAAGTACTTATCAGAGACTGTCACAGAACAGAACATGGTAACAGCGGTGGGATCTTAATGTCCAATATGCAGACATCGTGTTAACAGAGACTGCTGTTAGTGGTGTAAACATCAAACTCACCAAAAACGTCAACGTCACATAATATCATTCACCTGACCACGTTGTCTTGTCACCTATATAGACATGCCAAAATTCAGCCCACCCAAAAATTTTGATTTTTCCAACCCCCAAAAATGGCCGGAATGGAAAGAGATTTGGTGTAGATACTGAATTGCGACAAAACTCGACAAGGAGGAAGGAATTGTTCAGGTTAGTTTGTTCGTATAGGCGATGGGCTGAGAAGCACATAGCATTTACAAATAATTTGTATTCGGACAAGATGCTGGCAGATTAAATCCCAGAAATGGCTATGATGCAGTGATGGTAAAGTTCGACAGCTATTTTGTACCAAAGAAAAATGTAATACATGAGAGGACAAAGTTTAACCAGAGTTGCTGGGAGAGTCTATCGAGCTATATATACGCACTCTGCATAACATGGCAAGACATTGCTGCTGATGATTGCAATTTTGACGAGAACGAGTGTGAAAACGTAAGGGACAGACTTATTGCTGGGATGTCAGACAAAGAACTATCGCAGAAATTGCAGGTAGAGAAAGACGATTTGATGCTGGAGAAGGCAGCTGACATTGGGAGTTAGTCAAAATGCAAAATGCATCAGCGGTGGGTGGATGCAGCTGGATGGGATAGAAAACAGAAACAGCTCCAGCATCATGACAAGTTGCCTTCGCCCCACAACCAAAGAAAACAAATGCAGACAGTCAACTCCGACAACAAGTGCAGACATTGCGGATACAAACATAAATCGACTAGAGATGATGTGTGTCCTGCAATTGGAGCAGAATGCAGGAAATGTGGAAAGACGGGACATTTTGTAGCACAAACGGAAGTTAAAGGATAACACTGCTTGGAGTAGGTGGACCTCTTGAGAGCAAGGGACAATTTGTGGCACAAACGGAAGTTAAAGGACAACACTGCTTGGGATAGGCGGACCTCTTGAGAGCACGGGACAATTTGTAGCACAAACGGAAGTTAAAGGACAATCGTTCCACTTCCATATTGTCATTGTCAGTGCGAAGGCAAACAACCTTTTGAGTCGCAGCGTTGCCCACCTCATGGGCCTCATTCTCAAAGTGAACGAGTTTGAGGAGGCATTCGGCAACATAGGGAATCTCAAGACTGAACCAGTAAGAATCGTGCTGCGGGATGGAGCTGAGCTGTATGCATTGTGCTGATACCACTCCAACTGAAGGTGAAGGAGAATGTGGACCATCTGCAAGCAGCAGGGGTTATTGTGCCTTTCACAAAGCCAACATCGTGGTGTGCACCGATGGTCCCAATCATGAAGAAATCAGGAAAAGTCTGCATCTGCATTGATTTAAAGAAGCTCAATCAAGAGGTGAGACAAGTAACCTTTACTCCACTGACAACAGATGATGTCACTTCAAAGCTGACCGGTGCGACAGTATTCACCTCTACTGACGCCGTCAGTGGTTTCTATCTGATACGACTACATGAAGACAGTTAAGAGCTGACAACATTCATCACACCATTTGGCCGCTACTCCATCCATCAGCTGCCATTTGGTATCACGTCAGTGCCAGAAATCTTGATGCGGAAGATGTCTCAGTTGTTCGAAGGGGTGGAAGGTGTGTTCTGTTATATGGATGATGTCCTGGTCTTTGGAAAAGACCAGGAGGAGCACGACCGTCACCTAGAGACTGTCATAAAAATTGTCGAGATGTCCGGTCTCAGACTGAATAAAGACAAGTGTTTGTTCACACAATCTGAACTCAAGTTCTTGGGTCACAGATTCAACGCCGAAGGAATCATCACAGATCCAGAAAAGGTTGTTGCCATTCTGGACATGCCAGCACCAACAACAGTGCCACTGTTGCAACAAGTCATGGGAATGGTCCACTTTTTAGGTTCATACCTACCAGACCTACCCAGCATCACCCGTCCTCAGAACGACCTACTGAAAGACGACATGGTTTGGTTATGGGACCTGCTCATGAAGAAATATTTTTCAAGATGAAGACGCTGGTGTCATCGACACCAAATACTGTGATGCGACTAAGTCAACCTGTGTGAGTGCTGATGCCAGTTCATACGGCATCGGAGGGGTGCTCATGCAAGATCACGGTGGAGGGAGGATGAAGCCGGTGGCATTTTGCTTGAGAATGTTGACCCCCGCCGAGCAGCGGTACGCACAAATAAAAAAGAATGCTTAGCGAGTGTGTGGGCATGCGAGAAATTTGACAGATTCATCTGTGGTCTGGAGGAATTTACACTGCTCACAGACCACAAGCCACTTGTGCCGCTGATCAACGTCAAAGACCTCGACAGGACACCATTAAGATGTCAGCGACTACTAATGCGGATGGCGCGATACAATGCCAGAGCGGATATGCCCCAGGAAAGGACCTTGTTGTTGCTGATGCTCTATCGAGAAGCCCAATAAAGATCACTCCATAATCATCAATCGCAGAAGAAATCAAACTCCACATGGATATTGTGGAGTCAAACTTACTAACGTCACCCCAGAAGATGGCCGAGTTGCGATCCTAAATGAGGGACAATGCTACTCTTCAGTCAGCTATTATCCACACGTTGACTGGATGGCAAAGTATAAAAAGGATGTACCAGAAAGTCTGAGGGAGCTCTTCAACATCTGAAGTCTCCTTTCTGTCAGCAATGGTCTTCTGACATATACCGACTGAATCGTCATCCCTACAGCCTTGAGGCCAGATATACTGGACAAGATTCACACAGGCCATAAGGGAATAACGAACTGCCTGGAATGAGCCAAGGTGTCCGCAGGGATAACGCGCGACATCAAGCACGTAGTGGGTGCCTGCAACCACTGCCAAGTCCACAAACCGAGTCAACAGATGGAGCCACTGATGACAATCCCTCTACCCACAGGACCTTGAAGCGAGTAACGGTAGACCTCTGTTTGTCTCAAGGAAACAACTACATGGTAATAGTATACTATTACTCTAGGTGGATAGAGATACTGCACATCAGTAACATGACATCTGCATCGAGCATTGCGAAGTTGAAGGACATCTTTGCCCAATTTGGCATCCCAACTGAGCTGGTGTCTGATAACGTGCCCCAGTTTTTGTCTTCAGAGTCCTAGTCATTTGCAGAACAGTATGGGTGTACACATGTGACGTCGAGCCTGTACCTGCCAAACGCCAATGGAGAGATGGAGCGAGCTGTGCAAATGGCCAAAAGGATTCTCAAACAGGTTGATCCTTGGCTGGGCCTGATGGTCTACAGGGACACAGTAATCGCCGCCACAGGATGCAGTCCCGCACAACTGGTGATGGGCCGTCATATTCGTATGACCCTGCCAACCCTACCATCTGCACTCAGGCCAAGATGGCCCAACCCAGACCTGGTGCATCAGAAGGATTTTGACTCTAAACTGTCATATCGGCGCAACTACAACTGACACCATGGGGTACATCCCCAGGGGATATAGTAAGGGTCAGGATAGACATTGAGAATAGTTGGATGAATAAAGGTGTCATAACCGATGGAGTCGACACGCTACAGTCATACACAGTCCAAACCAAATCTGGCGAAATAGACATCATTTGCGAGTTGTGCCACAGTAACCAAGAGCACTGCCTAGTGTTCCTGTGACAAGGGTAGTTCAGACTCAACCGACAGTTGTGTCTTCAGCCTGGCTGAGAGTCCTATTGGGGAAGCGCCATTGGACCAGTCTCCAATGTCCACCAGTCCAGTGCTGCGTCAATCAAATAGGTCTATCATTATGAAGAGTGACACTGTTGCCACAGCGTGGTGCTAAAGAAGAGTGACATTTTTGTGTTAAACGAGAGTGACATTCTTGTGCTGAATGAAGAGTGACAGTTTTGTGTTAAACGAGAGTGACATTCTTGTGCTGAAAGAAGAGTGAAATTTTTGTGTTAAACGAGAGTGACATTCTTGTGCTGAAAGATGAGTGACAGTTTTGTGTTAATGAAGTGTGACACTGCTGTGTTACAGAAGAATGACACTGTATCATTAATTATTCCAATTTTTATGACACCATATGTTTGTTTGAATAGTGTCTTGATGATACATATGTGGCATGCAGGTTAAGTTCATTTTTAATCCTAATGTGGGAGATGTCATGAGTTGTCTATTGGTGTAGTCTGTGAGTGGTGCTACCACCTGGCGACCAGGGCAGTGGGCATGGCCGGTCGGTCATAAAAAGTGTTTTGTTATACGCTCATGTCTGTAAGTACTTCTCAGAGACTGTCACAGAACTGAACAACAGCTGGTCTATGAAGCATGGGATGTTATGACAGCAGATCTAAGATACATGGGATGTTCTGACAGCAAGTCTAAGATACATGGGATGTTATGACAGCCAGTCTAAGATACATGGGATGTTATGACAGCAGGTCTAAGATACATGGGATGTTATGACAGCAGGTCTAAGATACAAAACAGATATATGTGTCAGACATATCTGACATCCACCAAGCAATGAATGCAGCAAAGTTGGTGCAGTCAAACAAAATATTATTTAATATTTTTATTTCCTCCAAATGAAACTGTTATTACGATACTGCATGTCATTATGACTCAGTGAGCTCCGTTCCTGAAATATAACCAATGACCATGCAGTGATAACTTACCATTGGCAGCAACTGTTGCAATCTTCCTGCCATCCCGGTAGAGATAATACTGGTTAATAACCCCATTAGGATAGTCAGGTACTCCCCAGTAGAGATGCAGGGTTGTTGAGTTGATTGGCTCATACTCTGGTGGGGGTTGTTGCGATGGCACTGTCAACAGAACACACACATTGCTAGTCATTGTCAACATACTTCTTGTAACATGCTAATGTGCAAGCATGCATGTGTGCATGTGTATGTATGTGGTGCATGCATGGGTATATAGATCTATGTATGTGGTGCATGCATGGGTATATAGATCTATGTATGTGGTGCATGCATGGGTATATAGATCTGTGTATGTGGTGCATGCATGGGTATATAGATCTATGTATGTGGTGCATGCATGGGTATATAGATCTATGTATGTGGTGCATGCATGGGTATATAGATCTATGTATGTGGTGCATGCATGGGTATATAGATCTGTGTATGTGGTGCATGCATGGGTATATAGATATATGTATGTGGTGCATGCATGGGTATATAGATTTATGTATGTGGTGCATGCATGGGTATATAGATTTATGCTAGATTATGCAGGTTTCTGGGGTGGCACTTGACTGAGTGTGGGAAGTTGTCTGCTGACTGGCATCCTGACTGTGATGAATTCTGTGGGCATGTGGAGAGTGTGGACTAGGACGTGTGGGTAGTTACAGGCATGCTGTAAGATATATAGTTTCATTTTGCCATCATCTAAAAACCTCCCTCCCTTGCATATCCTCCTTAGCTTCTTAGCAATTCCATCCATCTGTTGATAACTTTTGCTCTGTACATGACAATGAAAACACTTAATCCTTTGGATTTGTTGTGCCGCTGAGCTTGAAATACTCGTGGGACATTACCTGGAAATCGGGGCTAACACATTATCCAGAATAATTTATTTTCCAAGGATATTGGTGCTAAAGATGTCATTCCATTTTTATTATTACTACTTAGACATGGATTAACTGACACAGGATGGTGGTGGATTGTGGTGAATGGTGGTGGATAGGTGGTACACAGTGAATGGTCTGAGTGGACACAGGTATCAGTGAATAGATGTGTATATGCAATATCAAAGTATGGGGACATTTATTATCTTATTATGGGGAAACTTATTCATCAAGAGGCTCTTTGAAAGGGAAACAATGGATACTGTTTGTTATTAACGATGTATCAGTTGAACAACAAGTTTGGTTATAATCATTAACTTACTAACAGTGATGTATATTAATAATAAGTTAGTGGGGTGAATTAAGATGATATAATTAGATGATGGACTGTGCGATAGAGAACGGGACAGACATTGTGTGCATTTGGCTGGTGTACTTTAACTCACTCTTGCTACAGCCATATTTGTTGGAAGCTTGAAGGTCACTGCTGCCTTCCTGACAGAAGCCGCACTGGCGACCAGTGGTGAGAGCCTTGCAGTGACATTGGCCTGTTGTCACATCACAGGACGTGTTCAAGCTGCCACTCATGTCACAGTTACAAAGCTTGCAACTGCAACAAACACTCATAGTTACTAAGGTAATGTGGCATGACAGCAGGTTTAAGCCACTGTGTCATGACAGCAGGTTTAAGCCACTGTCATGACAGCAGGTCTAAGGCACTGTCATGACAGCAGGTCTAAGGCATTGTGTCGTGACAGTAGATCTAAGGCATTGTGTCATGAAAGCAGGTCAAAGGCACTGTCATGATAGCTGGTCTAAGGCACTGTGTCATGACAGCAGGTCAAAGGCACCATGTCACAACAGGCACTGTGTCATGACAGCAGGTCTAAGGCACCATGTCATAAAAGCAGGTCTAAGGCACTGTGTCATGACAGCCAGGCTAAGGCACTATGTCATGACAGCAAGTCTAAGGCACCGTGTCATGAAAGCAGGTCAAAGGCACTGTCACGATAGCTGGTCTAAGGCACTGTGTCATGACAGCAGGTCAAAGGCACCATGTCACAACAGACACTGTGTCATGACAGCAAGTCTAAGGTACCGTGTCATGAAAGCAGGTCTAAGGCACTGTGTCATGACAGCCAGTCTAAGGCACTGTGTCATGACAGCAGGTCAAAGGCACCATGTCACAACAGGCACTGTGTCATGACAGCAGGTCTAAGGCACCATGTCACAACATCAAGTCTAAGGCAGGATGTCATGTCAGCAGTTCTAAGATTGGTTGCCATGAAAGCTGATCATTGCCTAACAGCAGAGTTAATTAAATAAAAAAATTTGTAAGGTCAATAAAAACTAACACCTAAATTCCTTCTGAAACGATAATGATATTAGCCTATATAACAAAGAAACCAACAGTGATGCAATTTAAAAACATTTATTCTGTCATCATTACATTAATGTGATTACATTGCTTGGAACCTGTTCACACTTTTACGGGTGCTAATAACATGAACAGAAAATTCACTACAGCAGCTGTACTTTATCCCAGTTATGGTGGTATAGTGTGGAAACCTACCAACTACAACCTGATGACCTTGCCTCCACAATAAGTGACAGTAGTGGCCATTTACTATGTGCATGTTTTGTTTTTGTAATTTGAATGTTTTTGCTAATGCAAAATTCTAATTGCGAACTTTATTTTGGACTTATTAAATGCTCTAAACTATACTTGATAGGCAATATCCCATCTACATATTCTAGTACTAAGAATAGTATATTACAAAATGAGGAACTGCAACATCAATTTTTGGGTTTATGCATGTAAAAGAGTTAATAGAAGCTAACTACTAGCAGCTATAATTAAGAATATGATGCCAACAGTTTACTACAATAACCGTGTTGAAGACTTATCATTTATGCACCATTGTGATGGAAACTCTGACATCACCAATGCCTACACTTTCCAATTGCCCAGTTGCCAAACTGACACTATTACTCTAGGTTTGCATCACCGAATTTGTTTAAATTGTATGGCATTATAACAACTGTTACAAGTGTCACTGTGAATCGACAGGGATACAAGTGGTTACTTTAGAGATACATATGGTACTCTGTGTGAGTGACTGCCTACCTTGGAACTGCGCCATAGTAGTTCTCTGCACATGATTGACAGCGTCTACCAGCAATGCTGGATGACCCTCCCAAACACACACACATCCCTGTCTGGGGGTCACAGAATGTATTAACTATTGTTCCATCTTCATTGCAGTCACATGATAGACACCCTCCTCCATTGGCCTTACTCACATAGTAGCCTTCAATCAACACAATGGCACAATACTATGAGACATCTTTCACGTATATTCACTTTCATAGTATAAGCAGTATGCAGAAAAATAACTCATAACAAATTTGTTATGAAATTAATTAATTCCAATTGTATAAATTGCTCTGTATTAGTATATGGACAACTGTGTATAATCTGTGTCTGTAATCACATTACAAGGGGACAAAATCACTGATAAACAAGATGCCCCCCACACACACACTCCCACACACACAAACACACACCACACCCCACACCAAAAGGGGACAAAATCAATGATAAACAAGATGCCACACACACACACACACACACACACACCATACCCCACACCCCACACCCCAAGGGGACAAAATCAATGATAAACAATATGCCACACACACACACACACACACACACACCATACCCCACACCCCAAGGGGAAAAAATCAATGATAAACAATATGCCACATACACATGCCACACACCACACACACCACTCACACACACACACACACACACACACACACACACACACACACACACACACACACACACACACACACACACACACACACACACCAGTTACGCACGCACGCACACACACACACACACCACTCACACACACACACCTCACACACACACCAATTATGTGCACACACACCACTCACTCACACACACACACACCACTCACGCACACACACACACACACCATTCACGCGCACACACACACTTACTGCACAAAGTGATTTATATTTCATATCCATATTGTCTAAAGTTCGTATGCAGCCATTGTATTAAATAACATAGATTTCCTACTGAAGTATAAGAGAAGAGCCCACCTTTGTTGCAGTTGTCACAAGTGCGGCCATATCTATTGGTCAAGCAGGTGCACTGTCCCGTATTCTGGTTACATGACAATTGTGACTGGTCCCCTATGTCACCATTAACGGTGCCTGTGACATCACATCCACATGACTGACAACCGTCCGTATTAGACATTGTCAGATTAAACGTGTTAGCTACACACTGGTTGCAGGTGTGACTTTCAACATTTGCCTTGCATGTGCACTGACCTGTGGTCATGTGACAGCGTGGGGGAGAGTCAGCTGACCCCGGCACGTAGCACAAACAGGGAACACATCCAGTATCAACATCACCACCCAGGTTGTAATAGCCCTCTTTGCACTCATTGCACTTGGTGCTGTTGGCGTGCTGTTTGCACAGGCACTGTCCAGATTCCTTGTCACATACAGTGCCTGCAACTGTTCCGTCCTGGTCACAGTCACACGCCTTGCAGCCATTGTTGAAGTCATAGTAGCCATCCACACACTCCCCACAGTGCTGGCCCTGAACCAGGGCCTTGCAGACACACTGACCACTGCGTGGGTCACAGTACTGGTCAGTCGCACCAAACGGGTTACAGTTGCACGAGGTGCATCCAGCGGGGTTCGACCGGTCAAGATTATAGTAGGTATACTGACAGTCATTGCATCGTAGACCTGCAATTACAAGCAACACTTGTGTTACATCTGCAGCGTGTTCACAGACAAAGTAACTTTTGCCTCGTCTCATTATTTACTTATCCACATCTCTGTGGTTCTCACGTGTGTTCTCACGTGTGTTCTCACGTGTGTTCTCACCTGTGTTCTCACCTGTGTTCTCACCTGTGTTTATGGTAGCTTCAAACACATGTCCAGTCAATCTCACACTAACACATGCAGTGCAAAAGAAACATTGAAAATGACAATTGGTACACTCAATTATTAATTAATTAACATATGGCATTGCCTAATATCCAATAACAGTATAATATATGGTGATTATACATAATAGTCAATATTCAGTCGATCACAACACAATTGTCTACATAATGGCAGAAAACCTGATAATTTGTGATAGTTTGCAATTGTGTTTAGAATATAGTTCTGACATTAACTTTCTTTGCAATTACACTTATTATGGTATCATTACATAATTAAAGGTGTTATCTTTCCGTCAATATACATAACTTGTATACTATATTCAACAAAAATACAAAAGTTATACACTTGAATTAAGCATATCCCTTAAATTTCAGTAAGACTCTCAATCGTT
This sequence comes from Escarpia spicata, assembly GCA_963995525.1. Lineage (NCBI taxonomy): Eukaryota > Metazoa > Annelida > Polychaeta > Sabellida > Siboglinidae > Escarpia > Escarpia spicata. The sequence continues at coordinate 17,512,278 of OZ023211.1, read as the reverse complement.
TATCAATATGTGAAAAACTACCATGTTCCTCCTAGTGGATTTTGGTGGAATTTTTGTAATATATAATTATGCATGTAGTAACAATAAAAAAATATTCACAGTCTGTTTGTTTTGTTATTACTACTTTGAGTTTGTTTAGAATGTGTGACTTACTTCTGACATTTGCCTTACACGTGCATTGTCCGAGTGTTGCGTGGCAGCTGGTGGCGCCCCCTACAGTGCCAGCTGTGTTGCAGTGGCACGCCTCGCAGCCCATGGGGTTGGCTGCTTGCAGGTTGAAGTAGCCCAGCTTGCAGTGGTCACACTGACGGCCCTCCACTGCTGACCGACAGGAACACTGACCTCCGACCTAACAGGGACACTCTCATCAATGTCTATATGGTTGGTACATTACGTTATCACAAATAAATACTGTACATTAAGAATGTGAATAAAAAGGAAATATTTATATGATAAATACATTACATTATCACTGCAGCAACAGCAGCAGTAGTAGTATCAACCTTTACAATGATGACCATATCATCTATACAGCATTGTTTCCAATGGGCCATCACAATGCAATGAAGTCATTAATATTGCAGTCCTTTGGAAAAGATAAGCCAAACACAGAGAAATGTGAACATGTCTAACAGAAGGTAACACCCTGCAGTGGATGAACAATTAAGTCTAGATGATTGCATCTTTGAGAACATTTATAAAATTAAAAGATTCACATGAATTTCAGTGATCAAGTTGAAAGCTTTACAGGTAAGTTAGAGATTTGACAGACCTTGGCACAGTCGAGATGGTTGTCCTGCACACCCACACTGTTACAATCACAGGGAGTGCAGACGTCATCAGCATACAGACTCTTGCCATCAGCCCTGAAGAAGCCGACCTGACACGTGTCACACTGTCGGCCTGTCGTTCTGTGCTGACAGTCCACACACACCCCACCCCCTCCACGGACAGGGTCCGCGGAAAATGGGTCACGGGTTTCATTGTAGATGCATTCGGTTGCATGAGTGTAGCACTCACACAGTTTGCAGTTGTTAGCACTGACTTGGTCTCCGCGCCTGAATGGCTTGTCATTGGCCAATGCACTGCATCGTTCACACTGTCACCAAGGAAATTACACAAAATACATAATTGCCATGGATACAATCAATACATAATGTTCATAAATGGTGAACATTTTTAAGCATTGCCGAATCCTTTCTGTGGATTTTAAGGGGATGTACTAAGCAAACTACTCTTATGTCATATCATCAGAGATACAATGAGCTGCATCATATGATGTAGCCAAGGTCACACACATGTGATATGACCAAGATGACAGCACACATATGATATGATCAAAGTGATTATACACATGTGATATGACTAAGGTGACAGCACACATGTGATATGACCAAAGTGATAGCACACGTGATATGATTAAGGTGATGACACACATGTGATATTACATGACCATGATGACAGCACACATGTGATATGACTAAAGTGATAGCACACACGTTATATGATTATGGTTGCAGCACACATGTGATATGACCAAGATGACAGCACACATATGATATGTCCAAAAAGATTATACAAATGTGCTATGACTAAGGTGATGACACACGTGATAAGCCTAAATTGACAGCACACATTGTGATGTGACATGACCATGGTGACAGCACATGTGACATGACCAAGGTGACAGCACACATGTGATAGCACACACATGTGATATGATTATGGTTGCAGCACACATGCGATATGACCAAAGTGATAGCACACATTATAAGACCAAAGTGACAGCACTGACCTGGTTTCCTTCTGTGTGACTATCCACGCGACAGAAGCATTTATACGGCCGCACAGAGACATCACATGACTCAGCATGACCATGACAGTTACACCTATCAAATATCACAACTCAGCATGACCATGACAGTTACACCTATCAAATATCACAACTCAGCATGACCATGACAGTTATACCTATCAAATATCACAACTCAGCATGATAATGACAGTTACACCTATCAAATATCACATCTCAGCATGACCATGACAGTTACACCTATCAAATATCACAACTCAGCATGACCATGACAGTTATACCTATCAAATATCACAACTCAGCATGACCATGACAGCTACACCTATCAAATATTACAACTCAGCATGACCATGACAGTTATACCTATCAAATATCACAACGCAGCATGATAATGACAGTTACACCTATCAAATATCACAACTCAGCATGACCATGACAGTTACACCTATCAAATATCACAACTCAGCATGATCATGACAGTTACACCTATCAAATATCACAACTCAGTATGACCATGACAGCTACACCTATCAAATATCACAACTCAGCATGACCATGACAGTTATACCTATCAAATATCACAACTCAGCATGACCATGACAGCTACACCTATCAAATATTACAACTCAGCATGACCATGACAGTTACACCTATCAAATATCACAACTCAGTATGACCATGACAGCTACACCTATCAAATATCACAACTCAGCATGACCATGACAGTTATACCTATCAAATATCACAACTCAGCATGACCATGACAGTTACACCTATCAAATATTACAACTCAGCATGACCATGACAGTTACACCTTTCATCAACATTACACAAACTAAAAAATCAGAGATTATTTTGAAATGTTTTCTATTACAATTATTTATAATTATAATTTCTTGCTCATATGCATAATTTGCATGCATACAATCATGCCTGCATTCTGATTTATTCTCTGCAATGATTTACTTAATCAATATACAGTAAGTAAGTTGTGACATTAAACCTAGATGTTCACAATGACTTTACAAAGGTCAAGTGACTGATCTGCTTCATATGAAGTTCAGTTGTTTGAAAATATAATAAGTTTTGCACATATGAAAACTAGTACTTTACCTGCCAGTCACAATATACTCGTATATTCCATAGTATTCATGTCTGGGATGTGTCACATGATAGTGGCCTTGTAGTCGCACTCGAATCTGTGTAGCTTTCACAAAGTCAAAGAGTTCTCTTGTGTTATAGAAATCATTGTGACCGGGCCGAGGCATGGGCTCCGTCGACAGGACACTGAATGTGATGTTGCCCTTGGAGTAGGGCACTGACACACCATTTCTGAAGCAACCAACAGCCATGTCACAACACTAAACTCTCCAAGGTTGAATCATGATGGCAATGAAATAACAGCAAGTCCACATCTATACTTGTTCAACAAAATAATAAAGCAATACTAACATTGCAAAAAAGTGGTAAGGAGGAGCCATTCTGAAAATTAGTTATTACAGAATTGGCCTGGTGTGGTCGGTTCCCCCACCTTTGCTGTCAGTTTTGTGTATTTGTTATGACATGTATAACTAGGTATCGACATTGTATATTATTGTAGTTATGTAATCTAGTTATACATAAAGAGTTGGCTTACTATTAAGCTCTTATACAAACATACATCTGACTTGTGTTATTAGCAAACAAGC
>OZ023211.1:17353782-17508577 GCA_963995525.1 Escarpia spicata | reverse complement strand
TGTTTATGTGCATGCGTGCATGGATGTGTGTGCATGTATGTGCGTGTGTGTGTTCGTGTGTGTTTGCCTAACTTGTGGAATGTGATTTATGTCCGTCTTGGTGTATGTTTCAACCCAATTTGAAAAGTATCATTTTGATATCAATTGAAAACACGTTCAATGTCAATAATGAAATAATAAGACAGTAATGGTTCACTTTATTGACAATGTATTAACTGCCCCTACTCCCCCCAGGGCAAACACACAGCTTTATAAGACTTACCGATTGGTAAGAGCATCTCTATAAAATCTCAAATCTTGCAGCCTTCCTTGGAATTGGTCTTTACCTGTTGCATAAAACATTGCTATGATGATACACACATGCACACAGATAACAGAAGCTAAGATGTGTTTATATAATTATTGTGTGTGTGTGTGTGTGTGTGTGTGTGTGTGTGTGTGTGTGTGTGTGTGTGTGTGTGTGTGTGTGTGTGTGTGTGTTTGTGTGTGTATGTTTGTGTGTGTGTGTGTGTGTGTGTGTGTGTGTGTGTGTGTGTGTGTGTGTGTGTGTGTGTGTGTGTGTGTGTGTGTGTGTGTGTGTGTGTGTGTGTGTGTGTGTGTGTGTGTGTGTGTGTGTGTGTGTGTGATTGTGTGTGTGTGCATGCATGTGCGTGCATGTGCACGAACGCGTGTCATGTCATTTGTGTGTGGGTATGTGTGATTGTGCGAGTATTGTATGGTATTTGTATATGTGGGTATGCATGAGTGCTTGTATGTGCACAAACATAATAAGAGACTGTATGTAGATATGAGCAGAAGGTTTTCCCAAGTGTTGTACTTGCCATCTCTTGTCTGTCCTAGAATGAAGTTGCCTGGTGTGTCCCGGATCACTCCCACCAGGCCCTTCGTGCCACTCGCTGCATAGCCTGGACCGATGCCATTCACAAAGTAACTCACCGCCGTGTCGTACACCTGCAAGCAACAGATGGCCTCACTTCTATTAGCTCTTCCTTTCAAGTTAATATCATTAAACATTTCAGTTGTAACACGTGCTAAAGGCTTTTAGATTTTTATAATAAACATGCTAAAAAATGCACAACAGAGGTTTCAGTTTTTAATGAAAACTAAATTTCTTTGATTCATTTCAAATCTGGCATAGGGGAAGTATCAGAAGAATGGCGGCAACATGTCTTCACACTAGGATTGTTTTCTCATTATATTTATGACATTTATTTTTTATCCTTACATGTTCAATTCAAATAAATTTTACATTACACATTTTGTAATTATGTTTTTTCTTAAATCCAACTACACATAATTAAAAGGTGACATTGGTGTTATTTTAATATTAATTAAAATCTGAACTAATATACAAAACTGTAGACTGCTTGTTGTTTATAGCTACACTTTCAATATTACGTTAGACAACACTGAAGTAAATACTGTTTTTTGTAATGGAGATTATGGAAATGTAACTGTAATAAAACTATTAGTATTTACTATTTCCTAGTACAATTGAAGTAATAGCACAGTTTTCTAAGATTCTGCAAACATATGAATGTCTCCTCATGTGCTCATTAATAACCAGTGTGTGAAAATACCACAACTAAATATAGTTTACAGTATACACATACTGGTACCTTTAAATTATATTTATATTGAAAGTTTCAGTGTAAAATATAGTTAAACAACAATGCATTAGGTTGGCTAACTTTCACTCTCTATTTTATTACAGCTTCAACAACTCAATAAAATCAATAATGTACAGCTGGTTTAGTTAATTAATTTATTATTAGCTAACATAAGACATAATGAAACGACTTAATATTACAGAGCTTACTTTGGAAAACTGCATTGCCCCAGGACATCCTGTTAGTTTCTCAACACCTTCATATGTCTCCTTTATATGACCGGCTTCAACATTATGTTCAAAGTATATCCACCAACAGAGCCTACCGGTAGTGGTTTTTGCATATGGGGGTAGGTAAGTTGGTGAGGTTGTGCATGCTTAAGGTACCCGGGAAGTTATTCGTGTAATGGGGAATACCAGTAAGCGAGTCCAAATGTTTCCAGCTGCCATTGACCAATACACATACACCCACACAACACACACACACACACACACACACACACACACACACACACACACACACACACACACACACACACACACACACACACACACACACACACACAACACTCATGCGCATACACACACACAACACTCGCGCGCGCACACACACACACAAACATACACACGCACTCACACACACATACGCACTCACACATGTACACACCATTCACGCTCACAACAAATGCAACAAACGTAACACACACACCACTCACGCACGCACACACATCCACACCACACAACAAATGCAACAAACATAATACACACACACCTCTCTCGCGTGCACACACACACACACACACACACACACCAACATACACCACCACCACTCACGTGCACATATACACACACACACACCAAACGTACACGCCACACAAAACAATGACATGCGCACCCATGAACACATGCTTGTGCACACGCATGCATAAATGTGTAACATAATTTATAGTTTTTGCCCAACATCAGTCCTTATAAAAGCACTTACTCAATCAGGTCATGCATACAAGTATCTATGCACAGTCTTTTGGTCACATATTCTTGTATTTGATGCAACTTACGCACTTGAAAAATAATTCCTCAACTTAGTACAAAACATCTTACTGTGAAAATATTCCAAATATGGTTTACATACTGAAGTCTTGAAATCTTATAATTAGATTATTGTGAGATATCAATGATTGACAGTTGGTTCAAATTTGATAGAAATCAGCACAAGTTACCACTAAGTACTAACGAGACTATTTAATACCACACTGGTGTGATAATGTATCCAAATGATCCTTTAAGAGCATTCCAGTCGTAGAACAGTGTAGCTCTATACATTTGTCTTCTGGACTGAACTAAGTCTTGAGTATAGACCTTCATATGCAGTGTTTTAATCCATTAAAGTTGTTATTAATAATACAACAAAAGTTATTGAGTCTTGCATCATGCCTCCTTAGAGATGATGCCTGGAGATGGTACACAAAGACAAGTGCATTATGAATGAGTGCACAGAACTTGTATTTATGAATAACTTATGGACACACATCACGAATACGGCAGGCCTACTTAATTAATTACAAGATTAGAGTACTTACATAACAGAGATTAAACACATTGTTAGCACAGAGTGAGGTGCACAATTGACACTGCTGTGTTGTGAACAAAGCAACCATTAGTTGGAGATAGAATGGCCTTGTGTGGTACTGCTATGTACTGAGGTACAGTTAGTTGGAGCTACGATAGCCTAGTGTGGTACTGCTATGTACCAAGATATAGTTGGTTGGAGCTAGGATGGCCTTGGCTTGGGTGGTACCAAGATATAGTTAGTTGGAGCTAGGATAGCCTTATTTGTTGGGTGGTACTGCTATGTACCAAGTCCAAGGTACAGTTAGTTGGAGCTAGGATAGCCTTGTGTCACAACTCACTGAAGTTGTGTGGTACTGCTATATATACCAAGAAAAGGCAAGATATAGTTAGTTAGAGCTAGGATAGCTTTGTGTGGTACTGCTGTGGACTAAGGCTCTAGTCCGAATACATAAGGCTCTAGTCCGAATACACGAAGACATGATGCTGGCGACTCACGGCATGGCGCACTGTTTGACCCGTTAGATCTTAGTGCAGCATTCGACGCACTAGACCACAGCATTCTCCATTCGGACTAAGCCAGACAGTGTCGCGGGCATCTTCCAACCGGTATGACTAAAAGGCGCACGACCACACACGACCAAAATGTATGTATTGTTGGTAACCAAGCGGGGTGTTGGTGGCACATAGGAGGTGTGTGTGCAGCTCGCCAAATTTCGGATATGTTCTTCACATTGGAGTAACAAAATTCGCAATTTTTATCATCACTTGTGGTAACTCGTCGGTTCCATTCGCCAGGTGGCGCTACCGTGCCGCCTAAATTGTGTAACTCCTCGGTGAAATACAGACTCAAACATTTTAATAATGCACACACAGACCATATATATATATCATCAACGGCCAAACTATCTACCAACACATCACATGGACGCCGTGGTCGTGCGCCTTTTTTAGTTAAACCCTCTTCGAACGCCATGAGATCCGCTACCATATATACGCGGATGACACTCGGCTGTGCCTGTATGCTGAGGGTCCGCAATTGTATCATGCCGATGCACTACGAAAATTCGACGAATGTCTACGTGACATAAGACGCTGGCTGAATTGCAACCATCTCCTACTAGTACTAGTCTAAACGCGACCAAAACAGAAGCCATCGTTTTTCGTTCTACCGTACGGTACCGTACCGTACGCCTGTTGGTGCCACCAGAATAAAATTAATAGTATATCGTAATTACGAGATACTATCTCGTAATTACGAGATACCTATCTTGTAATTACGAGAATGTAGAGAACCGGAAATGGAACGCTTTTTCAGCAATCAAATGGGGAGCAAGTAATAATCATAAGGCCTCCACTTAATTATATCAACCGTACACGTGCGGGTAGCGGTGGATCTATCAGAACTGGTGTTGGAAGCCGTGGATTGTGACGTTGCGGCTGCTCTGTACTTCCACATAGGGTTATATCACATTCATAGTTCGATCAATAACTTATTTTAGACCAGATTGTTTTTGAAGCAATGAAACAATGCCAGATAATGGCACTGAGACAAACACTGAAACACTACAATTTAGTGCTGCATAGAGACGCAGTATACTCGTCGTGATTCAGTGTTTGACTGAATGCAGTTATCTTGCCTTTGCTTCGTTTCCCTTCAATGCAGTATCCGAATAATTGTGAGAGATGCCAACAGCGTTACCAAAACAGACGTTTATATATGTAACAATGAATACGCGTGTTTCGAGGAGAATGCCCTTGGGACAAGGATGTGTTTGACCTCTGGTTCATAAAACAATAGAAGATGGCGTATATAATTTATAACTTCAGGGTTCAATATCTTTGAAACTCATATCCCCGTAGGTTTACCAAATGACAATAGTTCAGCATTAAATTCCAAGATTATTCATCGTGTTCATGGCGATCAATTGTCAATGTTAAAATCATATCGTTGACGGCTACTAACAATAACTACTCATTATTCAGGATACATCTTAAAACAGAGTAATGTAATCACGTCAATACAAGGACATACAGACGGTACGAATATCAAAGTGAACTCCAACACACAATCATGGAGTCTCCATTCTTCGCACATGATTCACACCAACTCACAATGAAAGCGTCAACCATAGTCACCAGACGGCGCTCAGTAATATTTATTAACAAAGCATATATTTACTAACAAAGCAATTTTAAAATCATTAAGTGATTTCTGAGCTACTAGTCCTCCACCTGATTCTACATGTTTTATGATATTCAGAGAATTATAATAAACGTCAGTGCACATAATCGACACAGCGAGCGTTTAAGAGTCCTCATACTAATCACTATGCGATGGTTGATGGCCAGAATACCGTAAATTTCCATGTAACTTAACCCTATGTGGAAGTACAGAGCAGCCGCAACGTCACGTATAATTAAGTGGAGGCCGTATGATTATTACTTGCTCCGCATTTGATTGCTGAAAAAGCGTTCCAATTCCAGTTCTCTACTATCTCGTAATTACGAGATAGTATCTCGTAATTACGAGATAGGTATCTCGTAGTTACGAGATAGGTATCGTAATTACGAGGTAGAATTACGAGATAGAAAATTTTATTCTGGTGGCACCAACAGGCTTCCGTAGTACTGCCTTCTGCAGTGTCTACCATCGATATCACTGATGCCGACTGTTCGTGATATCGGCGTTGACATGTCGGCTCAAGTATCGAACACGTGCGCTCGTGGTATCGAACGCATGCCGTGCTGTTTACTCCAATCTATTTCGCATTGCCAAGATACAAACAAGCCTGGTAAGTACAGCATGTATTATATATGATGTAAAACTCTCGCCCACTCCCTTGTTACATCATGGCTCGACCACGGGAACGCAGTCCTGCACCGTATTGACTTGAGATGGTGCAGCGCCGAATCTCAAGTTGACTCAACTCGTCTCAAGTGCATGGGGTAGAGGGCGCATGTTGTCTTTTCTTTTTACCCGCTCCTACGTTGGCACCTAATTTCACCAATTCTAATGATTGTCATTGTCAAAACAAGAATTAAAGCGGGCGAAACAAATCATCCCCAACACAACTTAGAGTAGCTTGGGGCATAACGCCCAGTTTAGGGGCATAACGCCCACCCTCTATCTAACTACAAGGCTCGAAAATAACAATTTCGAGATTGCCAGATGGAGCCACATATATGAACATTCGTATTTGGCGCAACAGAGATTACAGCAGAAGTAAAACGCACGGTAAGCTGTTCGCATTAAAAAAATAGCTTCGGGATTATAACAGTTGTTCCTACCAAAGTAAGACTTTATACAGTAACTGCGGGAACCTATGACAAAGATGTTAATGCGTAGCATAAACAAACGTACATATAATAGTTGTATAAATGTATAAGTTACGGGCGATATATGAGAGTAATATTTAAATGAAGACATTATAATATAGCACATGTGGGGCGAAAAGGCCAAACATAATAGGGGCAAAACGCACAGTGCGCGTTATGCCTCATGACCTTCCAAAACATATGTTGCTCTGATTATTTTAATAAATATTCGTAATATATACATATATTTATATAATTATAAACATTTATGTTAAATTATTTTATAGATGCTATAATAAAAATACAGGACATTCAATATAGACCTTAACGTATCTATGTAATAGACGTCATTTATATTATATGTTATGGCACTGGCTGAGTCTATAATCTACAATTATTTTAGATAACAGGACTTATAAAGATATAATTTACAAACGGTTCAATCAACAACCTAAAATATATTGAAATACTACAAGGTAAACGCCCCTTTCTCACTCCAGATGGTACGCAATTACAAAAGAACATCAACGCGAGGATCTTACGGCGATGATCGACTCGGTAGAGCAGTTGACGCAGTGAAGAATGGGGACTCCGTGAACAAGGCGTCAGGTAGGTGTGTCATGTTGTCTGATGTGTATGTCTACTATAAACGATTATGAAATGTTGATATATGTAATACACACACACACGCACACACACACACACACACACACACACACACACACACACACACACACACACACACACACACACACACACACACACACACACACACACACACACACACACACACACACACACACATTGATGGCAGAGCTAGTCTAGACTCAGTTTGCATTCGTATCAATGTATTATTGTTGTAGTACATTTGCACATTTGCTTCTGTTTAAGGTGACTACGGGGTACCGCGGCGAACTCTTGCCAGACACATCAGAGGCATGGTCAGACAACCCGGCAGAATTATACTGGGCAACAAAACAACGACATTCTCACCGCTATTTGAGGCTGAACTGGTGAAGCACGTGAAAGAAATGGAGTCATCCATGTACTGCCTGACAATGATTGACTTGCGTCGGTTAGCATATGATCTTGTTGTATGCATGGGCATAACACACCCATTCGATGTTACCAGTGGGCTGGCCGGTATAGATTGGGCAAGGGCCTTCATTCGCCGGCATGCAACGCTCACCATCAGAAGACCCATTGCAACTAGCATTGCACGTGTGAAAGGGTTTAATAAGGAAGCTGTGGAAATGTTCTTTGGACAGTACAAACAGTTGCTTGTGGGTGGTGGTTTCGTGCCTACACGCATCTGGAACAATGACGAAACTGGTTTCACTACCGTTGCAAAGCCACCTAAGGTTGTCTGTACGGAAGACATTAATCAAGTGCGAAAAGTGTCGAGTGGAGAAAGGGGGAAAAATATCACGGCTTTGTGCTGCATGAGTGCAGCTGGTATGTTTGTCCCACCTCTATTCGTCTTTCCGCGAAAACGAATGGTTGAGTCTTTGATGAATGGCGCCCCGGCATGCTCCCTGGGTACCGTGAACGCCCGTGGGTCGGGCTACATCGACAACAAGTTATTCCTGAGATGGTTGCACCTCTTCGTCGACACGGTTGGTTGCAAGAAGACGACACCACATCTACTGCTACTAGATGGCCACGAGAGCCACAAGACTCTTGACGTCATTCTCTACGCCCGGGAGAATGGCGTCGCGATACTAACGTTCCCGCCTCACTGTACCCATCGACTACAACCGCTAGATAGAACGTTCTTCCGTTTTCTGAAGGCAGCATACTCACGTGCGGTCGACAACTGGTTGATCTGCAACAAGCACCGACCGGTCACACAGTTCGACGTCATGCCGCTCTTCAATGAAGCATACAAAACATCGGCCACCAACGCATCGGCAACTAACGGTTTCAAAGCAGCCGGACTGTGGCCATTTAACGACTCCAAATTCGACGAAGAACTGTTGGCTACCGATGCTGTTCAAACTCCCATCCAGCCTGCTCTTGGTACTGTCGCAGCTGCCCCTGACAGCAACAGAGAAAACGAAGATACCATCCAGCCTTCTGCGATGGTTGTTGTAGCTGATGTGTATAGCGCCGCTTGTGGCGACAAAGAAGACGAAAACGCCATCCAGTCTGCTCCGGGTACAATACTAGCTGATGTGCATGCTGCCGCTGATGGCGACAGAGAAGAGCCATTCAGAAGTAGCAGATCTGGCGAAAGCTGGATTCAGTGCCAGATCTGTCACCACTGGTCGCACCATGATTGCACCGAGGGTGGCAGATTTTATGTCTGTCACAATTGTGAGTCTGACAGTGAAGGAACGAGTGGTTAGGAGCAGATCCGTCGAACGCTAGATCCTACGTCAGTAATGTGAACGTTGGTTGCAAATGGTCGAAGTGGTTGGACGTTTTTTTTATTATTTGCCATAATTGTTAAGTTTTAACAGTTAATGAGTGGCTAACCGTCGAGAGATGATGCGAAATGAATAGTTTTAATAAAGTTCTGAATTGTAAAAGTGTAGCATTTCTGAAAACATACTACCTAAACAATAAATATCAGAACTATTCAGATTATGTTCGATTAGTTTTAGTAATAGATGCATTAGTCTTCCAAGATCAAAAACAATGGCAAAGGACTAACACTAAAATCAAGTTAGTATATCTAATAAGAAACACATGTCCCAAAATTTTACGAAAAACACGAATTAATGGTACAACATCCTATAGGGGCAAAACGCCATGAGGTGGGCGTTTTACCCCATGGGTGGGGCATAACGCCACTATTTAGGGCCCCGCTAAATTGACCACAACTTTTTTCTGAGACTAGGTACATTAAAATTGTTAATATTTGAAATGTACCTAAGATAATGGATTAGATCATCAAGAGACAATAAACCTTGTATACCCAAAGGATTTTTTCTGGTATTCGATGTCCCAAAAAACTGGGCGTTATGCCCCAAGCTACTCTAATCAACCGGCATATACGCATAAACAAAAAGTACTACCTACTACCTATTGAGTCACTAACAGGCCCTTCATCTATGTCCTGAGTCGGCCCAGGACTAAAACTATCATATATATACCTATTATTTGGTTCTATTGTACTAACCCAACCTTTGCACTTTTAAAAGTTTAGTATAACTTTTTACAATCGCATGGTTTTATTGGAATGGCATCTGGTGGTACATTAGCAGTATATTTTGTAACTATAGTTAATTTCTGGATTATAGTTAGATCCAATCAATGTAGATGTTGCAAACCCACACTCCACTCACTCCGGCCCAACCTCAACCGGAAATCACACGCTCCTCACCAGTGGAGATGTAGAGCTGAACCCTGGCCCCCACCAAAGAGCCCAATCAATCCTATAACCCCAAAAAACAAACGAAAACAAAAATTCCCATGTGGAATATGCGAACGTGCAGGCACGTGGTGTAAAACGAATCCATCAGTTGCTTGTGACAACTGCTACACCTGGTACCATAAATCATGCCCAGGTATGTAAACTATAGTCTTCCTTGGTCTAAAACCCGAAACCCCATGGCAGTGCGACAGATGCGGGATACCCAACTTCACGGATTCAACTCTTTTTTATCACCCAGATGTGTCACTATTTAATAGATACAACGCACTGTCTGAACCCGACCAACTCATGCACGACCATCCTGGCAGCCTTCTCTACACCTCTTCACCCAAAGCTACACCAAACTCACCCAAAACACCATCTACTACCAAAAACACACTAAGAATTATCCTAGTAGCCAACACCCAATCCATTGTTTAGAAACGGCATACCCTAGCACTCACCACAGAATCCATCTCCCCAGACATTATAGTAGCAACAGAAACCCAGCTCACAAGCACAACAACAGACCCCGAATTCCTCCCATCTGGCTATCAAGCAATATCTAGAACAGACAGAGATGAGAACATTAGCGATGGGTACGGTGGAACCCTCATCTCAATTAAAGACGATATTATAGCAGAATACATCCATATAACAAACGAAAACCACAATCAAAGCAAAATATCAGCATGCAAAATCAAAATACCACTCAACCAACCACTAGTAATTATTGTCGGCGTCTATCGGCCTCCTAACAGAGACGTCGCTATGGCCACATATGTAAGAGAGACCATTGCCTTCCTCATGCAATCAGACCCCCAGCGCTACATCCAGGGTATGCGGCGATTTTAACTTGCCCGACATTGACTGGCTAACTGATTCCACCAAACCAGCCCCTTACAAAGTTCGGTATCACAAACCTCTCAATGAATTCTTTCTGAATATGAAAGCCGTCCTAGGTCTGGACTAAACAGTCTATGTAAACACTCGAGAGAAAAACTGCTTAGATCTAATTTTCACAAACAGACCATCCCTTTTAAATCGAATTGAGGACAAAGTCGGCGTGAGCGACCATGCAGCAATCCTTCTTGAGGCTACAGCTAGTGTTACACGCATCAAACCAGCCAGGAGAAAAGTCTTCCTCTGGTCCAAAGTAAACATCACAGAAATAAAGGCAGAAGCCGCCAGACTGTCATCATCAATCCTTGACAAATTCTCAACAGAATCAACCGTGGAAGAGATATGGCAGTCTCCCAAAACAGGCCTGAAATCCCTTACAACCAGGCACGTTCCAACTAAGATGATCTCAACTAGATGCAACCAACAATGGGTAAACGCACAAATCAAGCGGCTAGCAAAACGTAAGCAGCCAAACAGACCCAGAAATGGGAAAGGTACTGCAGTTTCAAAACGAGCTGCAGCACACTTATAGATAAGCACACGACCGCTATGTCAATGGTCTAATTACAGATGGAGGTTCCGGTATTTAAAAAAAGTTCTGGACTTCAAATCAAAGCTCAGTGACAATGTTGGAGTATCCCCCCTTAAGAGAGATGGTCAGACACATAGTAACAATAAAATCCAAGCCGAGATACCAAATGAGAAGTTCTCATCGGTATTCAAAAAATAACCAGAAGGCCCCCTACCCAGCCTAGGCCCCAGCCCATATCCCATACTACCAGACATCAACATAACCGTCAAAGGAGTGAACAAGCTCCTGGCTGGATTAAACCCACATAAAGCCACAGGACCCGACGAGATCCCCATCAGAGTGTTGAAAGAAATTACCGATGAGTTATGCCCCGCAATATCCCTCCTATTCCAGGCCTCCATTCAACAACACACCCCATCTGATTGACTTAAAGCAAATGTAGTACCAGCATTCAAAAAAGGCGACAGAGGGAAAGCTGAAAACTACCGCCCCATTTCCCTAACCTCTGTCTTATGCAAACTCCTTGAACACATTGTCCGCTCCCACATCATGACACATTTTGATAACCACAACATCCTCATAGATGCCCAGCATGGCTTCTGGAAGAAGCGACCCATAGAGACACAGCTTTTAGGAAGCCTACACGATCTAGCACACACACTCGAGGAGGGAGGCCAAATGGACTGCATAATCCTAGATTTCAGCAAGGCGTTCGACAAAATGCCTCATCGCAGATTCGTACTAAAACTAAAATACTGCGGGGTCCGGGGGCAACACGCTAGAATGGATCGAATCATTCCTACATAACTGGACACAGAGAGTCCTAGTGAATGGAAGCTCTTCCAAAGAAACCCCCGTCCTATCTGGCGTCCCCAGGGCACTGTGTTAGGACCGCTGCAGTTACTTGTTTACATCAACGATATACCAAACTGCGTGACATCAAACTGTATGCAGATGACAGCCTATTGTATCGCAGAATCAGCAGCATGGAAGACTCAGTGCGCCCGCAGGAGGACCTCAATAGGCTCCAGGAATGGGAGAAGATCTAGCTCACGAGTTTCCATACAGAGAAATGTGAAATCTTAAGAATCACCAACAAAACTAAACCCATTCTCTCAGAATATTTCATTCATGACCACAAATAGACCCCACTAACACCAGACCATTCTAACACCATACCACTCTAACCGCCAGACCACTCTAACACCAGACCACTCTAACCACCAGACCACTCTAACCGCCAGACCACTCTAATCACCACACCACTCTAACGCCATTTGATCATTGTAACACCAGACCACTCTAACACCAGACCATTCTGCTCACAAGACCACTCTGACCAGCAGACAACTCTGACCATTCTAACCACCAGACCAGTCTAACACCAGACCACTCTAACGCCAGACCACACTAACGTCGGACCATTCTAAAGCCGGACCACTTTAACTGCCAGACCACCACATTCCATTTTCCAACATAAACACTTGGCTAAAATTAATCAATATTTCTCAGAGTTACAAGTCCAAGTTGCCATACATGACTCACCTGCAGAGCGACATGGGTCCATGTGGTGGCTGGAATAGCTTCTTGAAACTGCACTTCTCTCATGCCGGACTCAGTCAAGTAGTTGAACACTAGGACTGATCCACTTATTTGAAGACGCAGCACACTTTCTCCTGCACTTGGCAGGAACTTCTCTATCACAGTTCTGCCAAATGAAACAACATACTGCAGTGTACTCAAACAATGACAGTTCCTGCTGCACAAAACACAACTTAGTCAAACATGCATAGTGCAGCGTGTGTTGGAGAGAGGAAGTAAACATGTCTGATAGTACAATATCAATACACAATCTAACAATTACTGGTGTAACAACATATCAAACTATTGGTGTATCACAATGGTCAATGTGGTGGTAGACTACTATAGATAGTAAATAATAAAACAAATAGTAACTAATAATAATACACTAACAGAAATGACAGCTAGTATATGTATATAAGCCACAGCGTGATCTCAACAACAGTTCTATTGAAGGCATTTGAATAAATATTTTGACTTTACATTAATTACTTTGAATCATGATGCGTAATAACTATTTACAGGTTATCATTCCACCGTACATGGTATTTTGATTAGAGCATGCTGTGTTAATACAGGGGACCTGGAATACATTAAAATATTAATTAAATATATTTATGCCTGAGGCATGCATAAAGTTTAATCATGTTTTGCAAGCAATTTTGTGAGTGATGAGATGCTAGCTTTCAAACAATAACCTCTTAATAACAATAATAAATCAATGTGGTTAATGATTTCCTGACTGCATGTGCACGTGCTAGATGAGATGTAAAATAAATGATGAGCAAATATCTCCTGAGCTGCCTGTCAGTGAGCATGTTTACTTGGTTACCACAGCAACGGCCATGCTAATAATTCAGTTCAATTAACTCACTGGCAGACTATCTATTCCCATAAACTCCCTGGAGTACTGATTTTTTGCACATGCACCCTTAATGTAGCAGTGTCTCCCAGTCACTCAGTTTTACCCAGTAATTCTCACACATTTGCATTTCATTTCAATCTTGTATTTGGTAGATTCTCCCAGAAAGTATGCAAATAAGTTTTTTTATTAAATGTCCGTCAATCCAAAAATAAAAAAACTGCTCTATATGACCAATGGTGTAATTAGAATGATGAATCATCAACTCCAATGCTGTTAGCCTGGGGTTATACGTTATACATGTTTTATTAGCTATTTTCAAGCATAGTATGAATATGATACGTACCACACAAAACTCACACTTGTCATTATGTAGATGAATAGAAATAAGGTTACTAAGTGAGACTTGTTATGCTTTGAGCAGATTCGAAGCACATAGACTAAGTTATAAAATACACTATGCAATAAGTCAAGTTACTAAGTGAGACTTGTTAGGCTTTGAGCAAGCTCTAAGCACTTAGACTAAGTTATAAAATACAGTATGCAATAATTCAGGTCTTGTTCTAGGGGAGTGTGATTGATAATGGACAACTGGAAATGGTCAGAAAAGTTTAATGTTGTTTTTGTTTTTCAGCTCATATGAGAGATGATGCAGCTACAGGTGATGAATGTTTGTTGTTTAGGTACTGTACCCTGTAGACCCTCCAAAAACCTTCAAATTCATCTTCTCTTCAGACCCACCAAAAACCTCCAAATTCATCCTCTCTTCAAACCCACCAAAAACCTCCAACTACACCCTCTTTCAGGGCAAACTGGGACCCCATACACCCCTCGACTCATCATTGATGCTTATTCAAGCAAAATGGGTGGGACATATCCCTCCATGTTCCCACTGTAGTAATGCTACCACTTCTATTGTAGAGGGTATGGTAACCCAAATTATTCCTAGTTTCCTAGTTGTCTCCACTTTCAAGTGCTGACAATGTTCTATTGTAGAGGGTATGGTAACCCAAATTATTCTTAGTTGTCTCCACTTTCAAATGCTGACAATGTTCTATTACAGGGAAACACAGAACGATTATTGTTTATTTTGTCTGGTTCTATGCATCTAAAAGTATGAATAAAAACTAAGTATCTGCAACTGCAATTAAGAATATTATACCAGTAGTTTACTAGAATAACACAATTGACGACGAAACAATTAAGTTGTACGGACAGTGCCATTTTAATAGAAAGGCCGACGTCACCAGTTTCTGCTCTTCCTAGTTGGTGAGTTGCCGAACTGGGAATACTGCTCTAGTTTACAACGCTCTATAAACCCATATATTGTGGTTAACCTTTTATAGGCATTTGCAATGATAAAAATTATGTTCTTAGCTGATTATGCCATTTTCAATTGTGTAAGTTGTTTTGAAGTATATTGTGAAATGTTAATATCCATACTCCCATAGCCAGTATAACAGTTTACGACATGAATAATCGTCGAATTTGATTTGTCACTATAACTTGTAAAAATGTCACGCCCACATGGTGTATGGTATATGGCATTATAATTGTTGTTTATGCATATAAAAGCATAACTTTACTTCTGAATCAAAGGGAATAAGAGAAACTAATTAATGAGCCACTGTATTCATAAACATATCGAGCAAAACTAGAAACCTCCTAGTGTGACATAATCGACGCCACAGCACAGCACTTATTGGTCAATATACTGTGCCATGAGTAAGATGTCAATCTCCATGATATCGAATATTTTATTAGAATTTTCCACTTTGAGGCCGCATTCACACTTAACCACTGAAATAAAAATGTTGATTGTAGTTGGAAATGATTAGTTTGGATGAACTTTTTAGGTGCATAACACCAAAACCGTGCCTTTTGTTTCCTTATAACTGACTACTCTGTATACGTTGTGGTTAGAATTGTATCCATGGACTTACAAGGACTCATTCAACAAGTCTGCCTTTTCAGAACTTTATTTTTTGACTTTACTAATCTGTCTCTTCAGAAAATTATTGCCAAAGTGACCTTTCTATGGTGGCACTGACAGGTCTCCGCCAGGGTGCTTGTTGTCCTTAGTATTCTTTTACGTCCCAAATTGAGACAGGATATCAACGTGATCTCTTAAACTAACAATGTTGCTTAATTTGTATTTGCATTACAGTATGTATCATTATTATTATGTTTAATTATTAATGGTTCCTATATTATTATATACAACCTTACATTTGCCATGTATGTACAACCTTGCATTTGCCATGTATATACAACCTTACATTTGCCATGTATGTACAACCTTACATTTGCCATGTATATACAACCTTACATTTGCCATGTATGTACAACCTTGCATTTGCCATTTACGTACAACCTTGCATTTGCCAATTTTGTTAAGCGCAAACCAGCCATGATTCTTTATTGATCACTTTTAAACAGGTACCTTTGTTTCACATAAATATTAAATATTTCCTGTAATTGTGATAAGGTTATTATACTGAAGACATGTTTGTATACATACCCAACATTGTCTTCATTTTGCCAAATCCAGAATGTTATTGTAAATGCTCCATTTGCTCCAAGATTTGGTGTGTTGTATGGTGTGAGGTAGCACTGAGCACCAACAGAAAACAGTGCTGAGTATTCATTCCTACCACTGCCAGGTCTTCTGTTTATAGCATCAGTCTGCACACATGAGCCATATCCTCGGGCAGCTAGCATCTGAATATAGCTGGGTAATGTTGTTCTTTTTGGACAGTCCTGAACACAGAAATCCTGCAGACAATCACGTATTGAGCTTGAATATGTTGCACTTTTGCAGTACGCATTTCGTGTTGATATGCCACAAGTGCTCATAGATGGCAGGGTTTGTAATGGACGCTGATTTGCAGTATTGAAGAGTTCTGGGAACTTCTGACTGGTTTGGCCGTCCCCGTCAATGATTCCAATAAACAATGAGACATGTAGTAGAAAGAAATGATTGACCAGACTCCACTCCATCACTGCTGCACACTGACAGCACCACAAGCACGGTTCACTGCGTCACTACCATCTCACTTGCACCTGAAAGAAATACAGCCATTTGACAACGAAGGACATCTATATTTAAGTATTCTTGTATGTGCGTCTATTCATTTAATTCTACTGACATGTGATAATGTCTACCTAAATATGTTTGATTTGTTGTCTCTGATATTCACATATCTCTGATCTACTGATTATACATTCCATGGTTTGGCCAGAATCATCACGGCCGGGTGTCGAGGTGCAGTAGGCTTATTGACATTAAAGTAGAATGGGAATGTTACATGTGTGATGTGAAATGATCGATCGATCGCTAACTGTGACATACCACCATCTTGATATTAACTGCATGAGCTATTATATGTAAATTAAAGTTAAATGTCTTCAACTACCGATTAAATGTTACCATGCAACGACTATACATGTCTACAATATAAAATTACCTTTAACTATTCCTTCGACAATTAATAAGCTAACAATGACACCGAGAGAAACAAACCTTGTTCTGGTAGGCCACCTATGCTTGTTTTCATGCGTTACCGCTGCGCCCGTTGTAATATCTGACGATGGTGCTCACGCAGAACTCACAACAGGCCGCCCGCCCTAATCATTTATTCAGCCACGCGTGTCGACTCTACACGCAGCTGACGCCGCCCGGTTTTTTTTTCTCATCATCACGGCTTCAACACCACAACACTCAACCCTACGCAGCAACATTTCATTAATACAACAACTATAAAAAATGATCGCAATAATATTTAAAAAAAAATTGCAAACCGGACAATTTATCGAACTGAAAAATAAGTGTTGTCAAACTCTAACATGTCTTTTGTTTTCAGTTACCTAACAAACACAGTGTAATTCAGGCCTAAAATAAATAACACCACTTCAACCATTTTTGTTTGGTATCCGCCGGAAAATCAGATTTGTTTTAACACGTACTCTTTGATTGGCTAATAGATCATTGCACCAAACCATACGATAGTCTGGTACTGTTCTCTCAGAATTGCTGGTAGCAGTGCAGGATTAGTTGGAAGTAGACCCTCAGATTGAGCGTGCTTCTTTTTGAAAAGCCACCATCTCACATCGGCTATATTTTTCCGTTCGGTATGAAGCAAATACAACTTATAGACAAATCATTCAAGAGCTACAACTGATGCTTCGGGTGGTTCTTTTCAACAACAAGCTGTGTTAGTACTTGTACTATTTCATCATTTTCGTGGAGTTCTTGTATACATTTCTAGAATGTCGTCTTCCCCTTGCCAGAAAATCTTCCCGTGACGTATGCCCGGGTAAGTGCATGGAACCTTAGCAGTGCTGCGGCTTTGTGTGGACCGCGTGCATTGTAGATCACTAGATGGGTTGAAGTGGTATGCACCTGTGTTTACGTCCAGTTCCTGTCACAAAGCATGTGTCGATCATGGCAGATAGTTGGATAATGTCTTATAGCTAATACAAGGACGGTAATATCCGGAGGGTGGATCCCAAGTCAGGTGGCGCCATTTGATGTAGCATCAAGGAATTTAGAATTAGTTTGGTGTCATTGCAACGTCCTCGTGAACACTTAATTAAGAGATTCACTTGTCTTTGAGTGACTTGCTTGATCTCGCCATGCCACTATAACATTCTTACCGTTTGTTAGGGCATGCTCCTTTGAGTTAGATAGGCTGTGAGTTCACCGTTTGTCTTGATATAAGCTAAAATATTATACATGGTAATTTTGGCGATTGATATTGAATATGTGATGTGATATAATATGCCACAGCCTTGCCAACACATAGCCTTCTCTCGTGTGTGGACGTTTTTGGTGATTCGCGAACATCATACTGATCAAACACTAAATGCATTTTGTTATAGTCACTGCATATCTGGCAATACCATTCAATGAAAAGCTTTAATTACTAGATCAGTACAATTGGCCATCCATGCTGGCTTGTCTAGTTATTGCTGATCTGCTATTTCGTCATGAAGTGACGATCGACGTAAACCGAATCGGCTTGAGTACCAGATTTTGGATCTTCCTCGATCTGGCACTTGTCTACCCTTTGGCAGCTAGGCCTTCGAGGATCGACATCATATCACTACTTGGACTGGCATGGGGAGTGATCCATCAGCGGCGAACAGTCCTTGTGGACAATAATTATTATAAGTTTTCATAACAAAGTTTTCATAACAAATACTCAACTACAAGTGACAGCATTTGTTTTGCATTTTCATACTTTACATATACTACACCAAACATCATCCACTATCTATTTTAATGGATATCCGAGAAGCACTACTGCTTACCGAATATCTTGCTTGGTGTATATGCAACACAGATCAGACATACGATATGTTAATATTTAAATTGTCAATAAAATTAACTGCATTCGGTAGTATTGTTTTTTTCCAAAGGTAATATTATTGATAGCATTCAGATAACATCAGAAAGTTTAATTTTATATATTTTCGGTATAAAACAGTATAATTTGTTTCCAAAGGTGGTTGGTACACGTGTCGTTATAAACGTCACTATAAAGTGTTAAAACAAATCTAATTTCCGGCGGATGCAACACAAATATGGTTGAAGTTCACAATATGTTAGACCTGTGAACCACACTATGCATCACAACAGTCAATATGCTAGCTAACTGAAAACAAAAGCAATGTTAGAGTTTGACATTTATATTTTTTTATTTGTTCAGTTTGCAATAAAACAGTTTGCCTGTATATATATATATATATTGCTAAATGCAGCACACATTACCATACAGACCAGTTATGTATTTAGCGCCGCGTACGACATACCTTTTCATTACGCGTGAAAAGTTACAAAACATTCAAAAACAATGCTGTAAAAATCACCAAACTATTTGTTTGGTGCAAATAATTATACATATCATTATATTTTTGGTTAGAAATTTAAACTAATTCTTATTATCCACGCAACTAGCGGTCAGGTCAAAAGTAAGCGGACCGGCTTTGCGGCCAAAAATACCAACCTTGAGAGGGGGGTGTACAATTGGAGTGTTTTGCACCCTCCCCCTTCCTTTAGTGTTGTGGTGTTTAATACAGGTCTGCGTGATGCACCAAGTGCTACAATGTAGTATTTAGTATGTTTGTTGTGCTTCTTACTCTCGCTTTCAGCTACAACCGCCAGATAGCTGCTTGGAGTGAAAGGGGAGCCGAGTGCGTAAGTCTGCACAAGCTACTGATCGCAGGAAGAGATGGAAGAAGTAATGAAGTTGGCATCATCGTATCAGAAGAAATCAGTTAGACGGTGGTCAGAGTTGAGAGTTGGGAGGGAAACTATGTGCTGACATAGCTGATGATTAGGAAACATATGTTGTGTGTTATGTATGTATATGGGCCACAGACGGGAAGGACGTAGACAGAGAAAGAGGAATTCAGGGATATTTTTGGAGACGATTAGGGGATTGGTGGTGCTGGAGGTAATGTTGTGTATAGCGGGAGACTTCAATGCACGTGTGGGAGTAGCGGAACCAGGTTAAGAGGAAAGTGTTGGCAGGCACGGGTGAAAAGCGAGGAATAGAAAGGGTTGAGCTCTGGTGGAGCTGGTGGCGAGAAATGGTTTAGCAGTGGCTAACTATTTCTTCCAGAAGCGGGAGAGCCACAAGATTACATACAGAAGTGGACAACACAAGACGGAACTGGATCGGCTGATAGTCCGGAGGCAGCATCTATATAAAATTAAGGACTGCAAAGCGGTGGCTGGAGAGCATCTCGAAATATAGCATAAGTCAGTGGTGTTCTTTGTGCGTAGCCAGAAAAAGAAAGAAACTAAGACCGTGGGCCGCAGAACTATTAACTGGTGGAGGTGCAAAGACGATGTCGCCAACGAATACAAGGGACGGGTGACGGTTAAGTATAAAGAGCTCAGTGAAGAAGTTTGGGAGAGGATCGGAGGAAGAATGGAAAACGTACAAAGAAGCGTTTATGGGAGCTGCAGAGGAGATATATATGGAAGACCACCAGGAAAGGTCTGTGTGTCTAGATGCAATAATCAAGGGTGGTGGACAAACGGTGTTGTAGTAGATGTGCGCGAAAAGAAGGAAGCATGGAAAGCTTCCGTGAACAAAGATCGTTGGAACGGCGCATTATATAAATGTCACGATTTGATTTGGAGAAAGGTAAGAGTCATGATGGACAGAAAAATCTCGAAAAAGCTGAAAGGGAAAGTCCTGAAAGCATGCGTTACACTGACATGCCTATATGGTTTGGAAACAGCGACATCAATTGACAAAACAACCACAAAAGCTGCAAGTTTGCGAGAACAACTGGGGTAGAAGAATAACAAGAACAAAGAGGGTAGACAGAAGAAGGACGAATGACCTGAGAACAGAGGTTGGAATGCAATGCAGCCTAATAGGCGGATTATTGTAGAGCTGGATGAGGTGAACAGGCCACTTGGCAAGGATGGATGCAGGAAAGATAGCAGAGACCAGACGTGGAACAAATTAAAGGACACAGGAAAAGGTCACAGCTGGGTTGGGAGGACTGCATGGGGAGAGACATGAGAAGATATGGGGTCGGGGGAGGATGAAAGGTGGAGAGAGGGAGCTATGGATAGAAAATTTGGAAAGAAAACCACAGCCAGTAGTTCAGCCATACAGTACCTGACCCTCACCCATGTACAGCAGGGAACAAGGATAAGAACATACTACCCTCTCTGGATCCGACCGTGCATTGTAATATATAATATAATTGACCAAAGGCCCGCTTATGGGGAGTTGTGTTGAAGGTTACAATACCCACCAATCCAAAAATGAACAATGCTACGTACAGGCATGGTGGTACATGGGAGGTACAAACATTTCTCCCTGGAAACATATAACAATCATTTCCTCTGACATTCTCCCCGCTTTATAGAAAATGCGGACATTCCCCCATATGAGGAGAACAATAAATGTACTCCTCCCCTCAATATATTAGGATCTTTATTCTCAAAGTCAACAAACACATGGACAGTACATCAATATAATACAATGAATACATCTTTTAACTGTTTAATAAATAAATATAAGTAAATATATATAGAGTGAAACCATATTTTTCACTTATTTTGTAGTATTAAACTATATCTTACATTTATTATTATCATTGCATTTCCTCGCTCTTTATATTAGATGTTATATAATGAAAAAATGAAACAAACATAAAATTAATGTTAATATGTATTGTTACTAATTATTATACTAGTTATACTTTCTTTCATATGAGATGTCACATAAGCTTTATTATCTGTATACTTATACTGAACAATGTGCAATTCAAAATTGTTTTATATGCAATATATGATTTGCTAACCCTGTACCTCCTTGGTTATATATTACATAATACCAAAAAACTGTCCATTTGTATATTTAGTGCCTGTAATATATGGTTATTATACACATTTAATATGTTGTTGTAATGATGCACTCATTTTATTACTGATTGTCTTTTATAGAAGGTAAATAATTGTTTTAATTAATTCATAGGGTGGCTCGAGCTCCTACGAGAGCAACTATGTTTAGTCTTAGTATGAGTCTTCCATCCCTTAATATGACAATCTTTTTTTAGTTTTCTTACCATACATTATATACTTATCACTTTGTCATGTCGACTCGATTACAGTATATTATATGGGTTTTTATAACAATTATACTATTGTATGTTGTATTTTTGGACAAATGAATATGTCCTGTTCCATATACGGAATTATTATTATTATATACTAGCAGGCTATAGTTGTATGTAGATACAGGAAAGAATGGAACGGACGAGATTGTGACAGGAGAGCAGAAGCCAGGGAAACAAGACTACAACCAGACAGATGCACACTGGAGAAGGAGCTACTCTGAGGCAGTGATTGAGGGGGCATTGGGAAAAGAGAGGGTGTTTATGGGCGACTCTATTCTGAGAAAGACAGATAAGACACTAACCGAAGGGGAGGACGTCGTTGTTTGTTGGCCAGGGGCTAGGATAGAACATGTGACTGAAAAGGTAGAGAAGGTTTTGGTGCAGGAGGGTCTGTACTAGTACACGTAGGGACAAATAATGCAGACAGGGAGGGAACAACTGGGATAGTACAAAAGTAAAGACAGTTAGTGAGTAAGTCAAAGAAGACAAGAGTTGAACAGATTATTCTCTCAGGAATTTTGCCAGTAATGGGAGGAAGGGGGTCAACATATAGAAACTTCAAGAGGATGGCGATCAACGCACTAGTTGAGCAGAAGTGTAAAGAAGAGGGGGTGGGATTCGTAGATTTAGGTGGATACTTTGTTGGGAGGGAAGATATGTACATGAGAGATATGGCCTCCATCTAAGTGGAA
Organism: Escarpia spicata; assembly: GCA_963995525.1. NCBI lineage: Eukaryota > Metazoa > Annelida > Polychaeta > Sabellida > Siboglinidae > Escarpia > Escarpia spicata. The sequence continues at coordinate 17,485,504 of OZ023211.1, read as the reverse complement.
AGGGAGCAGCAGTTTTCTCAGAGAACCTGCTGCAATCTGTTGACAGTGGGACAGGCTGCATCTTCACAGAAACAATTTTGGAATATTTGGCCGAGATAGATCGTAGAAATTGGTGGTGCAGAAAAGTTGATAAACAAGTGGAATTACTGATTGATAAGTATTATTTATTCCTGCCTTAATATCATTCATAAAGTTGCAATAAACATATATTGAGTAGCAGTTGTGTTTAAAGTTAGTTAGTTAACGTATTTTAGAACACCTTAATATAGTGAGTGATAATAGGGTAACTCACTTAGCCTTCGATAAGTTGTAAACAAGATTTAACAAACCTGATTGTATGGTAGAATATATAGGAGATAAAGTAACAACCATCAAACTACTTACATAAGATAATATCTGTGTAAGCCAGTACTTGCTAGATATTTTGATTAGGTAGCATTGTTGTTAAAATTAAGCAAGGGCGATAGTCGGGCGGCGTAACCTAAATAAATAAAGCAGCCTAACGTAACGTATCTGTATCTGTATTTTGACTGGCAAAATGTCCTACGGACACATCACGCCAATGCGCATGGTGGCTCTTATGGATAAATTTTTTATATGTTGGGCTAGACTAATCTGGAATGAATTCAGTGATGTACTTGATACAATGCTTGGAGGTAGAGAATTCCACTCTTTTATTGTGACTGGGAAAAAGCTGTTTCCAAATATGTTTCTCGAGGGCCTTATTTGTACTAACTGTTTATTATGTTTACGTGAGCATCTGGTGTGGCGTTTGATGTATTGATCTAGTGGGATATCTATGAGGCTATGTTCCATTTTATATAATATGCTAAGTCTTTGGGTTTTTCTTCTTGATTGAAAGGTGTCCCACTGGAGATCTTTAAGGAGTTGTGTTACCGTTCCTGGCTCTCTAGAATAGTTGTTCTTACAAAATCTGGCGTCTTGTCTCTGGGTTCTTTCTATGAGTTTGATATTTCTTAGGCAATGTGGATCCCATGATGCTGACGCATATTCAAGTATAGGGCGGACAAGGGTTGTGTAGGCTATGGACTTGATTTGGGTTGGGTATTTATTTAAATTTCTTCTAATAATTCCCAATGTCTGTTGTGTTTTTTTGTGACTGAGTTGCTTTGTATTGTCCAATTTAATGTATTTGATATATATATATATATATATGCCAAGATAACAGTGTGATTCAACAGATTTAAGTTGTTGTCCGCAGAAGGTGTAGAGGTTTGGTGTCGGTTTTCTTGAGGCTATTGTCATTGTATAACATTTGGTGGGGTTGAATTTCATAAGCCACATGTGTTGCCATTTCTCAAGTTTGAGCAGATCGTTTTGGAGGACAGATGTGTCTTGGTCAGTTTTAATCGGTGAATATAACACGCAGTCGTCTGCAAAAAGGCGAACAGTTGAAGAAAGATTGTCTGGCAGGTCATTTATGTAAAGTAGGAAAAGTAGGGGCCCCAGTACTGTGCCTTGTGGTACCCCAGAAATTACTTGAGTTGATGTTGACTTGGATCCATTTATAACAACTCGTTGAGTTCTTCCTGTAAGGAAGCTATTTATCCATGATGGGCCTTTGATGCCATAGTGTTTGAGTTTGTGGATTAGTCTTTTATGTGGAACTTTATCGAATGCTTTGGTGAAGTCAAGGATGGCCATGTCTACAGATTTCTTCTCATCAAGTGATTTGCTTATGTCATGGATTGTTTGAATTAATTGTGTTTCAGTGCAGATTTTTGGCACGGAAGCCATGTTGGTGGTCAGTTAGAATGTGGTGCTGTTCAAGGTGTTTCATAATGTGACTGTGTATGGTGTGTTCAAGAAGTTTAGAAACCATAGGTGTTAAGGATATTGGTCTATAGTTAGATGTTTCTGCTCTACTTCCTTTCTTAAAAATTGCTGTTACATGTTGGCTTCTTTCCAGGTATTGGGGACTTGTCCAGAGTCAACAGATGATTGGAAAATGTCATGTATTACTGGTGCTAGATGAGAGGTACATCTGTTTAAGAACCATGGTGGAATGCTATCTGGTCCTTGCGATTTAGAAATGTTAATTTTGGAAAGTTGATCAAGTACTCCTTTCAGTGAAATTGTTAGTTTGGGGATTTCTCCATGTGGACTTCTGGCCATATCTGGTAGGGTGGAATTTCCTTCGTGTGCACTTTGGAACTGATTGTTTAAGGCTTCTGCTTTATATTTGTCGTCGCTAATGGTGTTACCCGCAATGTTAAGGTCCCCAATACCTTGGTTATTCTGTTTAAGTTTAGAAATGATGCTCCAAAATTATTTAGGTTTCTCTGTTATAGGTGTTGTCAGGAATTAACTCATGTAGGATAGTCTAGCAGAACGAAGGTGTTTGTGCCTGTTTCCCCTGATGTCACAGAATTCTTTCCAGTCTTCTGGATTTCTAGTTGTTTTTGCTTTGTTATATAGCTGTTTCTTTCTTTTGCACATTTTCTTTAAATCTTTATTGAACCAGGGAAGATTGTGTCTTGAAGTAGTAAGACGGTGCGGTACATATTGGTTCATAATGTTGATGATTTTCGAGGAAACAAGATTCCACTTGTCATTGACTGTCATGTTTTGGTTTTGAGAGAAGTATTCATGTGTAAAGTTTTCAAGAGAATTCTGGATGTTAATATTGTCGGCTTTATTTCTAATGAAGACTTTACGTTTTGGACGATGTTTGCGTTTGGGCGAGATGTTTACATCAATGATGACTGTGCTATGGTCTGCTATTCCGTCTACTACATTTATCTTCTTTATTAACCCAGGTTTATTGGTGAAGACAAGATCTAAAATATTGTTGGCATTTCCTTGTCTGTGTGTGGGTTCTTTGACATGTTGGATCAGTCCATGTTCCTCTGTAAGAGAGAGTAATTTATTGGCAGCAGTTGTACTGTATCCATTGTTAGGTGTGACTTGGTGAATTTCCCAATTGATGTTAGGGAGGTTGAAATCGCCAGTAATTATGACATTATATGTGTTGATCTTGCTACCTAATTTAGAAAGGGCTAGGTCTAGTTCTTCGATTTGAGTTCCACGAGAGTCATTTGGGGCACGATAGAGGGTACACATGATTATTGGTTTAATTCCTGTTATCTGGGTTTCAGTCCAAATGCACTCACTGTTAGTGTCTAGGTCTAGTAGGTGGCTTGTGATGAGGTCATCTTTTGATATTTGAAATACCCCCCCTCCAGTAGTGTATGTTTCTCTGTCCTTTCTAAAGACGTTAAAGTTGCTTGGGAATATTTCTCCATTTTTTATTGATGGATCTAACCACGATTCAGTGCCACAGATGATGTCTGGGTTGTATAGATTGTTTAGTGCTTCGATGTCTGAGGCTTTGTTTTTAACGCTTTGGCAGTTTATGAGGATGCATCTGAAGTTTGGTCTCTTTTTCGGTCTATATGCTTTCTTGCTATTAGTTGTATTGTTATTGGTGGTTTCATTTAAGTTATGACTGTTACTGTCCAGAGGATAAAAGGGATTTGCCGTTGGGATTTCTGTATCTCTGAAGAAAGAATTAGTGAAGTTTAAGTTGTTGCATTCGGGGCAGGCCCACGAACATGTGGAATTTCTTCATTGTCATCTATTGCACAGCATTGTGTGTGGATTCAGTTTAGGCAGTGGTCGCACTGAATTGCTTTATGGTCATTTAGGACATCCCCATGGCAAATGCCGCAGGGTGCTGAGCAATTTGAACAGTGCCATGGTACATTTAGGTTTCTGTAAGTGTTGTTAAATTCTTGTCTGGATATCTTGGCGCATTTGATGTGTGTTAATTTATTACAATCATTACAAGTTAGGATGAGTGCATTAGACATTAGTGATTTCTTACATAAGTGACATTTAGAGGGGCCTGGATTTAGTTGAACATCTCCTGATAGCATGATGCATAGAAGTATGGAGAATTTTGTTGTTGTCCTGTGTTTGTACGGTAGAGGAGTGATCAGTCATCCAGTGGAGGTGCTGGATTTGAGACATTTCAATTGGGCTATGGTTTTCCATATGGGACTGTAAATGTAGTAGGACGTGACAGAATGGATGTCTTGTCTAGCTTTGGCGTTGACATAGGTCTCGTTTGTGTTGCTCTGGAAACTCTCAAACTTTTTGAAATTAGGATCATTTAAAAACCTAAAAGTAATTGATTGTATTTAAATTAGGTCACTACCGGTAAAGTTAGCGTTCGTGTCAGGATAAATAGTCGGCTGTGTAATTGAAATTTGTAACTTAAAGTGTGCTGTAGTACACAGGAAACAGTTTTATAAAGACTAAGTTAGTTAAGTTATTAAATAAATTCTGATCGGGATATGGCGCCTTGCAAGCGGCAAGTCAAGGCAAAGCGACACTTGGTGTGCGATCACTGCCACAGCTGGGTAGATTTAGCATTGTCCGGCTGTGGGAAGTCATGGGCAGAAACCATGGAGGAAGGATTCACCTTTCAGTGCATTGGGTGTTGGAAGGTGGAGTGTCTGCAGAAGGAGATAGTTAGGTTGACAGATATTGTGAAGGGAATGGAGATGGGAATTAGCAAGGAGGCAGGTCGAATGGAGAGAGACGACAGGGAGAGAGGTGAGAATACTGCAAGACTGAAGGAGAATAGCAGTGGCAAGAAAACTGAGGAAAGGAGATTGAGAGGAGGGAAGGTGATTGGAGGGGAAGAAATTGGAAAATCGACAACAGAAAACGTGACAAGCGTGAAGGTGACAGGGAAGAAAGTGACCGTAGAGAAGGAGTGAGGGGAGATGGGACGCGAGAGGAGAGAGGAAAATGAGACGTAAGAAGAAGGGACGAAAGGAAGTGAGAGCAAATGTGATAGAAGAGAAGTCGATAAAAGGGACGCTGACAGGAGGAAAGGTGACAAGAGAAAAAGCGACAGGAAAGAATGGATCGGAAGAGAATGTGACAGGAGAGAAGACGACAGGGGGGGGAGACAACAACCAGACAGATGCAAACCGAAGAAGGGGCTATTCTAAGGCAGTGATTGATGGGGCAATGAGGAAAGAGAGGGTGTTTATGGGCGACTCCATTATGAGATAGACGGACAAGACACTGAGCGAGGGGAAGGACGTCGTTGTTTGTTTACCGGGGGCTAGGATTGAACATGTGACTGACAGGGTAGAGAAGGTATTGGGACATGGCAAGGGGGGTCTATACTGGTACATGTAGGAACAAATAATGCAGACAGGGAGGGAACAACTGCGATAGTACAGAAGTATAGAGAGTTAGTGAGGAAGCTAAAGAAGACGAGATTTGAACAGGTTATTCTGTCAGGAATTTTGCCAGTAATGGACGGAAGGGGGGCAACGTATAGAAACTGCAAGAGGATGGCGATCAACACACTAGTTGAGCAGATGTGTGAAGAAGAGGGGGTGGGATTCACAGATTTATGGGGATACTTTGTTTGGAGGGAAGATATGTACGTGAGAGATGGCCTCCATCTTAGTGGAAAGGGGGCAGCAGTTTTCTCAGAGAAACTGCTGCGATCTGTTGACAGTGGGACAGGTTGCATCTATTTAAACTAGATTCGCAGGGTGGACTCACATAAAAGCCTAACAATGGAGGCATAGATAAAGACAGCACAAATTAATCAGCAAATAACAGTCTGGAAAACTCTTCTGAAGCTGGATATAAATGTGTTTGTTTAAATGCAAGGAGTATAGTAAACAAAAGAAATGAACAAACATTATGGTAGAAGATATTGACCCTCATATAATAGGTATAACCGAATCCTGGACCACCACCGATATATCAGATGCTGAATTGGGACTGAAAGGATATGTAATGTTTAGAAAAGATAGAATAGGAAGAAAGGGAGGTGGAGTTATTTTATATATTAAAGAATCTATTCAGGCTTATGAAATAAAATTAGAAAGAGAAGCAGATTGCGAAGAAGCTGTTTGGTGTAACATAGTTACAGGAAACTCAACGTTAACAGTTGGGTTAGTTTATCGAAGTCCAAACATAAGCATAGAAGAGAATGAAAAAATACAAAACGCTATAAGGGAAGTAAGCAAACGGGACTGTATTATGATGGGGGATTTTAACCATGGGCATATACAATGGAAATCTCTACAGAGTATGGGGAGAGAGGACCACAAGTTTTTAGTTTTAGTTCAAGATACATTCCTTTCTCAACATGTGCTAGAACCAACCAGGGGTGAGAATGTGTTTTGTCCTCACAGAATGAATTAGTTGACAATGTCAAGATATGTGAGCCACTGGGAAGTAGCGATCACAACCAGATACATTTTACCATCAAAGTAAAATCAGAAAGGAATAGTAAAAGCAGTATAGGAGAAATTTCCACAAAGGAACGTATAAGGACATGAGGAAATATTTAGCAAAGATAGACTGAAATAACACACTGAAAAATAAGACGGCAACAGAATGCTGGAATATATTAAAGAGTGAAATTAAATGCATAGTCGATAAATTTGTACCCTTCAAAAAACAAGGAAAACGGTCCAAAAAGAAACACTTATCGAAAGAAGCCATTAGAAAAATTAAGTATAAACAAATGATGTGGAAGTCATATAGATGTATTGGAAATGATGAAGACAACAACAGTTATAAAGAAGCACTTAACCAAGCTACAGCTGAATTTGAAATTCTAAGAGAAGCTATGAACAACAATTAGCTAGTAATATAAAACATGACAGCAAGAGTTTTTATGCGTATGTTCGAAGCAAACAGAAAGTTCAAGATAAGGTCGGTCCTCTAGAAGATAGTGCTGGAAATATAATATCAGAGGGATTCTTAATGGCAGAAGACCTGAATGAGTACTTAAGTTCAGTGTTTACCAGGGAAGATATTAGTTCACTGCCAGTACCAGATTATAAATTCAAGGGGGCAGATTCAGACTATTTAGGACAATTAATTGTAACCCCGGAAATGGTGGCTAACAAAATAAGGGCTATGAAGGATAATCAATCACCTGAAGTGGATGGTATTCCACCCAAACTACTATTGGAAATTGTAGAACAAATTTGCATACCGCTTGCAACAGTTTCAACTTGTCATTAGAAGAGGGAGTGGTTCCTTTAGAATGGAAAGAAGCAAACATTATACCGTTATTTAAAAAAGGTTCGAGAAACAAGTTAGAGAACTATAGACCAGTGAGTTTAACATCAGTGATTTGTAAATTATTAGAAAGACTAATTAAAGATCACATGGTGGATTTTCGTGTTAAACAAAACTTGATAAACCCATCTCAACATGGTTTTTTTAAAGCGAGGTCATGCTTAACAAATATGTTATGTTTTTTGGAAGACATCACTAAGTGGGTAGATGAGGGATCACCAGTAGATATCGTCTACTTAGATTTTCAAAAAGCTTTCGACAAAGTACCACATCAAAGATTACTGCTTAAACTAAAGGCCCATGACATAGGAAATGGTATAATAAACCGGATAGAACAATGGCTGATTGACAGAAGACAACGTGTAGTAGTTGATGGGGAGGCTTCAAACTGGAAATCGGTATTGAGTGGGGTACCACAGGGATCAGTATTAAGACTTCTATTATTCTTAATATATACCAACGATTTGGATGATGAAATAACAAGCAAGGTGTTGAAATTTGCGGATGATACAAAAGTGTTTAGAGGGATTAAAAGTGATGGAGATAGGCAGCATTTACAAGATGATCTTGACATGTTGATGAAATGGTCTGAAAAGTGGCAAATGCTGTTCAATTTTGGGAAATGTAAATGCCTCCACACAGGACATGGGAACGAAGAGGTAGAATATACAATGGGGGGTACTACTAAGTAATATTGTAAAAGAAAAGGACTTAGGCACCGTTAGTGCTGATATGAAGGTTTCAGAGCAGTGCGGAATTGCAGCTTCAAAGGGAAATCAAATCCTTGGATTAATTAGGCGAAACATAACGTATAAGGAAAAAGAGCTAATAATACCGCTGTACAAAACAATAGTTAGGCCTCATTTAGAATATTGTATTCAAGCGTGGAGGCCATATCGCAGGAAGGACATAGATATGCTAGAAAGAGTGCAGAGGAGAGTAACTAAAATGATACCAAAACTGAGGGATCTTAGTTACGAAATACGCCTAAAAAATGCGGTTTAACAACACTAGAGACCAGGAGATTGAGAGGAAATCAGATAGAAGTGTTTAAAATATTGAAGGGTTATGAAAATATTGATAGAAATATTTTTTTCTCAGTTAAGAAAGATAGAAGGACTAGAGGACATGAACTTACATTAGCAAAGGAGCAGAGTAGATTGGATATAAGAAAGTTTTCATGTTCACAACGGTCTGTAAATGAATGGAACAGATTACCTGCTGATTGTGTGGGTGTTAGTAGCGTGAATATGTTTAACAATAAAATCGACACATACCTCAGACGGGCGGGATACACACAGATAAAAGGGTCGGACTCTCGATAAGCCAAAGGGCTTCCTTGTCCACCTGCCACCTAGAGTTAATTCTCTGGGTGGCAATCTTGTTAAATCTTGTTAAATATATTTAAACTAGATTCGCAGGGGGGATTCACAGAAGAGCCTGAAACCGGAGGTATAGATAAAGACAGCAGAAATAAATAAGCAAAGAACAGCCTGGAAAATTGTTCTGAATGAGGATTTAAATGCGTTTGTTTAAATGCAAGGAGCACAGTAAACAAAAGAAGCAAGCTAAACATTATGGTAGAATATATTGACCCTCACATAATAGGTATAACAGAATCATGGGCCACCACTTGACATCAAAGTGTGTAGAGTAGCAGTGTCTTCACTGTGTAGTTATCTACTGTTTATCATTGTGTATATCATTAACTTTGCATTGCATTGTCGTTGCAAACATTTATATATGCAATGCTTTGTATGTGAATTGCATATTTCTGGTATGATTGAATTGCATACCAGTTGGCAATAAAAGTTGCTCATTGCCAACCTTCGTTATACGTATCCATTATTTCTTTATTACGATATCAAACAAGCTTCCGCCACATTAATGGTTGTATCTTTTTACTCCTCCATGACAGATGACATAAAGTAGAAATCATAAACAAAATAAACTGTTACTCTTAGTCTGTAGCCTCCCCCTGTTACATTCTTTCCTACAGCCTGAATGGTACATTTACAGCAATACCTTAAACGTAGGGATGGGTTCAAGTACTTGAGTACTTGTGTACTTAAATACAGCAAGTACTGTACTTGATCTTGTACTTGCCATTTTGCTGAGTGCAGTACTTGGACTTGTACATGGCCGTCAAACTACTTGGAGCCATGAGTCAAATACATGAGATAGCTTAACACTAACTGAACTCCTGATCAGCTATAGTGGCGTCTGATGTTCAGAAACCACCAGTTCACTTGTATTGTGGATTTCTGGCATAATTGCCTTGGCTTAAGATAATGATTGAATAATAGTCAATTGCAATATGTTCAAACCTCAGATATATTGAAGTTTAGTACCTGCATTGCTGACAAGCAAGCATATTCTCAGTTATATCTACAAGACTGCAGAGTACAGACGTGGCAAACAAATCAGCAGCATTTGATTACGTTGTCGTTCCTACAAATGTACAAGGCAACTACAATATCCAGTGTAAACACTGTGATATGATGATATTGTGAACATTTTTTTTCTTCGAATTATTAACAACTACAACAATTATTTATAAATGTATGGTGGCAAATTATATTACCTATGCATATGAATAAAATTTTAAAAAATGTGTTATGTTCTTGTGGACAAATCAGCTTATTTATATATGTTTTCTAGTACAGATCATTAAAATCACTTTTATGATGACAATTCTAGTAACCATTATAGTCATTACACTGAAGCCACAAAGGGTTCACTTCAAGAAGCATTTTTTCCCAGTTAGAAACCCCAAGTTCATATCCATAGTTATACTTGTTTCCAATCCAGGCCACAATTCTTGTGTTTGTTTAATTAAGCCACGAGGTTCATTAAGTCCATAGTGAAATGATCACTCATCAATTAGCCATAAAATGCCTTTGTTGCTTTCACAAATGACAGTGCTAAGTATTGCAAGTTGAGTCTTCTTCTGAAGAAGTTTGTTGACTCAAGTCAGACAACCTGCCCCAGGTGCCAATTTGTAGCGTGGTTAAAGTACAAAAGATAATGTAATGGCAACGTCGAAGTGTTAACATTTTTCGTTCTGCACTATATCCTATTTACTGAAGCGAGCGTTGAACTGCTGCATACGCGCTACACAATACGTGAATGGTACGTGAGTGCGTCTACAACATTACGTTTTATACAGATTTCATGTGGTCTTAAAGACTGATATATTGCTTTTATTGTAAAAGCTGCCAATATCGCCCACCGAGGACTCTGTGTCTAGGTCACGCGTGGCTGTACTCTTGTGCCCTGACGAGGCGTCTCTGGGTGCCGATGCCAATCGACCCAATACAACATAAAATCAGCACGGGTCGTTTCGTGTTGTGTCCCCGAAGAATACACAATTCGTCGGGTCTCCATCACGGCGGTGACATGCGTCGACGGAGTCACACACGCGAGACGGCCGGTTTCATCTTGATGGTTCTTCTGCCAATTCTGCTTATGCTGAGTGGGAATGTAAATCCCAACCCCGGACCTAGCCCAACCCATAAACTCTTTTACCAGAACGCTACTAGCATCGTCGGCAAATTACAAGACGTTAACATTTTCTTTAGCGATCATGACTACAACTTCATAGCGATAACCGAAACATGGCTGCGGGGGGATATTTTCGACAACGATATAATGCCAAATTCATACAACATATACAGAAGAGACAGAGACAGCACAGTTGTACAAACAACAAGAAGTGTCGCGGCGGTGGTGCCTTGGTTGCAGTGAGTAATACATACAACTCCAAACGTAGGCTGGATCTGGAAACTGATCTGGAAATAATATGGACTCAAACGCGCTTGACCGGACACAGCCTGTACCTAGGGTGTGTTTACGTCCCGACCTGGTCGGATGTGCACACCTGGTCAGAGCTCGACAAATCGCTGGAACTGGTCACTAGAGCTATGGACCCTGACTGCGATCGTGTGTTACTCTTGGGCGATTTCAATCGTCCAGACATTCAATGGACACCGTTAAACAACACAATAGGTTTCATGCCCCATTCATGGACCAATCCACAGTCCAAACTGTGTGTTGAAATGTTATCTGAATACGGCCTTGTGCAGTGTAACGCTGACCACACGTGTAACGAGCACACACTAGATCTTGTCTTTGTGCATGGTGCAGAGTGTAATGTTAAGAAAATAGACAAGGCGGTGAAATCCCTACATTGTGAACTGTTATGTGCCAACCGACCAAAGCAGGAACCCGCTAAACGTTTTGTTTATAACTATCGCAAAGCGGACTTTACTCACCTAAGACACCTATTGTCTTGTATCCCGTGGTCATTTATCACGGACACTACTGACATTGACGACAGTTTTGATATATTTTATGACATTTTGTGTGCTGCCATAAACGAATGCGTTCCTCGTATCTGCATTCGTGGACGTAAATACCCAGTATGGTATGATAACGATATGATCGCAACCTTGAACGAGAAAGACACCGCACACAAAGCATGGAAACGCTCACATTCGTTATCTGATTACCAAGTATTTTCTGAACTACGAACCACTTTTAAGAGAGAAAGGTATTGTGACTACATATCGGAAATTGAAAAGTCCGGCAAGCAAAACACCAAACGTCTGTTCAGTTTTGCCAAAAGCAAACAAGCTAATATAAAACTTCCCAACTCAATGGTATATAAAGGCACTGAGGCAGACAGTCCAGCTGACATAGCAGAACTATTTTCTGACCACTTCGAATCTGCCTTTACATTAGTAGATAACCTTGTTTATCCAATTATTCCCTCCTATCAATCCGACTCAATGACTAATATAAATGTGTCTTATGATTATGTCATCGATGTACTAAGAACCACCGATGTAAACAAAGCATGCGGTCCTGACAATATACCAGGTGTAATCCTTAGGGAATGTGCTGCCGAATTAGCAGGTCCACTAACTATGCTTTTTAATATGTCCTTAAACTGTGGAACTTTTCCAACTTGTTTTAAAAGAGCAAATGTTGTTCCTGTGTACAAGAAGGGAGAAGAAACGAAATGTATGCAACTACAGACCTAACTCTCTCTTACCGCTATTTAGCAAAGTTTTTGAGAAAGTCGTATACGACTCATTGTATGAGCATGTGCGTAATATAATTTCGGGCAGCCAACACGGATTTGTGAGGTGTAGAAGTACAATATATAATTTAGCTTGTTATTTGAACGCCATTTCTGAATCTATCGACAACAAGAAACATGTTGATTCTGTTTATTCGGATTTTAGTAAAGCCTTTAATTCAGTATGCCACCCATTGTTAATTCACAAGCTAAGATCAAATGGCTATTCCGGGCAATGCATAGAGTGGTTGCAGTCTTACCTTGTCAACCGAAAACAACGCGTTGTCCTCGAAGGCAAAACATTGGAAGCCAGTGTTGTCTGGTGTACCACAAAGTTCACAAATTGGACCACTTCTGTTTATCTTGTATATTAACGATCTTACTAATCATGTTGATTCATGTGAAATGTCATTGTATGCTGATGATTCCAAATTGTTTAAAGAAATTACGTCGGTGGCCGATTGTCAGTTGGTGCAGAAGGATGTCTTTGGTGTGAGACATGGCACCTTAAACTTAACGTTGAGAAATGCTGCATAATGTCATTCACTAAAAAAAGAAACGTATATCCTATGACTACACGCTTTTAAACCAGTCTCTGCCCAAGGTCACTGCTGTCAAAGATCTCGGAATCACATTGACCGACAGTTTGACTTTTAAAGATCATATTAATCGTTGTGTTTGTAAAGCTTTTAAGATGAGTGGTTTTATTAAGCGCGTTTGCACAACGTTTACCGATGTACAGGATTTGCGATCCTTGTATATATCTCTAATCAGAAGCCAGTTGGAGTATTGCAGTGTTATCTGGAATCCCTGGCAACGTACGTTTATTGACAAAATCGAACAAGTTCAAAAGAAATTCATTAAATATCTATGTTACAAATCCAAAATTAAAGTTAAAGATCTTATGTTTTTATACAAGTGTGTGCACTCTCAACTAGACTCGTCGTATCTGATAGGGGATATCCAATTTCACTGTCCTTCACGATCTCTACGAAACTACATCCCTTTTAGAGTTTCCAACAGCAGAATCAACATTAGAAAACAATGTGTTTTGAATAGATGTATGACTACTTTCAACACATGGTATTTAAATGATCCAACTTGTGATTTATATTCAGGAGCTGTATTGTTTCAGTTATCAGTCCTGTTATTGGGTCCACTGGAATAAATACAATACAATACAATACAATACAAAGCGGATATTGAACCATGGACATTGGCATCCACCCACAACATGTCTGATAGTAGTGTTCATTGATTAATTCAATTGAACTTTTACTCCTTATGTTATAGTTTTATTGCCATGATATATTTAATTCACATAGGAATATGGATTTTTTACTAGCTACATATTTGTTGTGCATTGATAAATTTTATATAGTTTAATTTGAATATTAATAATGATTATTTCATTCTAATTTCAGAGAAAGCATGCTGATGTAGAATTGACAAAACCCAAGACATCACAACCAGATTACCAGCTAAACAGTTTCTTCTCCACACCAAAGATATTAACGAAAATTTATCCACGCCAACGTCAAACGACCTAGTATCTTTTTTAACTGGCGACCTCATGCCGTTTTCTATAGTACAAAGTGTGCACTTCAAGAAGCTTATTTCAAACCGCGAGCCTCGCTTCCAGATGCCCGGTAGGAAGCATTTGTCTACTGTTCTTCTCTATGGTGCCTACACGACTGTCTACAGTAATGTCAAAAGCTACCTGGATGCTGCTGGGAGTGTGTGCGTCACAATTGATCTGTGGTCAAGTCGCAAATTGCGCAGCTTCATCGGTATAACCGGACATTGCATCAATGACTGGAGCATGGATTCTTTCATGTTGGCATGTAATAGATTCACCAGGCGTCATGCAACAGTACACTGAGGTTATGGAAACCTTCGGCATCACATCAAATATCTGTGCAATCATTACAGATAACGCCTCCAACATGAAGCGCGCATTTTCTCTTCCGGGATTCAATGCCAGTGCTCCTGATAGTGATGGAGATAGCGACACAGACAACGATCACAACGACATTGAACATGTAGATGTTGAAGTTCCTGAACTCAAACAACATTCGTCGTGCTTTGCGCACATGCTTCATTTAGTTGTGAAGGACGGTTTCAAGCCACACAAACCAACAAGGTGTTCGCCAAGGCTTCAACAATAGTCAATCATGTGCGCAAATCTATAGTGGCCACGGAACTACTAGAAGGCGAGAACAAGTTCCAAGCTCCCAATGCCACCAGATGGAATTCTCAACTCAAGATTGTACGTTTCGTACTCTCCATCCCTGTGAGTAAGCTCGAGGCACACGACACTGCTAAACTCACCACCCATGACAGACATTTTACAGGACTTATTGAATATCCTTACTTCCATCAAGGAAGCGACCGATTTTGTGCAACGAGAGTAGACCATATCAGCCAGTCTGGTAATCCCATGCATTATCATGGAACGCTCATCGGTGCTCTCAAGAAATCCATGGACACTAGATTGAAGCATTATGAACATTCTGAGCTGTTCGCTGTTGCATCTTCGCTTGATCCACGTTTCAAGCTCCTTTGGGCCAATGATGAACAATCCGCTATCACCAAAATTACAGTGATCCGCAAGATGAATGCACTGCGCCCTCAATCTGCTGCCAGCAACATACGTGACACCAGTCCTCCCCCGAACAAGAGGAGTCATCTGTTCAGTCTCACGGCTTCATCTCTTGCACCAGCTGCACATCAGCACAATTCATCTTCAAACGAACTCCCTAATATTTAGCACTCCCAACTTTGCCAGAGGATTCTGACCCCTTGGCTTTCTGGAAGCTACACCGGGAACAATTTCTAACTTTAGTGCGACTTACACCGTTCTATCTAACCGTCCAGGGTAGCTCTGCACCAGTCAAGCGACTTATTAGTGATGCGAGCAAAGTTTTTCGTCCAGACAGGCGTAGGCTGACAGATGAGAAGTTTTAATGCATCTCATTTGTTCAGTGCAACCAGCAATAAGTGAACATCTCAAGAGTTGATGCAAAATGCCAATATTTATGGCTTGACTTAAATAATGAATAAATGCATAATACGGCTGCTTTTGTGTTTTCTTCGCTTTGACTTTCACCATTATGAAACATAAATGTAGCGTTCAATGTACTAGAATGTACTTGACTAACATTTTACTTTGTAGTTGTACTTGAGTTTTTCATAAAGTACCTGTACTTGCCTATATTTTTAGACAAGTACTTGTCAAAATTTAAAGTACTTGTGCTTAAGTACATTGTACATGTATTTGACCCATCCCTGCTTGACAGTACAGTTGAACCTCAATAAGGTCACCCTCGGGACAGGGCAAGTGGCCTGAATGACCAGGTGACCGTATTGGCGAGATTATTTTTCCTATTCTTTACTGGACGTTGTTTTATACTTTTTGTTTGGTCTATAGCCATTTATTAAAAAAAATTATAATCAGTGTAAAATCAGTGCTGCCATGTCAAGTTAGTGTATATTAATATTTATTTCATACATTTTCTCTGTATATGGTGTGTTGGATTCAACATCATAACATAGGTGGTGACGAATTTTTTATTTGGAAAATTTGAAATAATTCATCCAATAAAGGGTTAAAGAAATAATTTGAGACTATCTTAGTGACTTTAATTGCGAGGTGGCTGTAATACTCAGATGAATGTAACGCGAGATTCCACTGTATAACAGTTATCATGGTAATTGCATGGTTGTATCATTCCTCATGGTAAACAAAGAGATATGGTGATGGCACATCTTTGGTAACCTTAACACTACGGCCAACCTCACGTTGACGTAGTTTAGTATGTCTAATTGTCATCAACTGTAGGAACTAATGAAGCGTGGCGCTACACAGAAAAGCCAAGGATATTTGACTATGTTACTCAATACCATGATATATTTTTACAAAAATGTGTTACAGGCTGGACAAGTTGCCCATCAATGGTACAAAAACAGACACTAATTTTACAAAACAAACTTAAAGACAAGCACTATAGTTCAGAGCATAATAATGTTGTATGATTGAGATTCAGCCAGCCATCATGTATTGCAATAGTTTATTTTTAGAAGCCATAAACTATACAACAACCTATACGAACAAACTGCTCGTGACACCTGCTGATTTAACAAGCGTGTATGCATATAATGTTCACATCAGTCATAGTAATAATGGTCATTACTGCACACGTGCATGCATCCTGGCAGGCATTCACGCAGGTATTCACGCAGGCATTCTGGCAGACATTCAGGCACACATTCTGGCAGGCATTCTGGCAGGCATTCTGGTACACATCCAGGCACACTTTCTGGCAGGCATCCTGACAAGCATTTAGTCAGGCATTCTGGTAGACATGCAGCCAGGGATCTGGAGGGCATTCAGGCAGGGATTCAGGCAAGCAGACGTGTGCATGCATGCACAACACACTTTCATGTCATTATCTACAATAGAAGAACCTTGTGCCTGCAGTAGAAAACTGTCCAAAATGGACCGATTCCTGACAGACATACATAGAGACATACTGACATACGTGCGTGCGTGTGTGCGTACAGGCAGGCACGGAGGTACGCAGGCACGCAGGCACGTAGGCACGCAGGCACGCAGGCACGCATGCAGGCTGGCATACAGACAGACAGACAGAAATAGACAGACATAATTGTTTATTTAGACAAAACGACCGACACAGTAAACTGGTTTTATTGTACTAACATCACACCTTTCTGTCAGAAACAATATCGGGTAATTTAATAGTATTACTATAATTACAGAAAATGAGAAAAAAAGTGTATAATGTAAGCTGCATGAATATGATCATACTACCTCTATGCCACTCTGTTTAATCTGAGTTTCCAAACACTCAATTTTTTACTGTTTCAAGTTTCTGGAAAGTACTGACTGGCCAGAACAATATAACACACATAATAGTCATAAAACTACAAACCTATGTTGAATAAACAAATTACTCATTTGCATATACAGGTGTCCAGCACTTGTATTCAAAACGTGCATATAAATAAACAAAACTAAAGAACAATCACACACATAAACTAAATACCTACCTAATGTATATTACACAAAAACTACTAATGGTAAATGAGTTTTGAATTTGGCATGAATACGGCATGACAGCAAGAAAGCATGTACACTGTTTATGTGGTATGATTTCATAGTCAATCAATTATTATGCCATACATCATGTATACGTGCTATGCTTATCAAATGTGATTGGAACAATAGACTTGGCTGAATATGCATGGAAGCAAAAATGGATATGCGAGCGAAAAATGAACAACTCAAAACACGTCCCAAAACACATTTTTAAACGATTGGTAGAACCATTGCGGTTCGTCCGATCCCAACAATCTTGATATCGTTGTTTGAAAGCGTGCGCTTTCTGCTATTCAATCATATAAATGGTTTCCCGATAATCATTCCTAAAACAAACAATAAACGTACCTACAACCGTGCCATTTCCGGTGTCTTAGACACTGCGAACGATGTTGGTTCGTCAACACAGTTCACCAATCTAACGATTGAGGCACTATACTACCTGATTTCATATTATAATCTCCATCCACTTTTAAACGGTGGCAAAACTTACATACTCAAAGTAGGCGTGACGTGACAATCACGTATAACAACCAACCAACACAACAAATTTGATCCTTAGTCTCCGTTGCTTGGCGTACGTCATTGTGACGTCAGGCCAATGTAGAAATATATTGGTTTAGCTGCCATCAAGCACGTCACGGTCACTGCCGTTTAAAGTGGGTGGAGCTTATAACATGAAATTAAGAAATGGTGAACTGTGCATGCCTGAACCTATGTAAATTACAAAAACAGCACCGCAATTGGAAGCCGCCAACATCGTTCGGAACAGAACAGAACACCAAAAACGGCACACTTGTAAGTCCGTTTATAGGTGTTCTATGAACGATTATGGGGGAATCTTGATGATGCTTGAATAAACGAAAGTGCATCCTTTCAAATTATACCAAGATCGTCTGGATAGGACGAGCCGCGAGGGTGCTAGCGACCATAGAATTTCACATTTTTGGATGTGTTTCGAGTTGTTCATTTTTTGCTCACTTATCTATTTTTGGTAATGTGGAACAATGGGGTTTGTTGTCCTGCCAAATCAAAAAACATTCATTCACACAACTATCTTGATAGTTCCGCGTAAAACTTGCTGCTTTACAAAGTAATATGAATGTCCAACATTTGACTATTCTCTACTCAGCCACCTGTCTACATGGCTATACAGTTGTCATATGATTTAGATTACTACAGCATGTTATGCTTAAAACATACACCTGTACTTCGCTGTCAATGACACTGTGCTATTTAGTGATGGGTACTACACCTTTCTATGATTTGTCAACAACATGGCTAAGAATACTATTAAACAGTTCTTAAAAAGTCGGATAGCATGACAAAAATCACAGTTTTTGATCAAACAATATCAGTCCATAACATAAATAAATATTTTACACTGAAATATACACTAAGAATGACCGAAGTTACAAACCAGACAACTTTCAGTAGCATGCTTACTGGGCTTGAAACGTACACAGATTAAAAAATATAATGAAATCACACGGATGGCTTTCTTGAGAAACAACAGCAAAAGACTGTTCATCTACCACCAAGACACATTTCATTGGTGTATTTGTCTATCACACATCAAATCCCCCCACAACATTACGGATTTCTCACACACATTACGTCTTGTATATTCAGTATAACCAACACAGTCATGCTATTTCTTGATTTAACCTCAAAGTAAACAGCTATACATCAATCTGAAAACTAGCAGTAGAAATGCTACAAATGTACACCAGCAACAGTTCTGATTTGTTCACAGTAAGTGGTAACATATGGTCCAACTACAAATGTACACAAGTAACAGTTCTGATTTGTTCACAGTAAGTTGTAACATATGGTCCAACTACAAATGTACACCAGTAACAGTTCTGATTTGTTTACAGTAAGTGATAACATATGGTGCAACTACAAATGTATAAGAGTAACAGTTCTGATTTGTTCACGGTAAGTGGTAACATATGGTGCAACTAAAAATGTACACCAGAACAGATCTGATTTGTTTATAGTAAGTGGTATCATACTGTCCAACTACAAATGTACACCAATAAGAGTTCTGATTTGTTCACAGTAAGTGGTAACATATTGTCCAGCTATAAATGTACACCAGTAACAGTTCTGATTTTTTCACAGTAAGTGGTAACATATGGTCCAACTTCAAATGTACACCAGTAACAGTTCTGACTTGTTCACTTTAAGTGGTAACACATGGACCAACTACAAATGTACACCAGTAATAGTTCTGATTTGTTCATAGTAAGTGGTAGCATACTGTCCAACTACAAATGTACACCAGTAACATTTCTGATTTGTTCAAAGTATGTGGTAACATACGGTCCAACTACAAACGTAGTCACTTACTGTGAACCAGTCAGAACTGTTACTGGTGTACATTCCTAGTTGGGCCATATGTTACCACTTACTGTGAACAAATCAGAACTGTTACTGGTGTACATTTCTAGTTGGACCGTATGTTAGACGCCATTAAATAGGTCATTGCGCATGCGCAATGATTTTGTTTTCTTATGTCCCATAGGTAATGTACCATTTTTCAGGGATACCGCCCCGTTGGCGTGACATTTACAACTAAAAATAACTCAGTTTTGTGGTTTGATGAGGTCATTGATGGCACAAATTCAACAGCAGTTATTAAAGACTGGTTGACTGTTTTAAACTATTCCGCAACTTCCGCTCCTGCCTTTGCAGGTCCGAACTTTACCATTGACTTCCCTGTGACCGAAATGAAGAAGACGCTTGCAAGTCACACAGCATGTAGCATCTTTGAACTCTCAATACGACAATGCCGCGGTTGCGAGGTAGACCATCCTAGTAAATTTCTTCACGATTGTATGATATCTGATGACATTCAAATTCACATGCACTTTGACGAGGCTGTGGAGGCCATTAATTCAACTGCAGTGGTGACAGACTGTTTGAGTATTTTGCTAGACGTAGGTGTGAAGCTATCCGACATGACATCCGAACAGTTGTGTAATATCAATACTTGGTTGCAAGTCTCCGTTTCGAAACAGTGGCGAAACACTATGAAACAAATGGTTCTGACAGTAATGGAGGGTGACCTGTAAATAACTATATCCTGTGCTTTGACAGCTTGAGTCTTTTACAACAGTGAGGTGTTAAACTATCCGACGTGATATACGAACAGTTGTGTAGTATCAAGAGCTGATTGCAAGACTCTGTATCAATGTCTAGTCTCTGGTTCTTGCAGTTATGGAGTGTAACCTGTAAATACGTTTGCGTTGTACACGAATAAAATGTACAAACCTTATCTTGTGACTTTTTCGTAGTATAATACAAAACATACTTTGGCAACCTTACTAATAGTCTTACACTTCACAACTAAAAAGAGACTGCCCGTATTGTCAATATTAGGGTGATCGATTTGCGTAAAACAGGTTCGTGTACAATATGCAAGACACAGGAACAGTACCATGGACCAAACTTAACCAAACTTAGACCGATAACTTTCACGTACCAAACTTAGATCAACGAGTTACAAGAAACAAAATTCTACGATTCTCTTCTGTCCACCGAATACACAGGTGGATCACCCTGTGTCGGGTACCGTTGTATCTATCGAGTTGTCGTCTTTGGCACTGTGGTCACACTAAGGGATTTATGCGATTACATTGCATAACAAGTTTTACGCGAGGCAACCAAGGCAACACTAAAGTCCTAGAGCCAGCCTGCAGGCTAGGTAAACAAGCTGACACTGTACCTTGACCAGGTCAGAGTCCAATAGCCTGAAGGCGTGCCGGCCTTCCCGCGCTTTAGCGTAGTGATACAGTAAAACCTAGTCCGACCATTCAGGACATAAAAGGCCACTGCACCTCCAGCAGCGGCCACATTTGAAATTCCTCGTGTTCAGTTGTTTATCGAATATCGTATCAGTTTTGACTTTGTATTTGCTTAATTTTTGACTTCAATTTTCTGCGCGCTTTCAACATCATTTCTGCGACGGAGATTTGCGAGACTACAACAAGTCACGTCGAGCGATACAACGAACCTAAGTATATTTTGTGTTGTTCGCATAAGTTAAATTGTCCGGTACCCGTTAATCGTTAGATTAAAATGGCGACTGACCGTTTCACGGGGGGCAATAGAGCTGTGATCGTGGGCGATAGCCATGTTTTCTGGTTAGCGCGGTTTTTGGAGTCGGCCGGTCCATCCTGGGCTTGGCCAGGGGTCTCGGCAGATTTTGCCGTCGACGGTCACGGTTTCAACGTGAAATACGTCGGCCGTCGAGGGGCTACAGTACAATCGTTGCGTTCCGACGAGCACTGGGAGCGTTTTGCTTGTTTGGATCCTCAGGTTGTTCTACTGCACGTAGGCGGTAATGATATCGACACGTCAGGGGGCCCCTGTCCGCAGCAGATCGCATGGGATTTATTAGAGTTTGCCACCGAATTAGTAGCGTTCGGCGTAAGCCACGTCGTTATCGGTCAACTCATTAGACGTGAAGGTTGGCGACATTTGTCGCCAGCCGAGGGGGCCGCGCGTGCCGCGAGCGTAAACGAGATAGTTAAGGCCGAGTGCGAGCAATGCCACCAAGTCTCGTTTTGGAAGCATAAGGGTTTTATGAATCCGCAGGACCGGGTATTTCGTGAAGATGGGGTTCATTTAAACGATTTGGGGAACTACAAGTTATTCAGGAGTTACCGGGGGGCAATTCTCAGGGCAGCCAAATGGCTCTAGTTTCGAATTCAGCGGGCGATAAATGGGGCAGGGCAGCAGGCTGCTATCCAACCTCTACCCAATAAACGCAGGAAGGCAGTAGATGGAGTAAAGATCCATAGGCATAGCATAAGTGAATTTTTATGGTACGTTCGTCAGTCACGTTGTAAACTTAATTCAAGTGTTTAAGCTTTACACGAGACTTGGCTGCATTGCAGCTATGTTCAATAAAGTTTTTATTATTTATTATTATCACTATCCAGACAGCACATGGTATAATACGGTTTTGAAGGGATGTTAGCCATTCTTTAGACAGGGGTCTGTGTCACGGGCGCAGACCACTGCTGGCAAATGATTAGATGCCAGCAGTTGGGATTATGGCATGTAGGTGTGTGGTTAGACAAGTTTTGTCGCGACAGGTGGTGTTGTCTGGAAGGCAGCCTTTTGGCTGCTTCTTCAGCAGCAGGTTTGGTTTATATGTTGTATGCAGTTCATCTTTGTGGCAGGCAGTAACGTCTCGAAGGCAGTTCGAAGGACTGGCTGTTTGTTTACCAACAATGTTCGTTTAAAATGTACATGTATCTAGTTCAAAGTTTGTGACAGGTGGTGGTGCCTCAAGCGTAGATTACACAGCTAAATTACTTATCCATAATGCTGGTGTAAATGTATATATTTCTAAGTTGTGACAGGTGGTGGTGCCTCGGGTGTAGATAACTCGCCTAATTGTTAACCAGCAGTGTTTGTTACCATGTACCTAGTTCAAGTTTTATTGCGGACGCTGTTGGCGGTAGACTTCACTATTGAATGTGTTTCCCAACCAGGTTGGTTTATGATATGTATCTTTATGGCAGGTGGTGGTGCGTCAAAGTGTAGACTGCATGACTGTTTATTTACCAACCAGGTTGGTTTATGATATGTATCTTTATGGCAGGTGGTGGCGCGTCAAAGTGTAGACTGCATGGCTGTTTATTTACCAACCAGGTTGGTTTATGATATGTATCTTTATGGCAGGTGGTGGTGCGTCAAAGTGTAGACTGCATGGCCGTTTATTTACCAACCAGGTTGGTTTATGATATGTATCTTTATGGCAGGTGGTGGTGTGTCAAGACTATTGACTGATTATTTACCAACTAGTTTGGTGTTTTGTTATACATACCTCGATCTTCATCATGCCAGGCAGTGCTTTCTGGAGCATCATATGGAATCTTACCGATAGGTTACGACCAGCCAATAATTTATCGCTCCAGTCAAGATGGCCTCAAAATTTGTTTAATGCAGTTTCCTATTTTTAGGTGGTGACAGCTGCATTTCTTCACAGTGCCTCATCAATAGGTGCACGATTGATTGATTGTTAGCATATGGTGTGTTGCTAGCATGATGACCATATATTTGGAGCTGAATTACTTGTTCCTGGGCATACACTGAGACGAACGGCCAGCTTGGCACCTGGTATTTTGGCCCTGCCAGCTTGGCGTTCGGTCCAGATAGCCCCCTGTCAGTGTGACGACCTGGCCAGCTTGGCGTATCTGGGCAGTGCAGCCATATGATGGCGTTCTGGCCGGGCAGTGCAGCCATATGATGGCGTTCTGGCCCTGACGGACCAGCTTGGCAGTTCGATCCAGATGGCCAGTACGGCGGTTTTGGCCTTGTCAGCCAGCCGGCTTTTTGGCGTTCTTGTGTTTTTTTTTTACAGTGACAATTGGCGGTGTCAAACTGCAGATCATTGCTATTCCATTTCAGTTTTGGGGAGCTGCAATGATAGAGCAGATTCCTAGCTAGTTTCTCTTTAAGTTTAACGAGCCTATCTGTTTCAATAGGTGGCGACATGTGCCTGATGATGTTGCATGACTTGAATTAAACATTTCAATCAGTGCACCACCAAAAGTTCATAGTCCATTGGAAATGTTTTTACTCGGAGGCAGGCTACATTTGCATCAAATAACCCGTGCCGCACCGGCAATGCATAATTGTTACAGGATGGCTCCGAAACGGGCACGAAGCCAGAGTTTAACTCGTCCGGGTGCTGCCATAGTGGAACCGACTCGGACTCGCAGTCGGACAGCGGCACCGATGACAGGGGATCATCCACCGACGGGCCAGCAGCCACCGGTGACTCGAGGTCGACCTCGGACACGTGCCGGACGACCGGGGGCGGGGCGAAGCCATCTATCAGGAGCGTGGCCTGATGTTGGCCCAACGACAACGGATCGTTCGATGCTGATCCAACAGCCATTGCCAGCTCGGGGACGACCACGGACACGCGCAGGTCGGTCGGCGGCAGCGCGAAGCCAACAGTCAGGAGTGCAAACTGACGCTGGATACTCAGCTACTCGTGACACTGATCTGTGGGACGCAACAGCAGCGCCACTGTTGGAGAGCGAGGCAGCAACCGTAGCTCGTCGCCGATGGGAAGAGGCAATGGAGGATCGGGTACAGCAGTCGAACAATTTATTGCAGCAAATGCATCAAATGTTAACAGAACAGCGTAAAGACCCGATAGGACTTACCTCTGATGACCATGTTGTTGGTGAATGTGTCACAGTTTCTCCACAGCTGACCCATGTGACGGCCTTGGGTCAACCTGTGGGAAACGTAGCTCTTACAGAGTCTGCCCTGCCCAGAGTGACGGCCTCTGGGTTGGCTACTCCGTGGCCATCTTCAGATGGCTTTGAAACAGGTGTTGGGGGGGTATTGGATAGGCTCCCTATAGGAACGCAAGACAGAGTTAGAGCGTTCACTTCCTCTGCCGTTTCATTACATGCACATGTCTCTGATAAAACTAGAGCACTGGTTTGGGCGGGCGAATTTGTGGAGCTAGCTACCCTACTTCCCCAAAGAAAAGCAGTTTCACAGGAATTAGCTTTGGGACTCCAGGGGGCAGAAGACGGGACCTCAGTGGTGTGCATAGAACCCAAGGCCAAGCCAGCAATCACCTCTTTCCCTCTGTGGTCCAAGGCATTTCAAATTTACATGTCCATTTATCTCTCGCAACCTGTCCACTATCACGAAGCCCCACCAATGCTAAAATACATACAGACAATCAGGGATCTCTCAGAGCGGGGTTACAATTGGCAGGTTTATGATGAGTCTTTCAGGTCCTTCCGTGTACTACACAATTGGGGATGGGACACTGTCGAATCCGAGCTTTGGCTGCAAGCAAGCAGAACTGTAAGCATGCCGTTCGGGGGGGCCCCCTTTCATGGCAAGGGAGGAGCCCGCCGGCCGGCACAAAGTTCCAACCCCTGTTTCACATATAACAAGGGCCTGCACTGTGACAGTCGCAAATGTCGCTACCAGCACAAATGCAAGCGATGTGGGGCAGGCCACCCAGTTACCCAGTGTCCGCGAATCCAATATAGACAGACCAGTACTGCCGGGTTGCCAGCAATTACCTCACGCATTAACCCCAGACAATAAACACAATCTCCTGCCGTCACCTGTTTCCCCAGCAGTACTACAGCTCATGTTGCAAGGTTATGATAGCAATCTATCCCACTACCTTATCCACGGCTTTACCTATGGTTTTCGTTTAGGTTGTCTTAACACACCAGTTCAATCACAAACATTGACTAAAAATTTGAAATCTGCATTCGAGTATCCAGAAGTAATAGACGCAAAGATTAAGAAAGAATTGAAATTAGGTCGTATTATTGGGCCATGCAACGTTCCACCTAATGTTCCCAACTTTAGGGTGTCCCCGCTCGGAGTTGTAGCTAAAAAGACACCTGGTGAGTATCGAGTGATTCATCACTTATCTTATCCAGGGGGATCGTCAGTGAATGATGGTATTCCACATGAATTCTCTTCAGTACAGTATGCGACGGTACAGGACGCTATTACCTTCATCAAGAAGTCCCCGTGCCCAATTTTTTTGGGTAAGGTAGACATCGAAGCGGCATTCCGCATAATCCCAGTTTCACCACAGGACACGCCATTGTTAGGTTTTCAGTGGAGAGGGAAATTCTATATGGACGCTGTTCTCCCTATGGGTTGCGCTAGTTCCTGTTCTATTTTCGAATCTTTCAGTACAGCCTTAGAATGGGTAGCTAGGTCTAAGTTGAATGTATCGGGAATGGTCCATTATATCGATGATTTCTTGTTCCTCGCAGATTCTTCTGAAAAATGTGCAGCTGACATGAAGGCTTTCTTTTCGCTATGTAGGCAGATGGGTGTCCCCTTAGCGCAGGAGAAGACACAGGGTCCCGCTACTACACTCCCCTTTTTAGGCATCACGTTGGACACAGTCAGGTTGGAAGCCAGACTCCCGGAGGATAAGTTGGCGAAATGTAAGTCGCTTGTAGCTGAATTCTTAGCAAGGCAGAAAGTCACTCTCCAGCATCTTCAATCTCTCATTGGGGCACGCATGCTCGGTGGTCGTAGCGGGAAGATGTTTCTTAAGGCGCCTCATCGATTTAACTGTAGGCTTGACCAGACCACACCATCATGTAAGGCTTACTGAGCAAGTCAAACTCGACCTGAAAGTGTGGGAATATTTCTTGAGAGATTTTAATGGTAGAGCATTCTTCCTGAATGACAAGTTTCACGCAGGTGATTGTTTGGAGCTGTATACCGATGCATCAGGTAGGGTAGGTTATGGGGCAGTGTATGACAAGGAATGGTTCTGGGGAACCTGGCCTCCCTCTTGGTATTCCCTCAACATTGCAGTGTTAGAGTTGTTCCCTATCGTTGCCGCAGTCGAAGTCTGGGGGGAAGAATGGGCAAACCGGAGTGTTTGCTTTTTCACTGACAATGAGGCGCTTGTACCAGTAATCAATAAGCAGACATCCCGTGAACCCCATCTTATGGCTGTACTTCGTAGAATGGTTCTCACATGTCTGAGGTTCAACATCAACTTCATGGCATGTCATGTGCCAGGTCGCGTCAACGTGCTGGCAGATAGATTGTCACGCGGTCAAGTAGCCGATTTCAGATCGTTGGCGCCATGGGCAGCTACCATGCCAATTGACCTGCCATATCACATCTCCCCACACAGTTATAACAATATATGAATGTGGGTCTTGTCACGGGCGAGATCTTCAAAATTGGTGGTATATGTGTGTGTATATATTAGAGGTCTTTATAAATTCAAGTTACGAGGTGGGGTGGTCACATGTTCGGGTGACCTTGTGGCGGAATGGCCCCACCTCTCTCTAGGATGTGGTAATAGTTAGTAGTTTTAATCGTCTAAATGTCTGGGAGGCGTCTTTTTAATAGTTCTGGTGTATTACCATAATTTAAGTATGGTATTCTATAATGTGGGCCTTGTTTTTAGAATGTATAGATAAAATAAATGGGGCAATGTTTAAGACCTCAAATGGCCCACATTTGATTGTATTGTGTTTTAGCTAACAACTCATCCAATTATCGGGTGAATATTAAATAAATGTCGGAAGGTTATTCTGGCCACATTTCTTCCATATCTGGTGTTGTCTTGTTGCATTGCGTAAAGACCAGTGACTTGCACGAACCAAATTTAGACCAGCGAGTACATAAAAATACACACTTAAACTTGTAAAGACGGAAACTTACACTGACAAACTTGCAAATAAACTTACAAACACACTTTAAAACACGTACAAACATATTTTAAACTTACAAATTTTTCAACATTCACTGATAAAATTGCAAACAAACGTACACAATTGAGTGTGTGTCGTGTGTGTCGTGTGTGTCGTGTGTGTCGTGTGTGTCGTGTGTGTCGTGTGTGTCGTGCGTGTCGTGCGTGTCGTGCGTGTCGTGCGTGTCGTGCGTGTCGTGCGTGTCGTCTGTGTCGTGCGTGCCGTGCGTGCCGTGTGTGTCGTGCGTGTCGTGCGTGTGGTGCGTGTCGTGCGTGTCGTGCGTGTCGTGCGTGTCGTGCGTGTCGTCTGTGTCGTGTGTGCCGTGTGTGCCGTGTGTGCCGTGTGTGCCGTGTGTGCCGTGTGTGCCGTGTGTGCCGTGTGTGCCGTGTGTGCCGTGTGTGTCTTGTGTGTGTTGTGTGTGTTGTGTGTGTTGTGTGTGTTGTGTGTGTTGTGTGTGTTGTGTGTGTTGTGTGTGTTGTGTGTGTTGTGTGTGTTGTGTGTGTTGTGTGTGTGTGTGTTGTGTGTAGTGTGTGGGTGGGTGTGTGTTGGTGTGTGTTTTGTCATGAACCAAACTTAGACCAACGCGTTGCACGATCGAAACTTAGACGAGCGAGTTGCACGAACCAAACTTAGACCAACGAGTGTCACGAACCAAACTTAGATCAAGTCGACTCACTCACTCACTCACTCACTCACTCACTCACTCACTCACTCACTCACTCACTCACTCACTCACTCACTCACTCACTCACTCACTCACTCACTCACTCACTCACTCACTCACTCACTCACTCACTCACTCACTCAAACATACTTTTAAACTTACAAAGTGGCAAACTTTCACTGACAAACTTGCAAACAAACGTACAAACACACTTGTAAACTTACAACGTTGCAAACTTTCACTGACAAATTTGCAAACAAACCCACAGACATACTTGTAAACTTACAAAGTTGCAAATTTTCACTGACAAACGTGCAAATAAACGTACAAACACACTTGTAAACTTTAAATGTTGCAAACATTCACTGACAAACTTGCAAACGAATCTACAAACGTACTTTTAAACTTACAAAGTTGCAAACTTTCACTAACAAACCTGCAAACAAACGTACAAACACACTTGTAAACTTACAAAGTTGTAAACTTTCACTGACAGACGTGTAAACAAACGTACAAACATACTTGTAAACTTACAAAGTTGCAAACTTTCACTCACAAACTTACAAACAAACCTACAAACGTACTTTTAAACTTACAAAGTTGTAAACTTTCACTGACAGACGTGTAAACAAACGGACAAACATACTTGTAAACTTATATTTAGATACAGTGAAAACTGCTAGAGAAGGATACTAACGTATTTTTGTTATCCAGCAAGAGTAGATGTAACATATTGTCGTTCCCTGTGTCACTGGTCCCGAAAACTCGTTCTTTTAGCCTTTGCTAAGGGGAAATGATAAAAGCCGGAGCATTCGGGACCACGTTTTTAGTCTATGCATCATATGCCTTATATATACTTTATATACTAAACAATGCTAATATGTAAGATAATGGCGTATTTTGTAATTTCCAACAAGCAAAAATATAACATTGTCGTTCCCTTGTGTCACTGCATAGCCCCGAATAGTCGGGCGTTTGGCCTTTGCTAGGGTGATAGCCAAAAGCCCGATCATTCGGGACCCCTTTTTTAGTCCATGCATCATATATATATATATGATGCATGCATATGTATATATATATATATATATATGTACATACTGGATTAACAATGCCATCGTAGGATAATGACGTATGTTTTATTTTCCAACAAGAGAAATTATAACATAATCGTTCCTTAGTGTCACTACATGGTCCCGAAAACTCGGGTATTTCGCCTTTGCTATGGTGAAATGCTAACAGTCCGACCATTCGGGACCACTTTTTTTAGTCCATACATCATAAGCCTTGTATCTTATACTTGTATATTATATCGAGCAATGCTACACTATTTAATGACGTAGGCCTATTATTAAAATTTTCGTCGTTCCCTACATAGTGTTACCGGTCCGAAAAACTCATTTTTTTGCCTTTGCACACTAGGGTGAAAAACGAGCGTTCTTGACCAATGGTCGACGCGTTTGACGAAATGATTATTATTTTCATACTGATGTGTAATTGTCAATTATGAAAATTATGTGACAGGTTTGAATTAATAGTTACGCGAGCATGTGCGTGCGCGCGCGCGTGTGCGTGCGTGTGTGTGCGTGTACATAGACTCTATGTGTGTGCGCGGGCGTGTGTTTGTTTACGTGTGCATGCGTATGTGTGCATATGTGTTTCGTTGCGCATGCGTGCGTGCGTGCGTGCGTGCGTGCGTGCGTGCGTGCGTGCATGCATACGTGCGTGTTATGCGCCCAGTTGCGAAGCAGTCGGCCGGGCCTTCTCGATCGGGGAGTGAAGTCCATTATCTAAAAACTCACAGGTTGACAACAAACACATGCATGGACACCGATTGTTCCACGCGTACTGCAGGCCTTTCTGAAATAACTTACTGAAGTAATCAAGAAGTATTAGGCACGTTAATTGTCATATTCTGCCGTGCGTGCGGGCCATTCCCGTGTGTCACCGTTCACGAAAACTGGAATGCATTATAATGTATTTATGTACAACAATTTAACAATATTACGTCATTAGCATCATACCGTATAGTCGGATAATAATATGATATTGCTGGAACGCACTGCTCGTGGGCGTGGTCAGGCCGTATTCTATATTTGACGTCCGCGTAGCAACCAGAAACCAGCGTTCAAAATATACGCTGACCTGGTGACCTTTTAGAGTTACTGGTCCCTGTCACCGCCTACTTTTTGGGGGATATTATATAGCAGTGCGCATAAGCGTATTGTCAAGACTGGTCACCCGAAGACGCTGTTTACAAAATGTGTTTTACGCTCGATATTGCTCAATTTATTATAACGTGAAATGTAACGCCCATGCACGGTGTGCGCACGTTACAATGGTTGTTATCGTCAAAAAAACACCCGAAACGAACGTACAGTAATTTACTCATTTTGGTCAATCATAACGAGGCATCATCATTGGTGCCGCCATCATCATATCCAAGCGGGCTATGCATTTCGAATCTGTTTGAGAAAAGCCGTCATTGCCAAAATCTGCATGGGAAAAACAGTTAGAAAAATGCGATCACTAGCCGAGTCATTTTGTTAGTATTTTTTAGTAAACTACGATGATGCTTACAACATTCAATATGTCACATATATTCACAAGTTCACATCATGTGCTGTTAGCTTATTAGTCAATCATTTTTACCAAAAAATATGCATTAATATTGTTTAAAAAACTGTGTAACGCCTGTGCCAATGTCGATGCATTCGTGTGTTTTGTGTATAGCATGAACCGCATTATTGTTGCTTAATTTGCAGTGCCTAATAACGCAAGTATTCGCCACGTATAGCAAGCAAATGGGGTAGAACAAATGGATACCCGAACAAAAAAAACATTGAGTGTTGCAATAATATTTACATGAAAATATGTATTTATTCGTGTAATGTGTATAATTGGAGGTGCAAATTTTCTATTTCGATTAATTTATTCAATTCATCTTACTTTGCGGGATTCAATTCCAATTCAATGTGTTTTGGTTTTATTCAATTCCAATTCAATTCATATTCAAGCATTTCGTTGATCAATTCAATTATAATTCAATTAAAAATTTAACCCAACGCTGCCTACTAATGTACTATACATTGCTACTTGTGTGCATAATATCGTATTTAATATGTATCTTGATAAAAAGTTGTTGTGCTGTAGGAACCAGGTCATGGTACTTGCTCTTCAAAGATGGGACATTTGTGGGTTGTGTTTAAAGATGCAACTATTAGTAAAGAATTAAGAAAGAAAAATTCGTATCCAATAAAAGCGGCGTGGTATTGCATGATGTAAACCACTCATGTTCACATTACATGATTCTACATCTTTTTATAAGATACATTGTATATGTCCCACATCCATTGTATGGTCATTCAAGAAGCTGCAATGCTAGGTGTATTTAAACAAATATGTGGTTGTACTTGCATGGCAAACAGTTCCCTTTAACACATTCCAACACAATAAGTATTGTTTAATTTGCATTACACTGATAATGAGTTCACGGAAACTGTTTGACGGTAGCTGCCTAACCCGAAGGAGAAGAGAAAATTTTTTGGATCATCATCAATGTCACGATCATAATCAACGCAATATGTGTGTTTTTCATGATATAATTTTCGTGCATTGAATGGAGAAATAAAACAGTTGAATTACATTATGGTGTTACCTTTACTAAATAAGTATGTGCAAAAACTTCCATGCAACGTAGGTGCATGTTCATATCAGTATGTAGGCATTTGTTGTCATATTAGTATGTAGGCATTTGTTATGTAAGATATACATTTTGACTGTCCTAGGAGTGATATTGAGTAAGGAATAAAAAATCCCTGATACAACCTCTTCAGGGTTCAACTTAAATCTTCAAAACTGTATATGCTTGATTTGTTAGTGTTTTTTTTATTGAATCACATAAAAATTCATATATCACTTCAGATGAAAATGGGCCAAGAGGCCCTGAAGTCCTTTGGACTATATTGTGAGTTAGTAATTATTAATGAAATGTTTTTGGTGAATCACAGTTATAGATCATTAAGATAATTATGTATACTGCTGTTTTAAAGTTCCTCAGATTCTACCAGTGCAGTAGGGATTCCCATTAGTTACAGCCCACTGTTTGACACAGCTTAAAACCTACATGCAACTATCCAGTTTAACAGGGGTCTAATGGGTTAATGCTGTCTTGACACAAGCCTCTGCCAGTGACCAATTACAACTACTACAGTAGACAATTTAGTTAGCAAATTTTAAGGGATCTTTGGTGCCCTTAGAATGATTCAATCAAATACAGATTTCTTGTGTATAGTGGCACTACCACAAGAAATGTCTATGCAAAATTTGGGAAAACGTTACTTAACATTTTTTGACAAAATAGGCAAAATGTAAAAATATACCAGTTTTGGGGCCTATGGAAGCCCTAGGGAGCCCTCAGAACGATTTAATCAAATACACATTTCTCGAACATAGTGGCAGTGCCCTAAGCTATGTCTGCAGAATTAGAGCAAAAGTTGCTTAACGCTTTCTGAGATACGGCAGCTAATGGCGGACGTCGGACGCACAGTGATGGCAATAGTCCGTTGGACTTTCGGCCCAAAGGACTAAAAAAGGTAGGTAGGAACCACATAAAAAAATTAATTACACATGCTGAAGGCAATTAATGGAATCAGTAGATGTGCACAACCAGTACTGTTTTGGATGCAACATTCAAACACCAGCAGGAATTGAACCTGCCACACATCACTGGACCACTATGAACTCCACTGCTCTGATACATGGTAACATTGCTTGAATTACAACATAGAACATAACAGTAATCTATTTCAAGTGAATTTATGAAAATCCTTACATTATTGGTTAATACAATACATGTGAAACTAAAAATGAGTACTTGTAAATAATGTAATGAACATTTGAGATAAATGTTGTCATTAATATTATAATAATTATTATTACTTATACCAAGAATGTTATGCTGTGTAGCTGGCAAACAAACTGAGCTGATGGAAAGAGGAAATTGAAGAGCTCTACTCAACAGTGTCATTAATTGGACAATGGGTCACCTGACATAAGATGATGCCTGACTATATTCTGCCCCATTCTGTTCTGTGCGACATCTACTGGGAAGTTGTACATCACTTCGTATTCCAAATGGATGTGTGCATCTGATAGCTTTGTGTATCAAAATGCATAGCAGTGCTGTTAATTAGACAATGTGTTAACTGACACAGTAGTGAAGAACATGCCTGACTTTGTTCTGCCACATTGTCATTAGTTCTATGTGGCTTCTGCTGGGAATATGTACATCGTTACATTTTTTGAAATGGATTTGTGCAATCGATCGATTTGTGCATCCAAATGTTCAACATTCCATCATTATGTTGCAAAATAGGAGTACATAATAAAATGAATGCTTTCTTATGCTCATCATGCTTGGATTGTGTTCTATAGCATATTCTTCAACATTTGTTTAAACAAGTTTGTGTTAAATGAACTATACTGGGAGTAGTGTATTAAAAGTTGTCAACAAAGTTAATTTTACAATAATTTTGAGAATTCAAAATATAAATGTTCCACAACATTCCAAGTATTTCAATATGTCATCAGCGACTTCGTGCGTGGAGATCTGGTGTTTTTCTTTTAAATCAATCCATCTGTCATGAGCTGTCACTATATTCATTCTCCGTTTATTCCATATATTTTCCTTCTTTTCTTTGCCAAATATGTGACATAAACAGCAGCTGGTCCACGTTTCCTTTTGATAATGTTATTGGTCACGACTCATTCACATGGCGGTGGCTGCATTATCATGATTTACTAAAACATAAACTAACATATTTCACAAACTGTCTTATTTCGCAAACCGTTTCCCTCCATTTTCCGTTCGTTAACCCGCCGTATCTGACTATATTCATGGGCGGCATGTAAATAAAGAAAGTGCACGTAAATAGGTGACGTCATGTGCATGAACATTCGGGCATTTAGCGTTTCCCACATGTGACCATACCATCCATACGGTTTAGGCAATTTCCTATGCGATGTGTTGCGTCATCTAGATTTCTGACGCCACTCAACGGACATCAACGTAACTACTTAGAGTAACGCCATCTACCGTGGATGTCGTAGGGAAACGCTAAATGCCCGACTGTTCATGCACATGACGTCACCCATTTACGTGCACTTTCTTTATTTACATGCCGCGCATGAATATAGTCAGATACGGCGCCGTTAGCGGGTTAACGAACGGAAAATGGAGGGAAACGGTTTGTGAAATGTGCTAGTTTGTGAAATATGTTAGTTTATGTTTTAGTAAATCATGATAAATGCTACCTTCGATAGCTCGTTGCATTCTTATTCGAAAAGTGAGTATGCCAAGTAGAATGCGTCAACCGTAGGCCGTAGCTGACTAGAACACAATTATGAGGGACTTTCGGCAATCGTCATACTGTCAATGTCATTATTAATCACGGGCATTATGGCTTATGCCGATTATGGTGATTACCGGACGTTTTGCCTAGGCTTTAAGTTTAATTGGTAATGGCATATTATTACATAATTAGGCCTTCGTAAGAATTATTTATGGTTCATATCAATATGATTTTTTGGGTCACATAACTTTTATTTCACATCAATATGTTCAATATATACAATTTTATGGTCGTTTTTCCTACATAGTCAAATGCAGCACATCGAGCTTCTGGGGACCAGTTTGGGCACAAGAAATGACTGAAATTCAATACAAAAAAGTGTTGTTTTTCTGAGAAAAAAAAGTGGAATTACCATAATATATCTACAACACCTATTCTACACATGCACAATTATCACGTGATCAACAAATTAAATTTACAGTTTTTTATCGATCAAAATATACAAGAAATTCACTCGTTTTTACATGTATTTATTAATTCCACCGGAAACTCCGGTAGGTGGCGCCACTTTATGGATGCCTATTATTATTGTCATAGTCAATAAAATACACAATATTTCATAAAATTAATTAATTAAATAAGGTTACGTTAAACTTAATGTTGACAGCAGCTGGGGGAATTTATTACGGTTATTGGTTTGAGTAATTATTTCTGCATTTTAATATTGTCTACCAGAGGTAATTTATCATACTATGATGCAGTCAGTATATATTATTTTGTGTTTACTAACAGTTTGTTGCAAAATGTAATTGTTACAGTGTTGCCGTCGGCCGTCGCAAATGTTAATTTTCGGGTGTGTTTGTGGGTTCCGAGTTCGTATTTTCGTTTTACACTGGTGAGTTCCGGTAAATATGGCGACCGCTGTGTTTACACAAATTGAATAAACACTTATAATTTATTCATTGTGTTTAATTAACGTAGATTCCGTAACATCTTATTCAATTTGTACTTTGTACATTCGCCGCTTGAAGATCTGTTACGCTGGCCTGTCATTGTGGGTGGAAATTCACCGCTAACCTTCGTTTTCCACTCTCAAGCTTATCGACGCCGAGCGTTCAGCGATTTCCGATGTATGGTGCGCCGTCATCGCCATAATTACCGACACCGAAATTCACCGCAATCATGTCGAATCACGGTGAAATAGAGACTGTTCCTAAGACTTTGAATAAAGCTAAGAGCGACCGTGCCAGTACCAAACGCAAAATTACGAATTTCATCAAGGAAGGTGATTCGTTATTGAAAGCTGATGAGGGACTTCCAAGTACTGAATTTCGACATCTCGCTGAACGTATTCGAAAAGAGTTGGATGTTCTACACGTCGACAACGAACATTTTATCACCTTAAAATGCAGTGCGTTAGTGTTAGATGATGAAGCTACTGATGAGAAAAGGGACTTTGATGAACAAGTAATTGCAGAAATTGAAAGCAACTACCTTGATGAAGTTAGAGACAGAGCCATACATATGATCCATGAACTCATCAAGAAAGCTGAAAGTGTTCTACGCCGAGACTTACCACCGATACCACTTTTACCAGCGCCGCTCGCCCCAGCTCCGGCAGCCCAAATGCAAAAGCTCAAGTTTCCAACATTTTCTGGAGACATCCGTGACTACAAGCGGTTCAAAGAACTCTTCATTCATTTCACTAAACACCTAGACCAAACCGAATGTCTGTATCAGCTAGTCGAATCCATGCCACATCCCGTCGAGAGGAAGAAAATCAAGCCGTGTACCAACATCAACAGAGCTTGGGAAATTCTTGATGAAACCTATGGGGATGACGACCGGCTCGTCGATACTCTTCTACATGATCTTGAGGACTTGAACTCATACGCTACAAAAGGAAAAGTCAATCTCGCTGAAATGGAAAAGTTCACTGAAGCCATCCAGAACTTTATCACTCAAGTAGAGGGCATTCATATGACGCAAGACTTAAACGGTCGACTATTGGTCACACAAATCCGCCGAAAGTTATAGGAGGAACACTGCCTGTTATTTCTACAAAGAGTTGCTGATGGAAAGTCGAAAGACTCAGTCTATGGTTTAGCCAAATGGTTGAACTCCCACCTCATTCTTCTCAAGAAGACAAAGTCGCAAATCGAATGTGTTAACCAATCTCCGGTTCTACCGAAATCGAAAAGTGCAGGACAGTCTACGGTGTCCTCTGGAGCTAGAGGAAGAAAAGGTTATGGCGTGAAATCTGACTTTGTGAATACTCGGAAGGAATATAACACCATGTCTACACCGAAGTGCCCGATTCATCCTCAAATCTCGAATCACTTCTTGGCTGCTACAAGGCTGCTACAAGTTTCGCAATCTCCCACAAGCCGAGAAAATTGACTTGATGAACACTCATGGAATATGTCACCGATGTGGACATAACAACTGTGTCGCTGGAAAACATCCATTCAACTGTGATGACTGTCAATTCATTGCGAACTGTCATATTCCGACTTGTGGTATGAACACTCATTTTCATCGATTTGCCCACGTGTGTATGGTCTAGACGGTTACAACCACTTCGATAGGAAATCTATCAGTGCCAATGCCTTTAATGCTGATGCTGAAAACTTCCATCCTTCGAAATCTCAGCCGATCTACAGAAACTCAAATCCTATGGTTGAATCCAGCAGTTCAGGCAAGGAACGTGTCACATGTGCTCTGCCAACCGTCATGGGATATATACGTTTTGGTGCAAAGAAGACCAAGGTCCGGATACTTCTCGACACCGGAAGTCAGATATCGTTGATACGTGAAGGAATCATCCCTCAGTCAGACACTTGTCACATGCAAGATTTCAACCTTACAACGGTTGGAGGTGTTACTGTGAACCACAAACTTCGTGTCGTTGAATGTACCCTCGAAAGTCTAGATGGAACATTTAACAGAGAAGTCCGACTTACCGAGATGAAGAGACCATGTGGTGATGCTCAGATTGTCACCAATTCACAACTCCGCCGCTATCCTCATCTTGAGGACATCGATATCGTTGAAGCTCACGATGAGAAAATTGATGTCTTGCTTGGTGTGGAGAATGGTGACATACTCACATCAGAAGAACGTGTCATGGGTACAGACTTCGAAGATCCAGTTGCTGTTAGATGCCCGTTAGGATGGTACATTCAAGGAGGTCGTGGTACAGAGGACATTCTTGCTAACGCAATAGTCAACTTCACACAAGTGTCCGCTATCGGTGATATAGAAGATTTCTTAGGCATCGAACGTGTGGGCATGGAACCGAGACACTGCAAATGTGTAACTGAAGAACAAGATCACCTAGCGACGCAAACTATGAAGGAAAGCGTAGTCCAACTAACCGATGGTACCTACCAGATTCACCTCCCATGGAGGAAGTCACCGCAAGATTTGCCGAACAACTACGATTACGCTGTCAAACGCTTCATGAATCTGGAGAAGCAGTTCCGGAACAAACCTCGCGAATGGGAAGTTTACTCGAAAGTGATGGACGATCAACTCAACCGTGGAGTTGCTCGTCTTGTGCCGACTTTAGAATTCGAAGCAGACATCAGCCAGGGCCAAAAAATGTGGTTCTTGCCTCATTTCGCAGTAATGAAAGACTCCGTTACTACTCCAGTACGTGTTGTCTACGACGGCAAGGCTAGGTACCAAGGACACTGTCTGAATGACTACTTTGCCAAAGGTGACAATCTCAATGTAAACCTCTTTGATGTTGCACTTCGCTTCAGAGAGTACGAAGTGGGTGTGATCGCTGACATTAGTAAGATGTTCCAAGCTGTCAAAGTCACTACAGAAGATGCCCGCTTCCATCGTTACGTGTTTCGCAAACATCCAAATGACCCGATTCAGGTTTATGAACTGCTCACTGTTACCTTTGGTGACAAACCTTCTCCTACAGCTGCAATTGTCGTTCTCCGTCATGTTGCTGCAAATAATGCTACCGACGACTCCGAGATCCAGCGTATTGTCGCCAACCAGTTCTACGTGGATGATCTGAACGACTCCCAGAGATCGATCGAGGGCACTCTCCGCCTGAAACATAATCTTACCGTCGCTCTTGATAGAGGGAACTTCAAGATCCGGAAATGGTTGTCGAACAAGTCAGATGTTTGTGACACCGAGTACTATCCTAAGGATGACATCGCTATGGCACTCGGTACACGTTGGAACCTAGTAGAGGACACACTTAGTGTCAAAGAAGTAACCCTCAACGAATGTACTCCGACGAAACGCAACATTCTCAAGACGACTGCATCCTACTACGATGTCTACGGAATGCTGTCAGGAATCCTCGTCCGACCAAAGATGTTGCTTCAGAAGCTCTGGATTTTTGGTCTTGATTGGGACACTCCAGTTAGTCCAGACAGTGACTTGTTTCAGATGTGGGAAAGTGTGAAGCAGGACCTGAAAGATGTCGGCACCGTCAAAATTGAACGCTGTCTGATCCCAGAAAAGTTCTGCGGAATGTCGCCATTGCCAGAAGTATCCCTCCATGGAGCCAGCGATGCTTCCAAAGATGCCATGGGGATTGGAGTCTGGCTGAGATGGTCTGCGAAAGAAGATGATGACGCTGAGCTATCGTTCGTTTGCGCCCGAGCAAGATTGACTCCGTTGTAGCAGACAAGTATGCCGCATAAAGAGCTTCAGGCAATTCTTCTCCTGAGTCGCATGATGCTCACTGTGGAAAATTATCTTCGGATTGAGATCGCCTACAAAAGCATATGGACAGACAGCATGACAGCCATTAGTTGGCTTCGGGGACAATCGAAATCCTTCCGTTCGTACGTGGCCAGTCGAGTCGGGGAAATAACGTATGACTTTGATCCCGTCACTGACATTGCTTACGTACCGAGTGGTCAGAATGTCATTGATCTCGTGTCCCGTGGTGTTGATGTCAGTCAATTGCAGAAAGTCATTGATGGACATGGCTTCCTGAAATTACCTCCCGTCTACTGGCCTACAACTCCAAAGAACGTCCCAGTTGACAAGGAC
Organism: Escarpia spicata; assembly: GCA_963995525.1. NCBI lineage: Eukaryota > Metazoa > Annelida > Polychaeta > Sabellida > Siboglinidae > Escarpia > Escarpia spicata. The sequence continues at coordinate 17,445,918 of OZ023211.1, read as the reverse complement.
GATGCTGAGCAAAAGAAGTTTCACATCCGCAATGCCAAAATGCTGACGTTGAATGTGACTCGGCTTGATCCTATCGTCGATCCGACAAAGTTCTCCAGTTGGCCTCGTTTGGTAATGATGACAACCCGGGTGATGTCTCTGAAAGACTTACCCAGGACCCAGTGGTTGAAGCAATTCGTATTAAAGATCTGTCAGCTTCCGTCACGCCGAAAAATTAAGGAAGCTGAACTGTGCTGGATTCGATATGCTCAGAAGGACCTTGACCTGGAAGATAAGCACATATCCAAGCTGAATCCATTCGCCGATGACAAACAAGGCGTCAGAGTAGGAGGTCGTATTCGCAACGCTCCGCTGTCCTTCGACATCCGTCATCCATGTCTCCTGCCGCGGAAAACTCACATCAGTTTGCTCATCGCCCGTGACAGACACAGGCATGCTCTTCACAGAGGACATCTCAGTATTGCCGCTGAAATCAGGAAGATGTACTGGATTGTTGGCGATACGAACCTCTGCAAACGAGTGGTTCGTGATTGCAAGGTTTGCAACCGTCATCGAGGAAAACCTTTACAGCAAAAGATGGCCGATTTGCCCAACTTCCGCATCAAGCCTTTTTCACCTCCCTTCCAGACGACGATATTGGATTACCTGGGACCGATCCAAGTGAAACTTACCCGAAACACCGTTGCCAAGGGATGGTGTGCAGTCTTCGTCTGTGCTGTTGTCCAAGCAGTACATCTGACGTGTGTTCAAGACTTGTCGACATCCGCGTTCCTGCAAGCCCTTGAACGTTTCATCAGTATCCGAGGAGCTCCGGCTCTTATCATCAGTGACAATGCAACGTGCTTCCGTGGTGCTGACAACGAGATCCGTGATCTTCATCTTCGCTTGAATCACGACGAACTCTACAACCATGGTCTGAAGTTCGAGATCGATTGGAAGTTTGGACCTCCTGGTGGTCCGCATCATCAAGGTCTAGTGGAGCGCATGGTACAAGAAGTGAAGAAGTCCATGAAGCACTTAGTACAAACCGACAAACTAACCTTCATTGAGTGGGAGACTGTTTTTTCGCAAATCGCCGGTCACCTAAACTGCCTCGTCGTCGTCGCCTCTCGATGAACCGCTTATCACGCCCAACCACTTTCTCATTGGTAGGGGCGATCTTCCAAGTCCTCAAGTGCCATGTGAGGAATATGTCGGCAACACACGAAAACGACGCGAACTTTGCACCTCAATGGTTGAAGGATTCTGGCGCCGTTGGATGATGAACATTCACAGGCTCTCCCCTCGGAAGAAATGGTCCAATACTTGCGACAGCCTTACTGAGAGAGACGTCGTTCTTGTCGTGGATGAGAACGCCAAGCGTGGTCTGTGGAAGATGGCCGAAGTCGTCAAGACATACGTCGGGAATGATGACCTCGTGAGGGTCGTCGAGGTCAAGTTTGCAGATGGCCATCTTTTGAAGCGTCCGGTGACCAAGCTGGTTCTCCTGATGAAGAGGAATGAGAGACTTGACATTCAGTGACATTTGTGACATTAATGATATTCAGTGACTTTTGTTTGTTCGACATCCCTGTCGAGTTGGTGTCCCCTGGGATGTTACAGTGTTGCCGTCGGCCGTCGCAAATGTTAATTTTCGGGTGTGTTTGTGGGTTCCGAGTTCGTATTTTCGTTTTACACTGGTGAGTTCCGGTAAATATGGCGACCGCTGTGTTTACACAAATTTAATAAACACTTAAAATGTATTCATTGTGTTTAATTAACGTAGATTCCGTAACAGTAATTATGTATATTGTTTTATATGCTGTACTGTGCTATCCATGATGTAAACGATAATAAATAATAATAGTAAAACTTAAAGCGATTCTTTGATAATTTTAATATCTTTGTAATGTACGCAGTTATTAAATAATCCTATTAATATGATTATCTCATGTAATTATAAGCCTTTATTTCATTATAATTATGTTTTGGTAATCATTAATGACCCTAACAATATATCAAAAAAATAACATAATGACGGGATGTTGTGCATTTGGATGCACAAATCGATCGATTGTACAACTCCATTTGAAACATGTAGCGATGTACATATTCGCAGCAGAAGCCACACAGGACTAATGACAATGTGGCAGAACAACGTCAGGCATGTTCTTCATTACTGTGTCAGTTAACACATTGTCCAATTAACAGCACTGCTACGCATTTTGATACACAAAGCTATCAGATGCACATGTCAGGTGACCCATTGTCCAATTAATGGCACTGTTGAGTAGATCACTTAAATTTCCTCTTTCCATCAGCTCGGTTTGTTTGCTAACTACACAGCATAACATTCTTTGTATAACTAATAATATTAATGACAACAGTTATCTAAAATGTTCATTACATTATTTACAAGCACTAATTTTTAGTTTTACATCTATTGTATGAACCAATAATGTAAGGATTTTCAGAAATTAAATGGCATGTAATGTATAACGTTTATTTTTATCTAACAAAATTAGTTCATTTGAAATAGATTACTGTTATTTGCTATGTTGTATCAAGCAAGGTTACCACGCGTCAGAGCATTACTTACATATCTAAAATAGCACTCGGCAAAAGGAACAAGCCATTGTCCGACTTTATCGTTTCTGGATATCCGAACATGGCAAAAATGGACTCCATGAATGGCATAACTGTCTCTGCACTGGTGCTTCTGGTTACGTGAACGACTGAATATCTTGAATATTCATCTGTGACGCAGAGTAAATATTCGCCTGTCGGTACTGGGCCGCAGAAATCAATGCTCAAATTGATCCACGGGCCTCGCGGTAGAGTAGTCATGTTTAATGGCTCCATCTGGCGGCGGTTGGAGTTTGCAACACACGGAATGCAATCCATGACGACTGCTTCCGTTTCCTTGTCTATGCCTGGAAACCACACTTTGCTTCTGATCAGAGCTTTGGTCTTGCAGATGCCTTGATGACCCTCATGTGCCAACTGTATGACACGACTGCGAAGTGCTGTCGGGATGACAATGCGAGAATCTCGTAGCAGAAAGTCTCCATTTTCTCCCACTGTCAGTTCATCCCTCACTTTCCGGAATGCAGCAATGTCAGCTGACTCGTTGTTAGCTGTGTCATGCCAACGACCTGTGCGGATGACCTCGATGACCTTGTTTAAGGTCGCGTCTTGTCTTAATTTCGTCGAGGGTGATGGCATTTGGCGTAGAGCTGTCAGCAATGTGATTGATGTCCTGCGCTTGGCTGACTTTTGTTGCTGGATTGACTGGCTGTGCACGTTACTTTTGCCACGTCTGTGAGCTGCGCTGTGACTGCTGCCTTGGTTTGCTTCGGCACATGACAGCGAAATGTCCACGCACTCCACATTTCTGACACTCTTTATCACGTGTGCACTTGCATTCGTCACTTGTATGGCCCTGTAAGCCACAGTGAGTACACCGATCGTGACGTTGCTGAGTGTTAGAATGTATGACCTGACCTCTTGAATGCAGCATACACTGTGTTGTTTGCTGTGCCACGAGCCATGTCTTTAGCCTGACGTTCTGACGTTTCTCTCGTTTGCGCTATCTCGATCGCCTTGTTTAGTGTGAGATCCTTTCCTGCGGCCAGGAGTTTGGTACGCAACGAATCAGAGCGACACCGATCGATTAATTGATATATGATGTACTCATCGACATTGTTCCCGTAATCGCATGACGATGCCAGCTGTCGTAACCGTGTTACGAACTGCCCGACGGTTTCGCCTTCATGCTGTTCAGCGCGATGAAACATGTGCCTGTTGTACGGGACGTTTGATTTAGGCGTGAAATAGTCCGTCAGTAGTTCTTTTGTCTTTTGAAACGAGACGACGTACCTGTTTCTGTTTCGGGGAATGTATCTTAAATGTCATGTACGCCTTCGCCCGCGGTGTGTAACAGCAAATCACGTTTTTGCTTGTCATCGGTGCATCCTGACGCACTGGCCATCCTGTTAAAGTTTCGTATCCACTTTTTCCAACGTTCAGCCGTTGTTGAACTTGAAGGCTCGTTTTGTGCATCGAAGGGCGGTAGTTGGGCCACATTGATCGGAACAGCCATGGCGATTCGGTACGGTAGGCGGTTGCTTACTTGTAGGCTTAGCAGGTTCGCTTAATTCTCGTCGCCATTGTATGATTGCTGCTTTTAAATGAAACACACCATTTATCATACTGAACGAAACATGGCCGTCGTTTTATTATCTGATGCGACCAGCACCGGAGAAATCTGAAGTCAACGGGATCCGTCCGTAATATATAGGCTACGTATGTATAGAACATGCAGGGAGCGGCTATATTACAGACCCGACGGCAAACTAGGTGGTCAGTGACCACCAGGTCAGCGTATATTTTGAACGCTGGCTTCTGGTTGCTCCGCGGACGTCAAATATAGAATACGGCCTGACCACGCCCATGAGCAGTGCGTTCCAGCAATAGCACATAATTATCCGACTATACAGTATGATACTAATGACGTAATATTATTAAATTGTTGTATATAAATACATTATAACGCATTCTATGCATGCAGTAGGGAAATTGTTCCAAATGGTCGGGCTTTTAGCATTCCCCCTAAAAGGCTAAAAGCCCAATTTTCGTGAACAGTGACACACGGGAATGGCCCGCACGCACGGCAGAATATGACAATTAACGTGCCTAATACTTCTTGATTACTTCAGTAAGTTATTTCAGAAAGGCCTGCAGTACGCGTGGAACAATCGTTGTCCATACATGTGTATGTTGTCAACTTGTGACCATCAAAATGACGGAGTTTTTAGTTAATGGACTTCACTCCACGATCGAGAAGGCCCGGCCGATTGCTTCACAACTGGGCGCATGACACGCACGCACGCATGCACGTACGCACACACACACGCACGCACGCGCAACGAAACACACACGAACACATACGCATGCACACGTAAACAAACACACGCCCGCGCACACACATATAGTCTACGTACACGCACACGCTCGCGTGACTATTAATTATTTAAAAAAAAATTATGAAAATAATAATCATTTCGTAGAACGCGTGTTCAAACACAGAATATAGTAGACCTCGACCATTGGTCAAGAACGTACGCTCGTTTTTCACCCTAATATGCAAAGGCCAAAAATAATTTTTTCGGACCGGTTACACTATATAGAGAACGACGAACATTTTAATAATACGTCATTAAATAGTGTAGCATTGCTCGATATAATATACACGTATAAGATACAAGGCTTATGGTGTATGGACTAAAAAAAGTGGTCCCGAATGGTCGGACGTTTAGCATTTCACCATAGCAAAGGCGAAATACCCGAGTTTTCGGGACCATGTAGTGACACTAAGGAACGGTTATGTTATATTTTCTCTTGTTGGAAAGTAAAACACACGTCATTATCCTACGATGGCATTGTTAATCCATTATAGAGAGTATATAAAATGCCTATATATGTGATGTATGGACTAAAAAAGGGGTCCCGAATGGTCGGGCTTTTGGCTATCACCATAGCAAAGGCCAAAAGCCCGACTATTTGGGGCTATGCAGTGACACAACGGAACGACAATGTTATATTTTTGCTTGTTGGAAATTACAAAATACGCCATTATCCTACATTTTAGCATTGTTTAGTATATAAAGTATATATAAGGCATATGATGCATAGACTAAAAAAGTGGTCCCGAATGCTCCGGCTTTTAGCATTTCCCCTTAGCAAAGGCTAAAAGAACGAGTTATCGGGACCAGTGACACAGGGAACGACAATATGTTACATCTACTCTTGTTGGATAATAAAAATACGTTAGTATCTTTCTGTAGCAGTTTTCACTCTATCTAAATATAAGGCCTAATATGGATGTACTAGAAAAGTGTTCTCGAATGGTCGGGCTTTTAGCTTCTCCTCCTTGGAAAGGCTAAAAGACCGAGTGTTCGTGAACAGCGACACCTGGGAATGAACCGCACGACAGAATAACGTACATATGTATAGCGTGCTTAACGGAAAATGTCTTGAATTACTGTTTTGTTAGTTTATTATGGATGTGATACATATAAACTTTATCTAATTGTATGTCCACTTAGGAACTATTTCCTGCCGTGGCGCTGCACAGCACCATGCGAGTGCTAAATATAGGTACACATTTTGCGGTTGACGTCATGTTCACGAATGGTCGGGCTTTTAGACACACCCGGATGTCGTATCTCTATTCGTCGACACACTTCCGGTATTGAAACTTCCGTATTTACAAACACTACATGTGACCATACTAGCCGGGGTAAGACCACATTAAGGATTCCGAAAGAGTGCCCTTGAAAATATTGTTTTGGTGTGATGTGTGAATTTTTTTCGAGCATTTTAACATGGCACATTTTAGTCCAGTGAATACTGAATGTACTACTGCATTAGATCTTTCGCGAGGTAGCAATAAATATACGCTAGTCGCTCGCGTATTCGCACAGTGGCTATTTTGCAGCACGCAACAATATTTCAAAATCCGTCACCAGATCGGGACGAAATTGAAGAGTGTCAGGTTTGGGTGGATTTTTCTGAAAAATGAGGTATGAGAATTTCACGAGTTTTCCACAGCTCTTTTGTCAATGGAGGATAAATATGCTGTGAAATTTTCAAGAAAATCGTAAGGCAAATTTTGCAGGAAATTAAGGAAACGTTGTAATTGCCGCCTATGTAAAAATAAATGTGGTCTTAACCCAGCCACACAGTTTAGGGAGTTTCCTATGCGAGGTGTTGCGTTATCTAGTAGAATCCACACTATTAGGATGCGACCATCTTTTAAACGATTCACATCCGGTTACACGACTCCTCATAATATAAACAGTCGAGCTGTGTGTGCGTGCGTGCGTGCGTGCGTGCGTGCGTGTGTGCGTGTGTGTGTGTGTGTGTGTCTGTGAGACATAGGCGATTTCTGACGCCATTCAACGGACATCAACGTAACTAGTTAGAGTAACGCCATCTACCGTGTATGCTGAATCTCTATTCGTCGACACACTTCCGGGAATGGTGGAACCGTGCAGAGGTCATGTTCTAGTTAGACTTCCGAAGAAAAGTGTAATGTATTTTTGAGAATTAAAAAAAAATAAAAAATTCACATGCTGTGATATGAGTGCATTTGAGTATGCTGTGATATGAGTGCATTTGAGTATGCAGATTTTCATGCGTGATTGTAGAATGTGTTGTGTAAAATGATGGTTTTTCTAGATGATTTGAATGAGCGGAAGAATATTTGGCAGCAGTTTGCCTGTGTGACCTGTTTACGGAGTAATGCTTGCCGGCATTTGTAAATATTGACGGGTGTCACACATACAGGCATTTTACGAGAACTAGAAGTATGCAAATTTTTGTTAAAATCTATCAGCATGTCAACGAGATGATGATAACAGCAGGTGAGAAGTTTAAGACATTTTATAGGTCACGTTTTCTTAGAATCAGACAAACCGTTAACATGGTCGCCTATGGGAAAACCAACTCTGTATTGACCCCTGCAGATCACTGATAATTGGTAAATCGACATTACACTGCGCGCGCACATTCGGCCTGAAGGGAGATTACCCGTGCGCGCGCACACTTGAGAACTTCCTTCTGATAATAAAGCCTTCATGTTAGCGCCCATAGTTTCAAATTTGCCATTGATTTGAATTGACGAAGTTAGTTAATAATAATGGAGGCAAACATCCATGTTTCATATACTAATTGAATATACCGTTTTATTTGATAGCCAGCATTTGCTGAATTACTTCGTACACTTCGATAATCTAGCCCAAATTCCGACTTTGGTACCGAACCTGAAATGTGCCCGCTCGATAAACAGGAATGACCGTTATGCAGATATGTATGCAGAAAGACAACACAAGTCAAGTATAGATTGAAACTGGCCAAGTAAGTGAAAATTTAATACAGTATTACTAATTGTAAACAACCACAATCAAGAGTCCAATAATCACAGCAAGCACCATCTGCAAACGTATTGCGTGTGACCACCATTGCTAAAAAATATTATGACTGTAAGTAAATGACTACTGGCTAATATATCAAATTTACCATACGGGTGGGGGTCTCACCCACTGACCTCTATATCTGGATAGCCAGCCAGGCTGTTTTATTGAGCCCTCATCCCATTAGCGGTCACCTTGACTAGGACCATTAATTAGTGGATAGGGTTGGTAGTTACACTGCCTACACTGTCAGAGGATCAGTGTAGGGACTGACAGATGTTAGTAATTAATCTTCAGAGTCAATTTCTCTTGTACAGTTTTATTTGATGTTTGTAGATTTGTCAGAGAAATCCATTACAACACAGTATATGTACACATTTAGCATGTACTACCCAAACATTATACACAATCCAATATGTATACATTGTTTCACACATTTATTTAAAAAATCAATACAAATAGTAAATTCATAGCATAGCGGAGAGTTGTGTTACTGTTCTTAGTTCACACAATAGCAATATAAATTACTTTTGCAATCCACGGTAGAAACCAACGAGAAGATAACAGTATTCTTCTACCATATGTGTTGTGAATATGCAATATGGTGTATGTCGAGATTGTATATAGGGCCATATTCTGTCACACTTTTCGAGCAGATAATCTTAAAATATGAAATATAGGTCTGCTTTGTAGACAATAATTAGAAATGAAATAACACTGAAGGAATTTGCTTATTTATATGGAGCTATTTTATAAGAACATTTCAAACATTTTACAGAATAGCCACAAACATTTGGCATACCGTGATATTAGTTGTAATCTAAAGGAATTAATAGCTTGGCCAAAAATAATTATTATTACCGAAATAAAGGTTTGAAATGTATGGTGGTGTAACACAGCATTTAGGAATGTTTCTAATCTATATATGGTTATATAGATAATGTGACTAATCCAGATGGAACTAAAGGGGTTGTGTATTCTAATCACTTTGCACTGGCAATATATTAATTGGACTTTGATGTTGCAAGTTATGCGGACACACTTGGGTGGGGAATACCAGATATAGTTAAGACCATATTTATAAATGTCTGGCAAACATTGGGTAAACAAGTTCCTTTATATAATGTCTGTCATCAACCTGGTGGTAATGCCAATGGTGGTGCACATATTTGCACAAATCCATGTGCTCATAATTATCCATTACAGACATGTTCATCCGTTTGTGGTGTCTCAGTAATCATGGGTGCCACATTGGCGTTTTTATACAGGACAGGTTTCTATCGGCTTGCTAATCAAAATTCACAGTGTCCCACAGATGACATTGCATATCTGCGCAACATATCAAAATATTCGAATTTCTTGAGGCGATGATTATGCAATGGATTATTATGGGAAGAACTGACGTAAATATGCTTATACAAACAAATGTAAACATTCCTAGTAATGTGGGTGTCAGATTTAGTAAGAACAGCAATTTTAAGCTCAAGCAAGCAGCTACTACTACAAATCTTTGTAATAGTAGTAGGCGTGCAAGTTACACAAATGTTAGTAGGACTCTAACATTCTCCCCTTAAGCGCAAAGGGCAGTACTGAAATGCTTCTCACTCTTGATTACGTAAACATAGCTGCTCTCATAATTAATAAGCCGGCTGTTTTATTTGTTAAATCAAAATTATTGAGGCTTTCAATAAGAACCCTCAGTGGGGAAATAGTAACTATGCAGTTCCCATGTTCTCAGGATGGTAAGCGTGATATTCAGGCCGTAGAAAATGTACAAGCATTTACGCAAGGAACCAACACAACACCAGGTAGAATTAAAATGGCCAGGATTTATTTCTGACATTTTAAACGTGAAAACATGCAATATTTACAACAAATGTGGGCCAATGGAGGTCCTCATACATTGCGTCGTTTACCTAAACATCACACGACAAGAGGCACACATTATGGGTATGAACATTAATATACGGAAATTAAACAATGATCCACGAATCACGTGGTACAATGATTATATAAATATATCAGTATTGTAGCTAATAAGGTTTTATATAATATCCAGAGAGGTGGGGCCATTCCGCCACCAGGTCACCTAGACATGTGACCGCCCCACCAACACCTGTATTTATGCATTCTCCTTATGCAGTTATTTGGTTGAAGGGTTACATTTCTTCTGTGACTGGTAAAGGTAACAAACAAACTATATCAGGTTTGGTGACATGTTATGATTGGCCGACTTGCTTGGTTTCTGCAAGAATTACTTTTGATTTAGGGAAATACTTGCGTCTTATTTGCTTACTGAAATGTGGTCGTCAGAAAAGTAAATATTTTCACTGTTCACCTTCAGGTAAAAAAGATCCGCATGCTATTGCAGAAATTCAAAAACTTGTTGATGGAGAGTCTTTCAATAACTGGCTGAAATGTGTTAATTATGTTCGCATTGGTACTGTTCCCACTGGCATTCCTAGCAGACGTTATTTGGATAAAATCTTATTTGACAAGCCTATAAGAATCAGACAGAGTAAGAATGTGAGCATAACAATTAAACGTGATGAGGATATTTGATTTGTTTCCAATGTAGCCAGACAGAATAAAAAACGATTTCATAGAAATGATGACAGCTTTATACCGATTGAGTCTGATGAGTTGGAACATTTTGGAAACAAAACTGCAGTAGTTATGAATGTGTTATGTACATCTCATGCATCTGTGTGTAGAATTCAGTGTGGTTCTATAATCAAAGACATGTCACCAAATTTGACAGAATGTCCAAAATGTAATATGAGTCTCACAAATTACAACCAGTGCGTAAATTGTGAAACTCTGCACACATCGCAGTGGGGTACGTTAAATGGTCAAAAACTGTGTAATGCATGTCATTTATATGGTATTATTCACAAATCACATAGGCCAGAATCCATGTTCAGTCACAGTATGGGAGCTCACAAAATGGATGACTTAGATAATTGGGACATTTCTGAGCATGAACAAAATTCATTATTTCACCCATCAGAGCCCACTCAGACAGATAGACATATGTCCCAGAGTATGAAAGACAAAATTGATCGTGCTAGAATAACCGAAAAACAGCACCTAGTCAGATTTATATTGCAGAAAATCCTACTAGTATACTTACACATGGCGATACTACCATATCCAGCAAATCTATCAATTTACGTCAAATTTCAAATAGGTGTTATTTGATTGACCATCATTATTTAGGAAGGGGTCTATCTGGTTTTAAGGACAAACTTAATTCAGATTGAAGAAATGCAGAGATCATTTTGGAGGAAAATTATGAATATGTTCTGATATTTCAGAGAGGTGATGCTAAAATAAACATAAATTATCATATTGTTCTTGGAAGTTATGAAAATCTCTGTTGTTTGGAAGAGTTTAGTTTAATTTGTGGATATGACATAAAACATGATCTAAACGCAGCACGTTTCAAAACCAGTATTTTAACTTACTGTGACTCAGCAAATAGGGGCAGGATTGGTATGGCAGCTATTAGTAACTGTGAAATTTCAGAAGTACATAGAATGCATATAGAAATTACTATGGCCAACATGCCTTGTCATAACAGAAACTGTGTGCATGAACAACATTTGTATATTTTTGATAAAAATTATGTTTTTTTATCTTAGGCCATGTACTTTGCGAAATGGATCCACATTCTAACCAGTTGTGCAACATGACAAGGCATGTGACATCAAAATAACATGTGGTGACTTATCATTGAATTCGGATCTGTATAATGTTCATGCTCTAAAAGGCTTTAAAAGAAAAGATCGTGAGTTACCCCGATCTAAACATAGTCATTAACCCGATTTTAACTGCTTTGAAAGGTGTTATGCGTAGTTGGCATGAAAGTGTCGGCACCAGCATGGTGCACTCATTTTTTAACTATCTAAATCACATCCTACATTATATTGTTAGCACACAAACACGGAATAGCTTTGTACATTACCTTAATACATATTGGTTTCAATGTGCATGGCAAACAACATTTACTGCCGAGACAGCATTCTTGGTGCCGAAACAAGATAAGCGAAATCCACTCTTGTTGACGAACAATATCACGGAAAATCAGTTCAGGTTGATTGTACAAGGAGAAAATGCAAATCATTAGAATAAATTTGTGGATTTACAAATTCGAACATTGATTGATAGAAATCTTCCCAGACATGCACATGACACAGTGCGAGGTGCAATTAATTTATCAAAATTTCAAAACCAGGTGAACATTTCCAAGGGAAAATTATTGAAATGTATTATGAAAGGCCTATATTTGGTTCAGACTGGAAAAGTCAGTCTAATTAAAAATTGGGAACAACGTGGATGGACATTTGTTACATCAGAAGACCAAAAGCAATCTGGAAATTAATAGGATTATTAAAAAAATGCAGCTAGTCACAATTTGCTTGCACAGTTGAACACACAGGCAACTAAGACATTCCATGATGTTGTAGCCCAGTATCTGCCTGTTCCGACACCGAATGATGGGGTTTACATTGTCAATATATTCCTTACTATTTGCACATGTTTAGGTTTTATTCACAAAGGACTGCCGTATGGTCACATGTAGTGTTTGACTACATTACATTGAATGTGTAAATGATTTCAATTTTTTAGGCATCACAATAAATAACCATTTAAACTGACAGAGTCATACAAACAAAATAGCAAATAAAATATATAAAACAATAGGCATACTAAATAAACTTAAACACTTTTTACCATCTAATACATTATATATTATGTGCAATGCTCTTATTCTCCCTCATATTAATTATGGCCTACTTTTATGGGGTCATCAGGCACATCGAATTGTCAAATTACAGAAAAAGGCAATACGAATAATATCCTTAAGTAAATACAATGCTCACACAAGTCCTATTTTGAAAAGACATCAGTTGCTAAAGTTGGATGATATTTATAAAATCCAACAATAAAAATTTTACTATAAATTAATTAACAATCTTTTACCCTACTACTTCAATGTTTTTCCAAACACACACATCTATGATATTCATCAGCACTGGTTTTTTAACATACACAAAACACTTTTTTATTTTAAATTATGAATCCAGTTGTCGTATCCATAATTGCTTTATTTGTAATTCGTAATACGTATTGGAATGTATACCTAAGTATCCATATGTACGTCAATGTGTACACGAGTACATATAATCAGTCCTTATATTATGCGTGCATGTTGATACATTGAGTAATTATCAACTATAAAAAGAAGTCGGTTGCTATTCTGATTTGTGTCATGTAAATTTTGTTATTGTTTATATTTATGGGGTGGCTCCTTTGCTAGCGATATTATATATCTTAATGAGAGTCTCCCAACCTTATCTATTACCTATGTTATTCGTTGTACATGTATTGTATTTATAGGTCAAATAGATTCTGAGTTCTGGGTTTGGGGTCAGCCCACTGTTGGTTTTCCCATAGACGACGATGTTAACGTTTTGTCTGATTATAAGAAAACGTGACCTATAAAATGTATTAAACTTCTCACCTGCTGTTATCATCATCTCGTTGACATGCCGATAGATAAAAAAAAAATTGCATACTTCCAGCTCTCGTAAAATACCTGTATGTGTGACACCCATCAATATTTACAAATGCCGGCAAGAATTACTCCGCAAACAGGTCACACAGGCAAATTGCTGCCAAATATCCTTCCGCTTATTCAAATCATCTAGAAATCCACCATTTTACAGTCAACACATTCTACAATCACACATCTTCCTACTCAAATGCACTTATGTCACAGCATGTGGATTGTGTACAAAATCATTTCTAAAAAATACACTGCATTTTTCTTCGTGCAACGGATAGGAAGTCTAGTGTGTCGACGAATAGAGATACGACATCCACGGTAGATGGTGTTACTCAAAGTAGTTACGTTGATGGAGTGGCGTCAATAATCGCCTATATCTCGTGTAAACACACACGCGCATCACACACACGCGCTCACACACACACACACACACACACACACACACACACACACACACACACACACACACACACACACACACACTCACTGACTCAGAAAGATGGTCGCTTCCTTATAGTGGGATTCTACTAGATGACGCAACACCTCGCTTTGGAAATTCCCTAAACCGTGTGGCTGGTATGTAGTGTTTGTAAATACGGAAGTTTCAATACCGGAAGTGTGTCGACGAATAGAGATACGACATTCACATCCATGGTAGACTCTATGAAGTTACATAGGTGTCATTTGAATGGCGTTGGAAATCGCCTATGTCTCTCTCTCACACACACACACACACACACACACACACACACACACACACACACACACACACACACACACACACACACACACACACACACACACACACACACACACACACACACACACACACACACACACACACACACACACACACACACACACACACACACACACACACACACACACAAACACACACACACACTCACTCACTAACTCACTCACACAATATTCCCTCCTCCTCCTCCTCAATTTTAGCGTTTCAGCGCGATAGATTTGAATAAATTCTGTTCGTGTGACACTCGTTGACGTAAGTTTGATTCGTGTAACTCATTGTTCTCAGTTTTGTTAATGAAAGCTATTGGTGTTTGCAAGTTTGTCAGTGAAAGTTTGCAAATTTGTAAGTTTAAAAGTATGTTTGTACGTGTTTTAAAGTGTGTTTGTAAGTTTATTTGCAAGTTTGTCAGTGTAAGTTTCCGTCTTTACAAGTTTAAATGTGTATTTGTATGTACTCGCTGGTCTAAGTTTGGTTCGTGCAAGTCACTGGTCTAAGTGTGACCACAGTGTCAAAGATCACGACTCGATAGATACAACGGTACCCGACACAGGGTGATCCACCTGTGTATTCGGTGGACTGAAGAAAGTCGTAGAAGTTTGGTTCGTTGATCTAAGTTTGGTACATGAAAGTTGTCGGTCTAAGTTTGGTTAAGTTTGGTCCATGGTACTGTTCCTGTGTCTTGCATATCGTACACGAACCTGTTTTACGCAAATCGATGACCCTAATATTAACAATACGGGTAGTCTCTTTTTAGTTGTGAAGTGTAAGACTATTAGTAAGGTAGCCAAAGTATGTTTTGCATTATACTACGAAAAAAGACACAAGATAAGTTTTGCACATTTTATTCGTATTTACAGGTCACACTCCATAACTGCACGAACCAGAGACTAGACATTGATACAGAGTCTTGCAATCAGCTCTTGATATTACACAATTATTCGTATATCATGTCGGATAGTTTAAAAACTCACTGTTGTAAAAGAATCATGAAGTCAAAGGACAAGACAAAGTTCTTTACAAGTCACCCTCCATTACTGTCAGAACCATTTGTTTCATAGTGTTTCGCCACTGTTTCGAAACGAAGTCTTGCAACCAAGTATTGATATTATACAACTGTTCGGATGTCACGTCGGATAGCTTCACACCTGCGTCTAGCAAAACACTCAAACAGTCTTTCACCACGGCAGTTGAATTAATGGCCTCCACAGCCTCGTCAAAGTGCACGTGAATTTGAATATCATCAGATAACATACAATCGTGATGAAATTTACTAGGATGGTCTATCTTGCAACCGCGGTATTGTCGTATTGAGAGTTCAAAGATGCTACATGCTATGTGACTTGCAAGCGTCTTCTTCATTTCGGTCACTGGGAAGTCATTAGTAAAGTTCGTACCAGCAAAGGCAGGAGCGGAAGTTGCGACATTGGCAGCATGGGTAGAAGTGGTGACATTGTACACACGCACAGACTGTAGAGTAGATCAAACTTACACAGCGAATACCAGTTCACACCAGGTTGCAACTACGCAATCAACTGAAGTAAGTACAACATCCCATATAAAAACTATAGCATTGATTAAAAACTATAGTATTTGATCATGTTAAAAGATAAGGAAACTTAGCCAATAGAAATGATGGAAACCTGTCATATGATGTGTAATTAGGTCCGCTTATATAAACGTTTATTGTACGCATTTCGCCATCTGGGCGCTGGCGAAGGATTGGGCCAGATCCAGGGTTGAACGAGACAGGTTGCCCTGCTGCCAAGAGAATGGCAAGTCAAGTCAAGCGTGGTGGGAATCGTTAACGTGGGTTATGTTCCCAAGCTTTTGTGTGTGTGTAATATTCAGTGTCCAGAGTGACTGTTTGATCGAGCTTCGAAGAAGCCATGCCGCCACGTCAGCGGTATATTGAGACAACGTTCCGGTTGGCCCCAACGTATTTGCGTCGATGAGCGATAATCGCGACGCACTCACCCAGCACGGGCCATCCTCGAACAGCGGTCTTACAGCGACAACGTCAGAAAGATTGACCGAATGCGACTCGCAGCGACCGGCGGTAAACGTATACTGCCAGGTGTCGTCATTCGCGCGAACCCGCTCATCCGACTTCTCGATCGTTTGCGACAGGGCAAGACATCTCGATCGAATTCGTAGCGGCCGGCGGTAAGCGTCTACTGCCCGGCTTCGTCTTTCCGTTGAACGTATTCAACTGATTCCGCAATCGTTTGCGACCG
Organism: Escarpia spicata; assembly: GCA_963995525.1. Taxonomy (NCBI): domain Eukaryota; kingdom Metazoa; phylum Annelida; class Polychaeta; order Sabellida; family Siboglinidae; genus Escarpia; species Escarpia spicata. The sequence continues at coordinate 17,429,400 of OZ023211.1, read as the reverse complement.
TTCGATCATTGAACGGACGCGACTCGATAATTCGCGGCGTACGACAGCAATCGTCAAGTACCCGGCATCATCACTCGTGCGGCCGAGATACACCGTTCTAATTGTGTTCTGAGCTCGGCGTGTCGACTTCAACGAACGTTCGTATATATTCGAGATGGGACTAGCCCAGTGTCTATGTCTATTTTCTGATTGAATGTATCTATTATTTGCTGTATTATGATTGGTAGTTATCTGTGTTTTGAAGTGAGGTATTTTACCCTTGAAGTATTCACATATATATGTACATATGTGTGTGTTGTAACAGATTACTGTAATGAGAGTCCGCGAGGACTAGCTTATACTGTGTATTTATATTATGGAAGTTATTCTAAGATAACACTTGGCGCCTAGTGTATGATCGTGTAGCGGTATAATCCACCTTAGAAAGGAAGTGGAATTTGATAATCGAAAGACTCAGTGTTATTGTTTATTATGTTCTATTAAGATTTGGTAACGGGATTTCTTTATTCTGTTTATTTTGATAATCGAGATATTTACCAAAAGAAAGATATCTTGTAATAAAGTTTATCAAATTTCCTCGTTCTTTGTCGCTTGTTCACGAAAACCGTTCTTTCTCATATACGTTGACCTTGATATATAAGAACCCTACTAGACTGAGCCATCTAGTGTACGGAGACCTCGCTAATCTGTGACATAATTGGGGGCTCGTACGCGGGATTCCGGCGAGGGGGAAATTAAAATAACACCTTCGGTCAACGCTATGAATTGCGAGTAACACGTGACGGCAACATAGAACATGCCTGAGAACTTAGCTGCACTCTGGTTCCGTGGAATGTCAGCGTTGTTCCGTGGCTAGAGACGAAACTTACATCTATTCCAGTAGCTGTAGTGTAGGGTAATTCACATGTCCCTTGTCGGTTCTGCCCGGACTTAATTCTGAGTCCGATATGTCTCGTTATATTTATAGTGTGTCATTCACGTTTTGAGGCATCAGACTTGTTTATTGCAGCAGTAAAGGACCATGAATTAATCGTATAATTATTGTAAGTAGGAGCATTGTTATTTTTCAGCTGTACGAGGAAGTTGAATTACTTGTTGCATTTGCCGAGTTGGCAGTGGACAGATTAAAGTCCCACAGAATGTCCGTGTGTTGATAGTTGACACGGCGTGGTTGAAATCGTATAGTGGTTTCATTATTCCAGTCTTATGAGAAGATTGGGTGGAATGTTGTAGCGTAGCTAACACTTTTGTGGTTTACAGGTGGTTGACCTTTTGTATTACTTAAACGTGATATCCGTTTAGTGATTATTTCGTGTGTTGCACTAGTTTGCAAACATGGATCTTGCTCAATTGATTGAGTTAGGCGAGAAGTTAGGGTCCCGAACTTCAGGCATTTGTTCGCGATGAACAAGGAACCGCCCGGGCTGAGCGACAGGCCGCTCGCGAGGCGGAGAAAAAGGGGCTCCAGGCCGAGCTCCGAGAAAAGGAGGCGGCAAGGCAGGCCGATATGGAGATACGCGCGCGTGAAATGGAGCATGAAGAAAAGATGGCCAGGCTCCACAACGAGGCTACGACCGTAGAGAACCGACATTCGGTGAGTAATGCTTCAGCCATTACTAAGGGAATCCGTAGTCCTCCGTTACCCTGTTTTAACGAAGACAGGGATTCGATTGATGCATATCTCCAGCGATTTGAAAGTTATGCTGAAAACCAGGGTTGGGAGCGTGAGAATTACGCTATATTTCTGAGCGCATTGTTAACCGGTCATGCACTGGAAGTTTATTCCCGTTCCCCAATTTCCGTGGCCAACGATTATGACCAGTTAAAGCAAGCATTACTAGGATGGTACCGACTGACTGTAGGCGATTTTCGTAAGAAGTTTTACACCTGTTCTCTAAATTCGACCGAAACAGTGTCGCAGTATTTTGCTCGTATGGAGCATTATTTGACTCAGTGGATTTCTTTGTCAAACATTAATGAGTCTTTCGAGGGTCTTAAGGAACTCATTCTGAGAGAGCAATTCTTGTTTATGTGCCCTAGGCAACTGTCCGTGTTTCTGAGAGAACACAAACCGATGGGGAAAGAGAATTTGTTAGAGTTGGTGAGAACATTTAGAGATGCCTATTCATCATATGGTAAACGGGAAAATCGTAGAGACCGAGTCCGACCCACTCCCGTCCCTTCACCCGTCCCGAAAAGTAGATCAGGGGAGGGGAGATACCCTATTTCTAGCCCTACCCCGCGGCCCGTTCCTCCGCGCGTACATGTTTCCTTTGTAATCAGCCAGGTCACATCGCGAGACAGTGTACAGTGGGAGTGCAGAATAGGAATCCTCCACCGCAAAGGATGAAACCAGTGGTTGGGAATTGTGCAGTTGTGCTAAACCAGAATTCCCCTAGTCACCAGTGTCCTGTGGGTGGGACTGATGTCACGTTGCAATGTGGATGTAAGATCCCCGTAATTGCTAGTGCTTGTGTACAACATGAAAACAGTTGTAACTTACCGGTTGTAGAGGGGTATGTGAGGAGATCCCCAGTGAAAGTACTACGCGACAGCGGGTGTAACGGAGTCGTTGTACGACGTAGCCTAGTTCCGGAAGATCATTTAACTGGGAAAACCAAAGTCCTTATGCTGATGGACCGATCCGTCATTGAAGTCCCGACTGCCCGGTGCTATGTGAGAACTCCCTTTTTCACAGGAGAATTTGAAGCCCTATGTCTAAACAACCCCGTTTATGATTTAGTCATTGGCAATGTTGATGAACTAAATTTTCCCTGTTCCAATAACAGTGAAGGTTCTCCTTTTCGAGTAACCAAGTCAGATGGTGTCCCCGTTACAGTTGAGGCCCCTTTGAATGACACCCCAGTCACTGGTTGTGCTGTAGAAACCCGTGCTCAACGGGAGCGCCTTTCCAAGCCCACAAAACCTTTGATAGTGCCTCAAGTTGTTGGTGCGAGTATATCCGCCGATGATTTCTTGAGAGAGCAAAAGGGGGATGAGACCTTGAAGAAATGCTTTGATTCGGCTGAAGAGACTAAAGGGAAACCTAAGGGAGAACAAACAAGTCAATTCGTGATCAAAAGGGGGCTCCTTTATCGTCTGTATCAGAAAGAGAAAGAGGGTGAGACTGTGATACAACTAGTAGTTCCCCGAGTTTTGCGCAATCGAGTCATGACGTTAGGACATGAAACTATCCTATCTGGACATCAGGGAATTAGGAAGTCGCTAGATAGAATCCTCCTTAACTTCTACTGGCCAGGGATAGTAGGTGATGTCCATAGATTCTGCCAGTCATGTGACATCTGTCAGAGGACCGTTAGTCGAGGCAATGTCCCTAAGGCTCCTGTACAAATGATCCCCATCGTAAACACGCCCTTTGGAAAGGAAGCGATATATTTGGTAGGTCCTTTAACCCCAGTGACAGAGAGAGGTAATCGGTGGATCTTAACCCTGGTAGATTTCGCTACTAGATACCCAGAAGCGGTAGCAGTGTCGAATATCGACACGGAAACGATAGCAGAGGCTCTTCTGAAGATTTTCTCAAGGGTGGGTCTGCCTAAAGTAGTACTCAGCGATAATGGCAGTCAGTTCGTGTCAAAAACTATGACCGAGGTAGCTAGGTTACTCTCTATCCAACAAGTCCACTCTTCTCCTTACCATCCCATGGCCAATGGATTGGTAGAGAAATGGAACGGTACCTCAAAACGAATGCTAAGGCGGATGTGCTCTGAACGTCCACGAGACTGGGATCGGTATCTGGAACCTCTTATGTTTGCCTACCGCGAAGCACCCCAGGAGAGCATGAAATTTTCCCTTTTTGAGTTACTCTATGGAAGGACAGTCAGGGGGCCTATGATGATTCTTAGAGAGTTATGGGAGAATGAGAAACCAGACGATGAGCTAGTAGAAACGTACCAGTACGTAGTGGATCTCCGTAATCGGATAGAATCAACTTGCGAACTAGCTAGAGAGAATCTGAAGAATTCTCAAGACCGGTATAAGGAACACTTTGATCGAAAGGCCAAGGTGAGAACCCTAGAAGTAGGAGACAAAGCCCTCATCCTTCTCCCCACCGATTCAAACAAGTTGGTCATGCAATGGAAGGGTCCATATAAAGTGATAGAGAGAGTGGGGATAAATGATTACCGGGTAAAGATCGGAGATAATCGTAAACTCTTCCACATCAATATGATGAAGAAATACTATGAGAGAGGTAATGTGGAGATGTTAGGTTTAGCTGCTGTTGTCGAAGAACAACCTGAATGTGAGACTGATCAGGATTTTCCCATCCCTGAGAGAGAGGAAAACATTGGGGACGTCCATGTGAGTGATAGTTTATCACCTGATCAGACACGAGACTTGAAACAGCTGATGGAAGAATTTCCTTCCATCTTTTCAAGCACTCCAGGGCAAACTAGTCTCTTGTCCCATGCCATTGAGGTAACGTCCTCTAGTCCCGTGAGATGCAAACCGTACCCTATTCCATTAGCCAAGTTGGGAGTGGTAAAACAGGAGGTTGAGAAGATGCGAGAAATGGGCGTGATTGAGCCATCTCATTCACCGTACTCATCGCCTTTGTTGCTAATTCGTAAATCTGACTCCACATACAGACCGGTAGTAGAATTTCGCCAGTTAAACAAGGTTACTAAATTCGATGCAGAACCTATGCCAAATCCCGATACTATCTTGGCTGAGGTGGGGCAGGATAGGTACTTGTCCAAACTAGATTTCTGCAAAGGCTACTGGCAAATAAGGGTGGAACCGGAAGATAAGGAGAAAACCGCATTTTGTACTCCCCAAGGGTTGTTCCAATTCTGCGTCATGCCTTTCGGTCTAGTCAACGCCGGCGCATCGTACAGTCGCATGATGCGCATACTCTTAGATGGCCTCGGTGGTGTTACCAATTATGTTGGCGATGTATTGATTCACACCTCAACATGGGCCAATCACTTAACAACACTGCGGGCAGTGTTCGTCCGAGTGAGACAAGCGGGTCTCTCAATGAAACCGTCGAAGTGTTTTCTTGGGTTTGAATCCGTCGATTTCCTGGGGCACCAAGTAGGACAACGAGAAGTGAAGACCCAGGAAGACAAGGTAAACAAGATTAGGAATGCACCCATTCCTACCACGAAGAAACAAGTGAGGTCTTTTCTAGGTTTGGCAGGATATTACCGGAAGTTTGTTAATGGGTATTCCAGAATCGCGACTCCATTGACTGATCTCACAAAGGCAAAACAGCCTAACAAGGTAAGTTGGAATGATGAGGCGGACAAGGCCTTCATTCAACTGAAGCATGGCCCTGTGTAAGGCGCCTATCCTCAAATTGCCTGACGTCAACAGACCCTTTGTCTTGCGTACAGATGCGTCCGATACCGGACTCGGAGCAATGTTACTCCAAGAGAATAACGGAGTCTTATTCCCAGTCGCGTTTGCGAGCAAGAAGCTCAATCCCACGCAAAGGCGATATTCCGTAGTAGAAAGAGAATGTCTGGCAATTGTTTGGGGACTCGAGAAATTTCACTTATACCTATATTAGCGAAGTTTCATTGTGCAGTGTGATCAACGATCCCTGAAATTCCTAAACACTGCGAAGTTGACAAACAATCGCGTTATGCGATGGGCTCTTAAAGTCCAACCCTATCGTTTCCGGGTAGAGTCAATCCCTGGAACAGATAACATAGGTGCAGACTACCTAAGCCGAATGGAATAGATGTAGGTTCCATCAAATTAGTTGAGACACTGAAGTGTCATGAATTTTGTTGTGCAACTAGATAGTTACTAGTTCGGCGAGTGATCGCCAGGTTATTTGTTGTATTAAATTGAATGTATTAAATTAGTGTATTAAATTTATTCCTTAATATTTTTGTTCAGGAAGTAGATTCTTAGCGGGGGGTAATGTAGCATTTATGCTATTTCAAGATGGTTAAATCTACTTGCCTGAGGTTTAATTTGGGAAATGAGGAAGGTCAAGCCAGTAGATAGACATATTGTTGACCAACCGCCTTGGTTACGTAATTACGGCAACTCGGTTGCAGATGCGCTCAGTGGGGCGTGGTATTATGTTGCTAGCATTGCCAGCAGGTGGTTTCACTGTAATCTTAAAGGGTGTTCCACAATGTTTAGTTTGAATGGTATATTGCTTTAGCCAATAGAAATGATGGAAACCTGTCATATGATGTGTAATTAGGTCCGCTTATATAAACGTTTATTGTACGCATTTCGCCATCTGGGCGCTGGCGAAGGACTGGGACAGATCCAGGGTTGAACGAGACAGGTTGCCCTGCTGCCAAGAGAATGGCAAGTCAAGTCAAGCGTGGTGGGAATCGTTAACGTGGGTTACGTTCCCAAGCTTTTGTGTGTGTGTAATATTCAGTGTCCAGTGTGACTGTTTGATCGAGCTTCGAAGAAGCCATGCCGCCACGTCAGCGGTATATTGAGACAACGTTCCGGTTGGCCCCAACGTATTTGCGTCGATGAGCGATAATCGCGACGCACTCACCCAGCACGGGCCATCCTCGAACAGCGGTCTTACAGCGACAACGTCAGAAAGATTGACCGAATGCGACTCGCAGCGGCCGGCGGTAAACGTATACTGCCAGGCGTCGTCATTCGCGCGAACCCGCTCATCCGACTTCTCGATCGTTTGCGACAGGGCAAGACATCTCGATCGAATTCGTAGCGGCCGGCGGTAAGCGTCTGCTGCCCGTCTTCGTCTTTCCGTTGAACGTATTCAACTGATTCCGCAATCGTTTGCGACCGTTCGATCATTGAACGGACGCGACTCGAGAATTCGCGGCGTACGACGGCAATCGTCAAGTACCCGGCATCATCGTGCGGCCGAGATACACCGTTCTAATTGTGTTCTGAGCTCGGCGTGTTGACTTCAACAGACGTTCGTATATATTCGAGATGGGACTAGCCCAGTGTCAATGTGTATTTTCTGATTGAATGTATCTATTATTTGCTGTATTATGATTGGTAGTTATCTGTGTTTTGAAGTGAGGTATTTTTACCCTTGAAGTATTCACATATATATGTATATATGTGTGTGTTGTAACAGATTACTGTAATGAGAGTCCGCGAAGACTAGCTTATACTGTGTATTTATATTATGGCAGTTATTCTTAGATAACACTTGGCGCCTAGTGTATGATCGTGTAGCGGTATAATCCACCTTAGAAAGGAAGTGGAATTTGATAATCGAAAGACTCAGTGTTATTGTTTATTATGTTCTATTAAGATTTGGTTACGGGATTTCTTTATTCTGTTTATTTTGATAATCGAGATATTTATCAAAAGAAAGATATCTTGTAATAAAGTTTATTAAATTTTCCTCGTTCTTTGTCGCTTGTTCACGAAAACCGTTCTTTCTCATATGCGTTGACCTTGATATATAAGAACCCTACTAGACTGAGCCATCTAGTGTACGGAGACCTCGCTAATCCGTGACATAGATAGATGGCTGAGTAGAGAATAGTCAAATGTTGGACATTCATATTACTTTGTAAAGCAGCACGTTTTACGCAGAACTATCAAGATAGTTGTGTGAATGAATGTTTTCTGATTTGGCAGGACAACAAACCCCATTGTTCCACATTACTTCCATCAAAAAATAGATAAGCGAGCAAAAAATTTACAACTCAAAACACATCCAAAAACATGAAATTCTACGGTCGCTAGCACCCTCATGGCTCGTCCTATCCAGACGATCTTGGTATAATTTGAAAGGATGCACTTTCAGTTATTCAAGCGTCATTTAGATTCCCCGGTAACCGTTCATAGAACACCTATAAACGGACTTACAAGTGTGCCTTTTTTGGTGTTCTGTACTATTCCGAACGATGTTGGCGGCTTCCAATTGCGGTGCTGTTTTCGTAATTTACATAGGTTCAGGCATGCACACTTCACAATTTCTTGATTTCATGTTATAATCTCCACCCACTTTTAAACGGCAGTGAAAGTGACGTGCTTGATGGCAGCTAAACCAATATATTTCTACATTGGCGTGACGTCAAAATGACGTACGCCAAGCAACGGAGACTTTGGATCAAATGTGTTTGTGTTGGTTGGTTGATATACATGATTGTGACGTCACGCCTATTTTGAGTATGTAAGTTTTGTCTCCGTTTAAAAGTGGATGGAACTTTTAGTATGAAATCAGGTAGTAGTACCTCAATCGTTAGATTGGTGAACTGTGTTGACGAACCAACATCGTTCGCAGTGTCTAAGATGTCTAATGATTATTGGGAAACCATTTATATGATTGAATAGCAGAAAGCGTACGCTTTCAAACAACGATATCAAGATTGTTGGGATCGGACGAACCGCAATGGTTCTACCAATCGTTTAAAAACGTGTTTTGGGACGTGTTTTGAGTTGTTCATTTTTCGATCGCATATCTATTTTTTTGCTTCCATGCATATTCAGCCAAGTCTATTGTTGCAATCACATTTGATAAGCATAGCAAGCATACATGATGTATGGCATCATAATTTGTTGACTATGAAATCATACCACATAAACAGTGTACATGCTTTCTTGCTGCCACGCAGTATTCATGCCAAATTCAAAACTCATTTACCATTGGTAGTTATTGTGTGATATACATTAGGTAGGTATTTAGTTTGTGTGTGTGATAGTTCTTTAGTTTTGTATATTTATATGCACGTTTGTAGTTTTATGACTATCATGTGTGTTATATTGTTCTGGCTAGTCAGTACTTTCCAGAAATTTGAAACAGTAAATAATTGAGTGTTTGGAAACCCAGGTTAAACAGAGTGGCATAGAGGTAGTATGATCATATTCATGCAGCTTACATTATACCCTTCTCTCTCATTTTCTGTAATTATAGTAATACTATTAAATTACCCAATACTCTTTCTGACAAAATGGTGTGATGTTAGTACAGTAAAACCAGTTTATTGTGTCGGTCTTTTTGTCTAAATAAACAATTATGTCTGTCTATTTCTGTCTGTCTGTCTGCCTGCCTGTCTGTCTGTCTGTCTATCTGCCTGTATGCCTGCCTGCCTGCCTGCGTGCCTGCGTGCCTGCGTGCCTGTACGCACGCACGCACGCACGTATGTTAGTATTTCTCTATGTCTGTCTGTCTGGATTCGGTCCATTTTGGACAGGTATCTACTAGTGGGGCAGATATGTGAAATAATTGTGGGTTTTGTGGTAAAAGCACAAAGATTGGTGTATATAATGTTAAGAGGTTACTAAATGATTTAAGATATAGTTTCAAGCTGAATTGTTTCCGTGACGTCCATAACATGAAAAATCACAAATGGCCGCCGCCCGAATCTTAATATAAAGTGTCTTTTGATATGTTTTCAGACATGCCGAATCCAATGGCGTCATCAGTTCATTAAAAAATGCATATGTTTTAAGATAGGGCACAGGTTAATGGTAAAATTCAAGATGGCCGCCACCTGAATTGTGAATATCTACCAAATAATAATAATAATAAAGAAACGAGGAAAAGGTGGTCGAAGACGTGTTGCATCATTGTTCACAATCCCAGGAAATTGGCAAGAGGTCTTGCGACTGGAAGACAACAAGACTGAACTATTCAACTTCTTGGCACACCAGGTAAGCTACCAGTATGGCATGATTGAGTTTGGAAACAATATACGTGCGTTTGTACACTTCAAATACATCGATGATCACTGGCATAATAGTAGTATTTACATTATAATATCAATATCATTATCTGCACCATGTACAATCAAATACAATTTATTGGTTCTTTTACTTACCACCATAGGTTGTAGAGAATCTTTCTGCGGAGAAGGAAGTGTACTCAACATGTGACCAGAATGTGCTTTGCACCAGAGTTCATCAGGACGTCTCATCCCTAGCGCCATGTACGCATGTAGAGGCCAACACACGAATGCTAGTTCATGCAGTCGATGCAGTAAACAGGGGGGATCGCAGAATCACGTTGCATAATGCGGACACTGACGTGCTATTTCTGGCAGTGTCTAGTGCTGTGCTCCTTGAGAACACGGAACTATGGGTCGCATTTGGCACAGGTAAACACCTGAGGTACATTCCTGCTCATGACTTCGCCACAACACTGGGTGGTCAGAAGGCAAGTGCACTACCCGTGTTCCATGCCTTCACAGGTTGCGATACGGTGTCATCATTTGCAGGCAGGGGGGAAATATTGCATTCGACATCTGGGTATCTTTCAATGAAGTCACCCCAGTATTTTCTACCTTGTCGCACATCCACCGAGCTTCAGTGAAGACTGCATGTCTGTTCTAGAGTCCTACGTTGTGCTACTGTATGGGCGAACCTGCACAGAAACTAGTGTTGACTCTGCCAGAAAACATATCTTCAGTACCAAAGGTCCATCGACGCCCCATGCCACCCACAGAAGCAGCACTGTTGCAACACACAAAAAGGGCTATATACCAAGGTGGACATGTGTGGGGACAGGCTCATGTCCGTACTCCAGAACTTCCTTCTCCAGAGACCTGCTGATGGCGTAAGAGTGCCATCAAAGGATGGGAACCACTGTGGACATTACTCCCAGAAGCAGCGGCGTCATGTTCCGAGTTACTACGCTGTGGAAGCCAGAAAGGGTGCACAGGACTATGTAAGTGTGTCAGGGCTGCTCTGAAATGCACATCACTATGCTGTTGCAGTGGTAACTGTGACCACAATGACTCCAACTAAGTGTTGTTTCGATATGACATATACAGAACAGTTTGTTTGGTCTAAAAAATATACAAGGACACTTCAACCATGGTTTTATGTCAACTAGTTGGGAAGATATGACACTTGGTAGGTATTCACAATTCAGATGGCGGCCATCTTGAATTTTACCATTAAGCTGTGCAATGAACTGATGACGCCATTGGATTCGGGATGTACGAAAACATATAAAAAGACACTTTATTTATGTTTTTATGTTAACTATTTACGAAGATAGGACAATTAATAGATATTTAGATTCGGGCGGCGGCCATTTTGGATTTTCCTATGTTACGGGCGTCACGGAAACAATTCAGCTTGGCACTATGTCTTAAATCATTTAGTACCCTCTTAACATCATATACACCAATGTTGGTGCTTTTACCACAAAACTCACAATTCTTCTTGTTATTTACACATATCTGCTCCACTATACTGCATGCACAATGTTCTCCTATTGTAAATAATAATAATTTTATTATTATTATTTACCTAGACTAATTATAAGTTTAAGCTATTTAGTATTTTAATGCTTGTACACACCCGTGAACGGGGCAACCGTCCCGGATTTGACGGTGTCAAAATTAAGTTTTATTATTATTATATAATGACATGAAAGTGTGTTGTGTATGCATGTATACGGCTGCTTGCCTTGAATGCCCACCAGATCCCTGACAGCATGTCTGCCAGAATGCCTGCCTGAATGCCTGCGCGAATGCCTGCCTGAATGTCTGCCAGAATGCCTGCCCGAATACCTGCGTGAATGCCTGCCAGGATGCATGCACGCGCGGAGTTATGACCATTATTACTATGACCGGTGTGAACATTATATGCATACACGCTTGTTAAATCAGCTGGTGTCACGAGCAGTTTGTTCGTATACATTGTTGTGTAGTTTATGGCTTCTAAAAATAAACTATTGCAATACCTGATGGCTGGCTGAATCTCAATCATACAATACAATGCTGTGTGGTATATTGCTTGTCTTTAAGTTTGTTTTGTAAAATGAATGTCTGCTTTTGAACCATTGATGGGCAACTTGTCCAGCCTGTAACACGTTTTTGTAAAACTATATCATGGCATTGAGTAACATAGTCAAATATCCTTGGCATTTCTGTGTAGCGCCACGCTTCATTAGTTCCTACAGTTGATGACAATTAGACATACTAAACTACGTCAACGTGAGGTTGGCCGTAGTGTTAAGGTTACCAAAGATGTGCCATCACACCATCATCATATCTCTTTGTTTACCATGAGGAATGATACAACCATGCAATTACCATGATAACTGTTATGCAGTGGAACCTGACGTTACATTCATCTCAGTATTACAGCCTCCTCGCAATTAAGGTCACTAAGATAGTCTCACATTATTTATTTAACAGTAGAGAATAAGAAAAGTAATCTCGCCAATACGGTCACCTGGTCATTCAGGCCACTTGCCCTGAGGTTCAACTGTACTGTCAAGCAGGTATGGGTCAAGTACATGTACATTGTACTTAAGTACAAGTACTTTCAATTTTGCCAAGTACAAGTACTTGTCTAAACTATAGGCATGTACACGTACTTGTACAACTACAAAGTACAATTTTAGTCAAGTACATTGAACGCTACATTTATGTTTCATAATGGTGAAAGTCAAATCGACGAAAACACATAGCAGCCGCATTATGCATTTATTCATTATTTAAGTCAAGGCATAAATATTGGCATTTTGCATAAACTCATATTCACTTATTGCTGGTTGCACTGAACAAATGAGATGAATTCAAACGTTTCATCTGTCAGCCTACACCTGTCTGGACGAAAAACTTTGCTCGCATCACTAAGGAGTCGCTTGACTGGTGCAGAGCTACCCTGGACGGTTAGATAGAACGGTGTAAGTCGCGCTAAAGTTAGAAACAGTTCCCGTTGTAGCTTCCAGAAAGCCAAGGGGTCAGAATCCTCTGGCAATGTTGGGAGTGCTAAATATTAGGGAGTTCGTTTGAAGATGAATTGTGCTGATGTGCAGCTGGTGCAAGAGATGAAGCCGTGAGACTGAACAGATGACTCCTCTTGTTCGGGGGAGGACTGGTGTCACGTGTGTTGCTGGCAGCAGATTGAGGGCGCAGTGCATTCATCTTGCGGATCACTGTAATTTTGGTGATAGCGGATTGTTCATCATTGGCCCAAAGGAGCTTGAAACGTGGATCAAGCGAAGATGCAACAGCGAACAGCTCAGAATGTTCATAATGCTTCAATCTAGTGTCCATGGATTTCTTGAGAGCACCGATGAGCGATCCATGATAATGCATGGGATTACCAGACTGGCTGATATGGTCTACTCTCGTTGCACAAAATCGGTCGCTTCCATGATGGAAGTAAGGATATTCAATAAGTCCTGTAAAATGTCTGTCATGGGTGGTGAGTTTAGCAGTGTCGTGTGCCTCGAGCTTACTCACAGGGATGGAGAGTACGAAACGTACAATCTTGAGTTGAGAATTCCATCTGGTGGCATTGGGAGCTTGGAACTTGTTCTCGCCTTCTAGTAGTTCCGTGGCCACTATAGATTTGCGCACATGATTGACTATTGTTGAAGCCTTGGCGAACACCTTGTTGGTTTGTGTGGCTTGAAACCGTCCTTCACAACTAAATGAAGCATGTGCGCAAAGCACGACGAATGTTGTTTGAGTTCAGGAACTTCAACATCTACATGTTCAATGTCGTTGTGATCGTTGTCTGTGTCGCTATCTCCATCACTATCAGGAGCACTGGCATTGAATCCCGGAAGAGAAAATGCGCGCTTCATGTTGGAGGCGTTATCTGTAATGATTGCACAGATATTTGATGTGATGCCGAAGGTTTCCATAACCTCGGTGTACTGTTGCATGACGCCTGGTGAATCTATTATATGCCAACATGAAAGAATCCATGCTCCAGTCATTGATGCAATGTCCGGTTATACCGATGAAGCTGCGCAATTTGCGACTTGACCACAGATCAATTGTGACGCACACACTCCCAGCAGCATCCAGGTAGCTTTTGACATTACTGTAGACAGTCGTGTAGGCACCATAGAGAAGAACAGTAGACAAATGCTTCCTACCGGGCATCTGGAAGCGAGGCTCGCGGTTTGAAATAAGCTTCTTGAAGTGCACACTTTGTACTATAGAAAACGGCATGAGGTCGCCAGTTAAAAAAGATACTAGGTCGTTTGACGTTGGCGTGGATACATTTTCGTTAATATCTTTGGTGTGGAGAAGAAACTGTTTAGCTGGTAATCTGGTTGTGATGTCTTGGGTTTTGTCAATTCTACATCAGCATGCTTTCTCTGAAATTAGAATGAAATAATCATTATTAATATTCAAATTAAACTATATAAAATTTATCAATGCACAACAAATATGTAGCTAGTAAAAAATCCATATTCCTATGTGAATTAAATATATCATGGCAATAAAACTATAACATAAGGAGTAAAAGTTCAATTGAATTAATCAATGAACACTACTATCAGACATGTTGTGGGTGGATGCCAATGTCCATGGTTCAATATCCGCTTTGTATTGTATTGTATTGTATTGTATTTATTCCAGTGGACCCAATAACAGGACTGATAACTGAAACAATACAGCTCCTGAATATAAATCACAAGTTGGATCATTTAAATACCATGTGTTGAAAGTAGTCATACATCTATTCAAAACACATTGTTTTCTAATGTTGATTCTGCTATTGGAAACTCTAAAAGGGATGTAGTTTCGTAGAGATCGTGAAGGACAGTGAAATTGGATATCCCCTATCAGATACGACGAGTCTAGTTGTGAGTGCACACACTTGTATAAAAACATAAGATCTTTAACTTTAATTTTGGATTTGTAACATAGATATTTAATGAATTTCTTTTGAACTTGTTCGATTTTGTCAATAAACGTACGTTGCCAGGGATTCCAGATAACACTGCAATACTCCAACTGGCTTCTGATTAGAGATATATACAAGGATCGCAAATCCTGTACATCGGTAAACGTTGTGCAAACGCGCTTAATAAAACCACTCATCTTAAAAGCTTTACAAACACAACGATTAATATGATCTTTAAAAGTCAAACTGTCGGTCAATGTGATTCCGAGATCTTTGACAGCAGTGACCTTGGGCAGAGACTGGTTTAAAAGCGTGTAGTCATAGGATATACGTTTCTTTTTTTAGTGAATGACATTATGCAGCATTTCTCAACGTTAAGTTTTGCCACCGTTTAAAAGTGAATGGAGCTTATAATATGAAATCAGGTAGTATAGTGCCTCAATCGTTAGATTGGTGAACTGTGTTGACGAACCAACATCGTTCGCAGTGTCTAAGACACCGGAAATGGCACGGTTGTAGGTACGTTTATTGTTTATTTTAGGAATGATTATCGGGAAACCATTTATATGATTGAATAGCAGAAAGCGCACGCTTTCAAACAACGATATCAAGATTGTTGGGATCGGACGAACCGCAATGGTTCTACCAATCGTTTAAAAATGTGTTTTGGGACGTGTTTTGAGTTGTTCATTTTTCGCTCGCATATCCATTTTTGCTTCCATGCATATTCAGCCAAGTCTATTGTTCCAATCACATTTGATAATCATAGCACGTATACATGATGTATGGCATAATAATTGATTGACTATGAAATCATACCACATAAACAGTGTACATGCTTTCTTGCTGCCATGCCGTATTCATGCCAAATTCAAAACTCATTTACCATTAGTAGTTTTTGTGTAATATACATTAGGTAGGTATTTAGTTTATGTGTGTGATTGTTCTTTAGTTTTGTTTATTTATATGCACGTTTTGAATACAAGTGCTGGACACCTGTATATGCAAATGAGTAATTTGTTTATTCAACATAGGTTTGTAGTTTTATGACTATTATGTGTGTTATATTGTTCTGGCCAGTCAGTACTTTCCAGAAACTTGAAACAGTAAAAAATTGAGTGTTTGGAAACTCAGATTAAACAGAGTGGCATAGAGGTAGTATGATCATATTCATGCAGCTTACATTATACACTTTTTTTCTCATTTTCTGTAATTATAGTAATACTATTAAATTACCCGATATTGTTTCTGACAGAAAGGTGTGATGTTAATACAATAAAACCAGTTTACTGTGTCGGTCGTTTTGTCTAAATAAACAATTATGTCTGTCTATTTCTGTCTGTCTGTCTGTATGCCAGCCTGCGTGCCTGCGTGCCTGCGTGCCTGCGTGCCTGCGTGCCTGCGTGCCTGCGTGCCTGCGTGCCTGCGTGCCTGCGTGCCTGCGTGCCTGCGTGCCTGCGTGCCTGCGTGCCTACGTGCCTGCGTGCCTGCGTACCTCCGTGCCTGCCTGTACGCACACACGCACGCACGTATGT
This sequence comes from Escarpia spicata, assembly GCA_963995525.1. Taxonomy (NCBI): domain Eukaryota; kingdom Metazoa; phylum Annelida; class Polychaeta; order Sabellida; family Siboglinidae; genus Escarpia; species Escarpia spicata. The sequence continues at coordinate 17,413,321 of OZ023211.1, read as the reverse complement.
CAGTATGTCTCTATGTATGTCTGTCAGGAATCGGTCCATTTTGGACAGTTTTCTACTGCAGGCACAAGGTTCTTCTATTGTAGATAATGACATGAAAGTGTGTTGTGCATGCATGCACACGTCTGCTTGCCTGAATCCCTGCCTGAATGCCCTCCAGATCCCTGGCTGCATGTCTACCAGAATGCCTGACTAAATGCTTGTCAGGATGCCTGCCAGAAAGTGTGCCTGGATGTGTACCAGAATGCCTGCCAGAATGCCTGCCAGAATGTGTGCCTGAATGTCTGCCAGAATGCCTGCGTGAATACCTGCGTGAATGCCTGCCAGGATGCATGCACGTGTGCAGTAATGACCATTATTACTATGACTGATGTGAACATTATATGCATACACGCTTGTTAAATCAGCAGGTGTCACGAGCAGTTTGTTCGTATAGGTTGTTGTATAGTTTATGGCTTCTAAAAATAAACTATTGCAATACATGATGGCTGGCTGAATCTCAATCATACAACATTATTATGCTCTGAACTATAGTGCTTGTCTTTAAGTTTGTTTTGTAAAATTAGTGTCTGTTTTTGTACCATTGATGGGCAACTTGTCCAGCCTGTAACACATTTTTGTAAAAATATATCATGGTATTGAGTAACATAGTCAAATATCCTTGGCTTTTCTGTGTAGCGCCACGCTTCATTAGTTCCTACAGTTGATGACAATTAGACATACTAAACTACGTCAACGTGAGGTTGGCCGTAGTGTTAAGGTTACCAAAGATGTGCCATCACACCATCATCATATCTCTTTGTTTACCATGAGGAATGATACAACCATGCAATTACCATGATAACTGTTATACAGTGGAATCTCGCGTTACATTCATCTGAGTATTACAGCCACCTCGCAATTAAAGTCACTAAGATAGTCTCAAATTATTTCTTTAACCCTTTATTGGATGAATTATTTCAAATTTTCCAAATAAAACATTCGTCACCACCTATGTTATGATGTTGAATCCAACACACCATATACAGAGAAAATGTATGAAATAAATATTAATATACACTAACTTGACATGGCAGCACTGATTTTACACTGATTATAATTTTTTTAAATAAATGGCTATAGACCAAACAAAAAGTATAAAACAACGTCCAGTAAAGAATAGGAAAAATAATCTCGCCAATACGGTCACCTGGTCATTCAGGCCACTTGCCCTGTCCCGAGGGTGACCTTATTGAGGTTCAACTGTACTGTCAAGCAGGGATGGGTCAAATACATGTACAATGTACTTAAGCACAAGTACTTTAAATTTTGACAAGTACTTGTCTAAAAATATAGGCAAGTACAGGTACTTTATGAAAAACTCAAGTACAACTACAAAGTAAAATGTTAGTCAAGTACATTCTAGTACATTGAACGCTACATTTATGTTTCATAATGGTGAAAGTCAAAGCGAAGAAAACACAAAAGCAGCCGTATTATGCATTTATTCATTATTTAAGTCAAGCCATAAATATTGGCATTTTGCATCAACTCTTGAGATGTTCACTTATTGCTGGTTGCACTGAACAAATGAGATGCATTAAAACTTCTCATCTGTCAGCCTACACCTGTCTGGACGAAAAACTTTGCTCGCATCACTAATAAGTCGCTTGACTGGTGCAGAGCTACCCTGGACGGTTAGATAGAATGGTGTAAGTCGCACTAAAGTTAGAAATTGTTCCCGGTGTAGCTTCCAGAAAGCCAAGGGGTCAGAATCCTCTGGCAAAGTTGGGAGTGCTAAATATTAGGGAGTTCGTTTGAAGATGAATTGTGCTGATGTGCAGCTGGTGCAAGAGATGAAGCCGTGAGACTGAACAGATGACTCCTCTTGTTCGGGGGAGGACTGATGTCACGTGTGTTGCTGGCAGCAGATTGAGGGCGCAGTGCATTCATCTTACGGATCACTGTAATTTTGGTGATAGCGGATTGTTTATCATTGGCCAAAAGGAGCGTGCAACGTGGATCAAGCGAAGATGTAACAGCGAACAGCTCAGAATGTTCATAATGCTTCAGTCTAGTGTCCATGGATTTCTTGAGAGCACCGATGAGCTTTCCATGATACAGTGGGTTTACCTCTTCGAGTTGAACATGCAGCCCTATAATGCATGGGGTTACCAAACTGGCTGATATGGTCTTCTCTCGTTGCACAAAATCGGTCGCTTCCTTAATGGGAGTACGGATATTCACTACGTCCTGTAAAATATTTGTCATGGGTGGTTAGTTTAGCAGTGTCGTGTGCCTCGAGCTTATCCACAGGGATGGAGAATATGAAACATACCAACATGAGTTGAGAATTCCATCTGATGGCATTGGGAGCTTGGAGCTTGTTCTCGCCTTCTAGTAGTTCCGTGGCGCCTGTAGATTTCCGCACATGATTGACTATTGTTGAAGCCTTGGCGAACACCTTGTTGGTTTGTGTGGCTTGAAACCGTCCTTCACAACTAAATGAAGCATGTGCGCAAAGCACGATGATTGCTGTGGGAGTTCAGGAACTACATGTACATGTTTAATGTCGTTGTCAAAATTGTCGGTGGCGCTATCTCCATCACTATCAGGAGCACTGGCATTGAATCCCGGAAGAGAAAATGCGCGCTTCATGTTGGAGGCGTTATCTGTAATGTTTGCACAGATCTTTGATGTGATGCCGAAGGTTTCCATAACATCAGTGTACTGTTGCATGAGATGTGTTCTCCGGTGTGACGCCTGGTGAATCTATTACACGCCAACATGAAAGAATCCATGCTCCAGTCGTTGATGCAATGTCCGGTTATACCGATGAAGCTACGCAATTGGCGACTTAACCACAGATCAGTTGTGACGCACACACTCTCAGCAGCATCCAGGCAGCTTTTGACATTACTGTAGACAGTCTTGTAGGCACCATAGAGAAGAACAGTAGACAAATGCTTCCTACCGGGCATCTGGAAGCGAGGCTCGCGGTTTGAAATAAGCTTCTTGAAGTGCACACTTTGTACTATAGAAAACGGCATGAGGTCGCCAGTTACAAAAGATACCAGGTCGTTTGTTGTTTGACGTTGGCGTGATTCAGTGTTCGTGAATTTCTTTGGTGTAGAGAAGAAACTGGTCATGTTTAGCTGTGAATCTGGTTGTGATGTCTTGGGTTTTGTTAATTCTACATCAGCATGCTTTCTCTAAAATTACAGTTCGATCTTGACCTACATATTTGACCTTGACCTACATATTTGACCTTTGACCTTCCACTTCCACTGATCATAATCAATGTGCCTGTGCTGATGAACCTGACATACTACTGACGTCCTCTCTGCCTACAATCACACGCATTGACTAGTGACATATCCAGTGCTATGACTTCTTCTCTGCCTACAATCACACACATTGACATATCCAGTGCTATGACTTCGTCTCTGCCTACAATCACACACATTGACTAGTGACATATCTAGTGCTATGACTTCGTCTCTGCCTACAATCACACACATTGGCAGTGACATATCCAGTGCTATGCACAACACATTAACACTGTTATTATTTCAAACATTTTATTGAGCATATTAGTCATTATGGACATTATTTTGGTAATTCACAGAAACAATTGGAGGAAAGTCAAAAGCGTGAGGGGAGACAGATGCATATCGTGTATATCTCGAAGGAAAGGTGCTCGCTCATGTGTGACCCCAATGTCAGATGAGACTTAGACCGGGTGATATTTGGACACAGCAAAATATGGACCTGCCCTATGATATTTGGACCCCCTTTAAAATGTACTAATCATTATAGTTGGTCCTTACATATGTGTGTGATGTCTTATTACTAGTTCATATACCAGTTTGTGTTGATATATCCAGGTGTCGATGGCACATTACTTCCTACGCCAGAAGGTCACGTAAACAAAACTGGTATAACATTATCCACTTAAGGAGCATACAATTGTACATTCCATGTTCGCCCCGCCCTGTAGAGCCAGAAGAACAGGACAAACTAGGGTACCAAATACCTGCAAGAGCTATCGTGATTAGTACATTGAGGAGACAGAAAGACTGTTTAAAACATGACTCGTGGCACACAGAAAGGACGTAGACAACACGCAACATGAGAAATACACAAGGAACGGGGAAACATTATGTCTACCATCAACAAATCCGCCCTTACAGAATACATGACAACAGAAAACTACATCATGGACTGAAAGGGGGCAAAATAGTAAACAATGAAGCCAACCGAAGATTTTGACACATCCAAGGAAACCATCTATAAAATAGTGACACGTACATCGTGGCTTCGGTGACAGAACTAACTTCTTTATTCTCGTAACTGCAGGAGAGTTCCAACATGTTTAAATCACTATAAACTATACGACAGGTGGCAGCATCGGACGGTGTTATGTTCATTACATCTCCCCAACCTTTATACAATTATGTTTTGCAAATAAACAAATATCGCCTGATATGTACGATATGAAACTACATCACTGTTTACAGAAACTAGGCAGGTTTACACGAAAACCTTCAAACCGTTTGGGTACACCCTAGGTGGACGACTGGGTGGAGCATTCACGGAAGGGGAAAGACTCGTACTACCCTCAGTTGAGTACGGAGATCCCAGTGTTGACTCTGCGAAAATGACTTGTGTTTCGCGCCTTGACCCCCTGGCCTCTTTGTGCTGTTACCATCATACCTTTCCTGTCTATGACCTCGAAAGGCTCATGTTGGAATTTGGGCACTAGTTTCCCTTGTTGTGCCACATTCTTCAACAACACTTTATCTCCGATATAAATGTCAGACTTGGTTATCTTTCGTCGTGCTTCCGCATATTCCTTCATCTTGTTCTTTGCCGCCCAATCCTTTTAACGGAGTGTTTCATCCATTTCCTCAGCATGGACCTGGGGTAGCTTCATCTTCAACGGTACACCATTCAAAACCGTTGCTGGTGGTAATCCTGTCGAGGTATGCGGGGTTGCCCTGTAGTTTCTAAGAAACCGGTACAACTCTCGTTTCCAGGGTTTACCTTCTACCTGTGCACATTTGCAGACTTTGCCTATGGTTCTCATGAACCTCTCGGCTACACCATTCGCCTCAGGCCAATATGGTGTTACTCTTTGGTGGAGAAAACCTAGGTTGTCAGAAAACCTCTTAAACTCTTCACTTTGGAACGGAGTTCCATTGTCTGTTTTCAGGTTGTCGGGAGTACCTCATGACGAGAATATCTTCTCGAAGACTGGAATAACTGTCTGAGCCGACAGGGATTTTATCACTTCGACTTCAGGGAATCTGGAGTACTCGTCCATGACAACAAGGAGGTAGTCACCTGTAGGTAATGGTCCATAAAAATCTGCGGATAGACGAGACCATTTCCTTGACGGAAGATCAGACATGACCAATGGTTTCCTTGGCTTTGGATCATAAGCCGCTTTGCACGCTACACATTCATCAAGTAGCTTAGCTACCATAGCGTCAACTCTGGGAAACCAGACTTTCTCTCTGAGGAGAGCCTTGGACTTGTTTATCCCTTGATGCCCTTCGTGGGCCAGATGGATTACCCTGTGCTGTAGACTCGCTGGAACCGCAATACGGGTTCCTCTCAACACTAATCCATCTCGTGTTACAGTGAGTTCATTTCCAACTCTGCTGTACGATTGCATCGCTTCAAAGTCCACACCTGGATCTTGTCCATACTTTCAAGCATGTACCATTTTCCAGAAGACCTTTCACAGCACTGAGAGTTGGGTCTGTCAACGTTGCTTCTAAGACTTCTGTACTACTCATTGCTTTTGGGATACTTTCCTCTGTGACGAAGTTCACATACTCTTCTGCCACAAGTTCTTCTCGAGAACTTCTGTCTGACACTTGCGGATGGCGAGATAAGTAATCCGACGAATTATCTTTACCCTGACGGTATTCGATAACTGGCTGGTATGGCAGCAGCCTCATAGCCCATCTTTCTAGTCTCAGGGGCAGCTTGGCGCCGGGATTTCCATACAACGTTACTAACGGCTTGTGGCCAGTTACCACTTTCACTGGCGCCCCGTAGACATACACATGGAAGTATTCGCAGGCCCAGACAACTGCCAGCGCTTCTCTTTCTAGTTGACTCTTATACCGCTGCTCAACTGGTGTTAGGGCTCTGCTCCCGTATGCAACTACTTGGGGCTTCTTGTCTTGGTATTGTACTAGCATCGCACCTAGCCCTACAGGGGATGCATCTACAATGATTTCTGTCTCCTTCATGTCGAAGTAGGCAACGATTGGATACGTACCAAGGACACCCTTCAGCGTCTCAAACGAGGACTGTTGTTCAAGCTCCCACTTGAACTCTTGTTTCTTGCATGGGAGCTTCCGCAGTGGTGCTGTTAATGTCGAGTAATTGGGAATAAACCTTGCGAGGTAGTTTGTCATTCCCAACAAACTCTGCACTTCTCCCACATCGACAGGTGGCTCCATTTCTAGGAGTGCTTCTACTTTCTTCGGATCTGGTTCGATTCCGTTCTTTGAGAACATCATACCGTAGAATTCCATCTTTGGCTTTCGAAACTCACACTTGGCAAGATTTGCTATGAGTCCATTCTCATCGAGCCTCTTCAGCGCATGATCCAAACTCTTGTCATGTTCGGCATACGCTTCCTCGTCGGTTTTGCCCTTACCGAACACAAATATGTCGTCGGACATATTGAAAGAACCGTCAATTCCTTCAATGACATTTTCAACAACATTCTGAAACACTTCGCTCGCACTCGAAATACCAAAATTAAGGCGTTTGTATCGCCACAAATCATCATGAGTGGAGAAAGTGGTGATATAGCGAGACTCCTCTGCAAGCATCAACTGATGATAGCCTGATCTTAGATCAATCTTGCTGAACACACGCGCATTGTTCAGTTTTTGAACAATGTCATCAACTGTAGGCGACGGGTGTCGCTCTCTCATGATTGCTTTGTTCGCCTGTCACATATCGACACAGATACGAACCTCACCGGGCCTTTTGGGTATCGGTACCACCACTATTGGGGACACCCAGGGAGTTGGACCCTCTACCCTTTCGATCACATCATTCCTTTTCAACTCAAACAGTTCCTTTGTAACCTTTTGACGTTCATGAAAAGGGATTCTTCTGTGGCGCTGAGCAACAGGGGGGATAGCTTCATTGATGTGAAGCTTTACCTCAAAGTTCTTTAACCTACCAATACCCTCAAATACCTTCGGGTATTTCTTCACTCCTGGGCACTCAGTATGTCCGACATTATGCACCACATGATCTGCAACCTGAATGAGTCCGAGTTTTTGACTCACATTTACACTGAGCAAACATCCACAGTTTCCTTTCACTACATAGAAAACATCAATCGCAGTTTTCTTACCACACACAATAGTACTACGAAACTTTCCAATGGTTACTATACGTGTACCACCATATGCATTCAGTTTGTCATGACATGTTTCAAGACGAACACTCTTGAATTTTTTCTGATACGTTCTCTCATCAATTAGACTACACGATGCACCACTATCAGCTGTCATCATCACTGAACACTTTTCAAACTCGGTTTTGAACTTCGGCGGTTTTGGTACAAAAGTGCTATTGTAAACACCATGTATACTACTTTCACAAACATCACCCTCAGGGTTTGCGGAAACATCATTTATACTATTTTCATAACCATCACTCTCCGTGCTATCATCAGTTAAGTCCCTACTGTAAATACGTAATCCTCTACCTTATCACTAACTGCACGAACTGATTTCTTCACAAACTGTTTGTTTGTGGCATTTGTTTGACCTTTCTTAGGACAAAAATTTGCAAAATGGTTTCGTCCATAACACACAAAACACTGTTTACCAAATGCCGGGCAAGTTTCCTTGCCTCCTACATGCGGAAAACCTTTCTCACAGTATCTACATTTTGTTACACCATGTTGTGGTTTTCTACGTTTCGACTGTCCGAACGTGCGACCGATTGTCTTGGCATCTTGTTAGATGCCTGTCAAGTCTTTTTCAATGTCCAAACTTTGGGCTTGCGCTAGCTCGTTATTTCGACCCGCTTCAATTATGTCGCCTAGCGTGAACGCATTGTTTGTCAGTCCTTGTTTACGCAGTTTTGAGTCTGTGGTTGTCTGTATCACGTGTGATTTAATTTCACCGTTACTGTCGTTGAACTCGCAACTGGCCGCTGCCTGGCGGAGACGGGTATGGTAAGCGTCAATTTTTTCGCCACTCTCTTGACGCATGCGTCTAAACACGGCACGTTCATACTCACGATTAACCTTCGGCTTGAAGTATGCTGTTAGCGCTGTTTTGGCCTGTTCATAAGTTGTCCCTCTGTTCGGCAGGTTGACAAAAATATCGAATATTGTACTGCCAACTGCATGCAACAACAGTGCTCTCTTCTGTCCTTCGTCATTTACTGCGATGGCGGACAGATAGTTCTCGAATCTGAGTAGCCACTTATCCCATTTGGGACCTAACGAGGCGTCACTATCAGAAAGTTCGCTTTCAAAAGGCTGTATGCACGGCACATTTAATGACGTTGCCATGACTGCATCCTGCACAAATCTACTCCATGCAGATACAGTCTATGTCTATATAATAATTGGCAAAAACCATACGGTCATTACGCCAATATAGGGGACGGGGGGCATATGGCATAGCCCTACAGGGAATTTTTAGAGTCGTCTGCCCAGCCTAGATTTAAAAGTATCCACCGTGGCTGCAGACACAACTGTTTCGGTTAGTCCGTTCCAGTTCCTTACTGTTCTATTAAAAAAGCAGTTAGCATAAATCTGAGTCCTTGCCGGAACCTGAATAAATCGTTCACTGTGGCCACGAGTGTTGTTGATTGAGTGAACGAGGTGGCTCGGCAAAGGAAGGGCTATTTCTCCATGTACAGATTTATAGAACATTGCTAGGCGGATGACCTCTCTGCGGCGCTCTAGGGACTCCCACTTGAGTGTTTTCATCATTAATGTTACGCTGCTTTCCCGACTGTTGTTACCCATTACAAATATCGCTGCTCGTCGCTGTATTTTCTCAAGTTCGTTAATATTTTGTTTGGTGTATGGCGTATTCGAGATTAGGGCGGACTAGTGCAAAGTAAGCCGAATGTTTAGTTTTCTCTGAGCATTTATACAGATTTCTCTTGATAAAATCTAATATACGGTTAGATTTGGCAGATAGGTGGGATATGTGAGTGTTCCATCGGAGGTCATCAGAGAACTCCACGCCTAGGTACGGGTGATGGTGTACAGTTCCCAGGCTGTCTCCATTGATGGTATACTGAGATCGGTGGATAGTTCTCTTCTTGGTGATATGCGTAACTGAGCATTTATTGATATTAAAATGCATCTGCCAGGTTGCAGACCAGTCCACCAGCCTATGCAGGTCGGACTGGAGGGCTTCTACGTCATTACTGTCATTGATACACCTGTATAGAATACAATCGTCGGCAAAAAGCCGGATATTAGAGGTGATCCCCTCTCCTATATCATTGACATATAATAAAAAAAGAAGTTGGCCCAGTACAGTGCCCTGTGGTACCCCAGACTCGACTGTCACTTCTTCTGACGACTCGCCATCTACCACTACATTCTGCTTTCTGTCAGTTAGCCAATTTGAAATCCAGTTGGTGACTCCATCACTGACCCCGTAATACTGGAGTTTTCTCATAAGGCGTGCATGAGGCACGGTGTCAAAGGCCTTAGAAAAGTCCAGTATTAGGAGATCAGTTTGGTGGCCGTTATCTATATTCTTTGCAATGTCTTCTGTGGCACCAATTAATTGTGTCTCGCATGAATGTTTATTCCTGAACCCATGCTGGTACTCTACGATGATGTTATTAGAGTCCAGATGGTCCATTATGTTGCTGTAGATAATGTGTTCAAATAGCTTGCAGCATACTGATGTGAGGGATACTGGCCTATAGTTTGCTGCGATTTATTTGTCACCCTTCTTGAATACTGCTGATATATTAGCATGTTTCCAGTCCAGGGGGACCTCACCCGTGTCGATGGATTGTTGGAATATTCAGTCTACTGAATCACGACTGCTGGCTTGTTTACTAGTTTTACACAGTAAACAACCGACTTGATACGAATGTTACATGTTCTCAGTATGCGTGGTTTCCGCTCATTTTTGCACACGGCACTGTCTGTGGTATGGTTCTCGTGGCTGACAACACGGCCAACGGATTAAAATTGAACAACACGTCCATAACGGACTTAACACTAACCGTTTCTTCATATGCACATTTTACGCACGTCTCTGTGCTCTGTGGTAGACGACACTACTCACACACTTGTCTTTTGGTTCTATTTCGCGCATCGCCAAATATAAAATAGTGACACGTACATCGTGGCTTCGGTGACAGAACTAACTTCTTTATTCTCGTAACTACAGGAGAGTTCCAACATGTTTAAATCACTATAAACTATACGACAGGTGGCAGCATCAGACGGTGTTATGTTCATTACACCATCTGGATAAGAAAGACCAGAACACCTATCAATGGAGACAAGGGCAATTACGATCTGCCTCAAGTGTATGATGACGTCATACAGTGTCATAGGTACTGAAGAAGTTTAAGTGACACATCTGACGAAAACCTCTACAAGGTAAAATTTGTTTGGTTTTGTCAAAATATTTTTTTTAACTTTGTAATGGATCAAGTTCACAGGACTTATTTGGACATGACATAATTTGTAGTCTCACTTCATCAACTGTTGCTGGTGTGATAGAAGAAAGTAAGGAATAAATTTGTGGAATTTCAACATTTATAAGATTTAAAGACTGATCTAGAAATGAAGAATGGATAAGGCCAGTTTCCTTAAAATAATCAGAGAACATATCACATGTCTCAGGTTGCTGGGGGGCAGTAATAATATATATTTCATGAAAATAACATTTATATATTTAGGATGCTGTGTTATACAAATATACTTCTATTGCATTTACGACCTCACTTATCTTTAAAGACAACTGGTCCCCAATCATCCCAACTATTTATCAATTTGGCAGATATCTCCAGATTTCATCAGAATAATTATTTGGACAGACTACATTATTTAAAGACCTATTACAGTATGCCCTTATAACCCATAGCACAAGGTAGGTTTAGAGGCTGGATCACGTTTTCAAAGACAGCATCAGTGCTCCACTTGTGACTGGATAGCTTTGTGAAGATATGCCGAGACATTCATCAGCCAGCAGATTAATCATCACTGACATATTTACACTTTAAGGACATTCACTTTTTATTTTCATTGCTTGGTTATTGCCTGCTGACATCTATTTAGTAACTTTAACAGCTTATAGTACTCCTCCATTATTGCATTTTGGAAAGGTAATCATTTCGGGAGAGAGGAGAAATATGTTGGGTTACATGTCATCAGCTGTTTGGAGTAAATAATGACCTGTTTGTGGGTCTTGTTTTTTAATGCTTTGTTTAGAGTTAACACAAAGCTCTACCATTTGCTGACATTACACTTTGTTTGTGTTCAAAATATAGTTGTGTTGTTTTCAATTAATTTATAATGCTACTGACATAATAGTCATAACAACATTTAGAGGGTTGATATGCAGAAATATCTTCCACACAACTCTGCATGTCTAATTAATTTGTTTTATGAAACTACTCTTCTCCTTTAATTTCCTACGTTTTTCCTGCAATACTAACTGCTGAGATTTTGAAACATTCCAGCACATATGGTGGGACATCCAAGCACAGATGGTGGGACATCCAAGTACAGATGGTGGGACATCCAAGTACAGATGGTGGGACATCAAAGCACAGATGGGGGGACATCCAAGTGCAGATGGTACGACATCCAAGTACAGATGGTGGGACATCAAAGCACAGATGGGGGGACATCCAAGTGCAGATGGTACGACATCCAAGTACAGACTGTGGGACATCTAAGCACTGTTGGTGGGACATCCAAGTGCAGATGGTACGACATCCAAGTACAGACTGTGGGACATCTAAGCACTGTTGGTGGGACATCCAAGTGCAGATGGTACGACATCCAAGTACAGACTGTGGGACATCTAAGCACTGTTGGTGGGACATCCAAGTGCAGATGGTACGACATCCAAGTACAGACTGTGGGACATCTAAGCACTGTTGGTGGGACATCCAAGTGCAGATGGTACGACATCCAAGTACAGACTGTGGGACATCTAAGCACTGTTGGTGGGACATCCAAGTGCAGATGGTACGACATCCAAGTACAGACTGTGGGACATCTAAGCACTGTTGGTGGGACATCCAAGTGCAGATGGTACGACATCCAAGTACAGACTGTGGGACATCTAAGCACTGTTGGTGGGACATCCAAGCACAGATGGTGGGATAAGGAGAAAAGCAAGAATATTCATGGGTGACTCTTTAATGAGAAAGACAGACAAGATGCTTAGTGAAGGAGAAGACATAGTAGTTTGCTTATGAGGGGCCAAGACAGAGCATATAACAGAAAGGGTAGAGAAAGTGATGGGTCCTGGGAAGGGAGGGACAATTCTAGTACATGTAGTGACAGATAATGCAGAGAGGGAGGGGACAACCGGAACAGTCCAGAATTTTTTTAGTAATGTCAGGAAGGGGGCAAACAGAAACTGCAAGAGGATGGCAATCAATGCACTAGTTGAGCAGATGTGTGAAAAAGAGTGGGTGAGAATTATGGGGATACTTTTCTGGGAGGGAAGGTATGTACATGAGAGATGGCATCCATCTAAACGGAAAGGGGGCAGCAGTTTTTTCAGAGAACCTGCTATGATGTGTTGTTAGTGGGACAGGTTGCATTTATTTAAACTAGATGCACAGGGGGATTCACAAAGAAGTCTGAAATTGGAGGCATAAATAAAGATAGTACAAATAAATCAGCAAAGAACAGTTTGGAAAACTGAAGCTGGATATAAATGCGTTTGTTTAAATGCAAGAAACATTGTAAACAAAAGAAGTGAACTAAACATTATGGTAGAAGATATTGACCCTCACATAATACAATGTATGTATAACCACATCATGGGCCAACACCGATATATCAAATGCCGAATTGGGACTGACAGGCTATGTAATGCTTAGGAAAGATAGAATAGGAAGAAGAGGAGATGGAGTTATTTTATATATTAAAGAATCTATCAAGGCCTATGAAATAAAATTAGAAAAAGCAGATTGCAAAGAAGCTGTTTGGTGTAACATAGTTACAGGAAACTCAAAATTAATGGTTGGGTTAGTTTATCGAAGTCCAGACATAAGCATAGAAGAAAATAGAGGGAGTGAGGACAACAAATTTTTAGTTTCAGTACAAAATAGTTTCCTTTCTCAACATGTGCTAGATCCAACCAGAGGAGAAAATGTTTTAGGCAGTTTTGTCATCACACAATGAATTAGTTGACAATATCAAGATATGTGAGCTACTTGGGAGTAGAGATCACAACCAGATACAGTTTACCATCAAAGTAAAACAGAAAGGAATAATAAAAAGTAGTACAGGAGAAACTTCCATGAAGGACGATATAAGGACATGAGGAAATATTTAACAAAGATAGATTGGAATAACACACTTAAGAATAAGACAGCAACTGAATGCTGGAATATCTTAACAAGTGAAATTGAGTGCATCGTCGATAAATTTGTTCCACTGAAATACAAGGGAAACAGTCCAGAAAGAAACATTTATTGAAAGAAGCCATTAGAAATACTAAGTACCTGGTACAAACAAATGATGTGGAAGTCATAATATGGACTGCAACATTTATAAGGAAGCACTTAACCAGCTGAAATTATAAATTCAAGGAGAAGCTATCAACAAAAATTAGCTTGTAATATAAAACATGACAGCAAGAGTTTTGCATATGTCCGGAGCAAACAGAAAGTTCAGGATAAGGCTGGTCCTGTAGAAGATAGTGCTGGAAGAATAATATCAGAGGGATTCTTAATGGCAGAAGACCTGAATGAGTACTTTAGTTCGGTGTTTACCAGGGAAGATAAAATTAGCATACTACATGCAATAGTTTTCAACTTGTCATTAAACGAGGGAGTGGTTCCTTTAGAATGGAAAGAAGCAAACATTATACCGTTATTTAGAAATGGTTTGAGAAACAAGTCAGAACTACAGACCAGTGAGTTTAACATCGGCGATTTGCAACTTATTAGAAGCACTAATTAAAGATCACATGGTGGATTTTCTTGTTAAACATAACTTGATAAACCCATCTCATCAATGGTTTCTAAAAGCGAGATCATGCTTAACAAATATGTTATGTTTTTTGGAAGATATCACTAAGTGGGTAGATAAGAGATCACCAGTAGATATTGTCTACTTAGATTTTCAGAAAGCTTTCCACAAAAAGTGCCACATCAAAGATTACTGCTTAAACTAAAGGCCCATGGTATAGGAAATTATATAATTAACTGGATAGAAAAATGGCTGATTGACAGAAGTCAATGGGGAGGCTTCAAATTGGAAATCGGTTTTTGAGTGGGATACAAAGGGAACTGAAACCTATATTATTCTTAATATACATCAACGATTTGAATGATGATATAACAAATAAGGTGTTGAAATTTGCGGATGATACAAAAGTGTTTAGAATGATTAAATGTGATGGAGATAGACAGCATTTACAAGATGATCTTGACAGGTTGATCAAATGGTCTGAAAAATGGCAGATGTTCAATTTTGGGAAATGTAAATGCCTCCACACAGGACATGGGAACGAAGATGTACAATATACAATGGGGGTACTGTACTAAGTACTTCTGTAAAAGAAAAGGACTTAGGGTTAACAATTAGTGCTGATGTGAAGGTTTTGGAGCAGTGTGGAATTGCAGCTTCAAAGGGAAATCAAATCCTTGGATTAATTTGGTGAAATATAGCATATAAGGAAAAAGAACTATTAATACCGCTGTACAAAACAATAGTTAGGCTTCATTTAGAATTATATACAAGCGTGGAGGACACATCGCAAGACAGATATGCTAAAAAAAGTACAAAGAAGAGTAACTAAAATGATACCAAAACTGAGAGACCTTAGTTACGAAATACGCCTAAAAGAATATGGTTTGACAACACTAAAGACCAGGAGATTGAGAGATCAGACAGAAGTTTTTATAATATTGAATGGTTATGAAAATATTGATAACAATATTTTTTCTCAGTTAAGAAAGATAAGACTAAGGAACATGAAGTTACATTAGTAAAGGAGCAGTGTAGATTAGATATAAGTTCTCATTTTCACAAAGGACTGCATGCAAATGATTGGAAGAGATTACCTGTAATTGTGTGTGAGCTAGTAGCGTGAATGTTTAAAAATAAAATTGACACGTACCTCAGAAGGGCGGGATATACGTAGATAAAAAGGGTTGGACTATCGATAAGCGAACAGGCTTTCTTGTCCACCTGCCATCTAGAGTTAATTCTCTGGGTGGCAATCTTGTTAAATCTCTTGTTACAATGAATAGTTACACAAAAAATGTTATCATTTATAATAAATGCAACATATATAAATTCCAACTCTACTGGGTTGAGGGGAGGGGGGTCCGACTCTAGGGCTCCATACCATTGTGCAACCTGGAAATGACATCTGAGCACATTCTGGACAAATGCCCGAGTTGTTGGTGGGAGAGAGAGCATAGTTTGAGGGCAGAGGCAGTACTCGTTTCAGTTTTCAGCACCCACATGCATTGATGGCACTCAGTCACAGAGTCACACTTCACCCTTACACAAAAATACCACTCAAATATAATTGAATGGTATTTGAATGGTCTTCAATGGTATTTTGAATGGTCCTTGTAATTAACTCTTTCTGTACCGTTCAATGGTTTTCAATGGTATTTGGGTGTATTATGGCCAAGGTATTTGAATGGTATTTAATCCAGCGGTATTGAATGGTTTTCGCTGGTATACCATTCAGTGATACAGTAAACCTCGCCTAAGTCGGATTCAATCAGACCGAGTGATTTAATCCGAGTTACGCGAAAATCCGACTTAGCCGAAGATGACATATCCCAGCGCCAAAGGCTACCCTCTAAAAGCCCTTAGGTTACTGTGAATGACGCTTCAAAGTGACTGGATACTGTGGTAATTCTACATATGTTGATGCAGCTTGCTACCACAATATGCAACCATAAATGCAGTTGCCTCCCTCTCGAAATGCTCCATGTTACAATCAACTTTACCGATAGGGTCGAGTTTCAATCCCTTCTTTGCTACTTATATGGCAGTTATCTTTTCAACTTGACAAGTGGCCGCCACAATATCACATCCACTTATGGCATGCAATGGAAGAACCTGTGAGATGATATCGGAGTGCATCTTCACAGTTGCTGGGATGACAACACATGTTAGGCCATGGATGGGAGACTACATGATCATGGGACACTGCAGGTTTTGGGCTGCATAATGGTGGAGAAGTAGCGCAAAAACATATGTGTCGTCAACAACGATGGGGACCCATGCTTGTGGATCCTGGCCAATGAAAATGGCCTGCTGGGTCATGCTGTTGTCTGCCTCCTCATGTTTAGAAGCTAGCTGCAAATGAGGTTGTTTTCGCCTTTTGAACATTTGATTCGGACCTGCATCTTCTTTGGTTACCACAAGGTGATGGTCCTGTGTGGCATTGTTAAGGAAGTCATTGTCGTTCAGGATTTGTCGACATAGCAAGTGGTTCAATTGCACCTTGGTGTGCATACATTTAAGCACTGAATAACGGGGGCTGGAAGTGGTGACTTAAGGTTGAGTTTGTGGACCCTTGAAGACATCATGTCTGGCTCGCGCTGCTCTGGTGCTGCTTGTTGGTTGAGTAGTCTAGTACCTGGTACCTATCAAACGCCAGGTATATATGTCACTTTGAAAGTGTTTGGAGGCCAAACAGACTTTAAAGTCTTGAACGTATGTCTGGACTGAGCCCTTTGCAGGCCAATCAATTGTCCAGAGAGCAGTCGAGACACCAATGTCCACAGCGGTCGGAGAGCCCCAAGCCCTCAATGTGACTACCACAGCAAAGTTTTTCTTGTGCGTTAATTTGCCGGTCGCCACTCTCATGCTCCCATCTGGATGGAACATGGAGGGTGGGTAGGCTGCCAGCTTGGTTGAGAGTACTTGCGGTAAGGCAAAATCTCTGTTGCCGACTAGAAGACCTATGACTCTGGCGTAGATGGCCTCCAGGTCCAACACTTTATGCTCTCCAGTAAACCCTACAAAAGAGGAAATCTATGCCACCCCATGACAGTCAACCCTACATACGAGGCAATCTATGCCACCCCATGACAGCCAACCCTACATAGGAGGCAATCTATTCCATCCCATGACAGCCAACCCTACATAAGCGGCAATCTAAGCCACCCCATGACAGTCAACCCTACATCAGAGGCAATCTAAGCCACCCCATGACAGTCAACCCTACATAAGAGACAATCTATGCCACCCCATGACAGTCAACCCTACATAAGAGGCAATCTAAGCCACCCCATGACAGTCAACCCTACATCAGAGGCAATCTATGCCACCTCATGACAGTCAACCCTACCTGGGAGGCAGATAAGTGCTAGGATTATCCTGTGCATATGTGTGACATGGTCTGTTCTTTAGAGCTTGTCTCATTGAAAATATCCAAAATGATGACACTAATTCTGTTGATCACAGTGCACCCTGAACCAGAGGTATGATAGTCCCCAAGTTGTTTATAGACTGATTCATATTTTGACATGGAATAAAACTAGGGTAAAATTTTAAATTACAACATAACTTTAATTCAATATACAGTCTGTATGTACAGAAATACAATTATTAGAAACAACATCATTTAAATATATGCTAAGTAATGAGAAAACTGTAGGAATATGCTTTCTTAGTATACATATTACATTAAATGTGTAAAAATACTAAAAACAAATGCAAACAATATATCTGGCAAGGTAACTTGTTTCAATGCTGTGTGTTACTAAAACATGTAGTAATATAAAAATACAAAATGTCTCAAGTGCAACAAATTGCCTTTATATCGGAGTCTGTGAACACAGTGTGTTCTGTAATGATAATAATTAAACATACCATGGTAAGTGCCTGTAAAGACAGAGTGTTCTTTAAGGACGCTCACTACACGATTGTCTGTGAAGTGTTCTTTAAGGATGCTCACTACACATGAATGTTAGTGAACATGGTGTGTTCTTTAAGGATGCTGACTGCACATGATTGTCTGTGAACATGGTGTATTCTTTAAGGATGCTCACTACACGAGTGTCTGGGGAAATGGTGTGTTCTTTAAGGACGCTCACTACACATGATTGTCTGTGAACATGGAGTGTTCTTTAAGGATGCTCACTACACATGAATGTCAGTGAACATGGTGTGTTCGTTAAGGATGCTGACTGCACATGATTGTCTGTGAACATGGTGTATTCTTTAAGGATGCTCACTACACATGAGTGTCTGGGAAAATGGTGTGTTCTTTATGGATGCTCACTACACATGATTGTCTGTGAACATAGTGTATTCTTTAAGGACGCTCACTACACATGAGTGTCTGTGAACATGGTGTGTTCTTTAAGGACGCTCACTGGCCGGTCACTGTCTTCATCATAGTCATCCCCATACTGAAACAACAAGAGCAACACCATTAATAAAATATGTAATCTTTTAAATATCCATGCTGATTCCAAGAATTTAGATTCAAACAAAATTATCTTATTATTATTGGCATATACAAATAATTGTTTAAATGTATTTTACATTAAAGCTATCTCCACAGCCAGACTATAAATGCTGACAAACTGGAGGAGAGAGGCTCTATACAGAACTGTATTCATCATAACCACACATTCAATGCTGACAAACTGGAGGAGAGAGGCACAGTACAGAACAGTATTCATCATAACTACACTATCAATGCTGACAAACTGGAAGAGAGAGGCTCTAAACAAACAAAACTGTATTCATTATAACCATAACCACACTGTCAATGCTGACAAACTGGAGGAGAGAGATTATATAGAACTGTATTCATCATAACCACACTATCAATGCTGACAGACTGGAGGAGAGAGAGACTCTATGCAGAACTGTATTCATCATAGCCAGACTAAGTAGACCTTTCTACATCTGCCTTCACTTACAGCTAGGTTGTGAAGACCAATACCATCTAAGTAGACCTTTCTACATCTGTCTTCATTTACAGCTATGTTGTGAAGACCACTACCATCTAAGTAGACCTTTCTACATTTGCCTTCACTTACAGCTAGGTTGTGAAGACCAATACCATCTAAGTAGACCTTTCTACATCTGTCTTCATTTACAGCTATGTTGTGAAGACCACTACCATCTAAGTAGACCTTTCTACATTTGCCTTCACTTACAGCTATGTTGTGAAGACCAATACCATCTAAGTAGACCTTTCTACATCTGCCTTCATTTACAGCTATGTTGTGAAGACCACTACCATCTAAGTAGACCTTTCTACATTTGCCTTCATTTACAGCTATGTTGTGAAGACCACTGCCATCTAAGTAGATCTTTCTACATTTGCCTTCACTTACAGCTATGTTGTGAAGACCAATACCATCTAAGTAGACCTTTCTACATCTGCCTTCATTTACAGCTATGTTGTGAAGACCACTACCATCTAAGTAGACCTTTCTACATTTGCCTTCACTTACAGCTATGTTATGAAGACCACTACCATCTAAGTAGACCTTTCTACATCTGTCTTCATTTACAGCTAGGTTGTGAAGACCACTACCATCTAAGTAGACCTTTCTACATCTGCCTTCATTTACAGCTAGGTTGTGAAGACCACTACCATCTAAGTAGACCTTTCTACATATGCCTTCATTTACAGCTAGGTTGTGAAGACCACTACCATCTAAGTAGACCTTTCTACATCTGCCTACACTTACAGCTAGGTTGTGAAGACCACTGCCATCTAAGTAGTTCTTTCTAGATTTGCCTTTACTTACAGCTAGGTTGTGAAGACCACTGCCATCTAAGTAGATCTTTCTAGATTTGTCTTCACTTACAGCTATGTTGTGAAGACCAGTACCATCTAAGTAGACCTTTCTACATTTGCCTTCACTTACAGCTATGTTGTGAAGACCACTACCATCTAAGTAGACCTTTCTACATTTGCCTTCACTTACAGCTATGTTGTGAAGACCACTACCATCTAAGTAGACCTTTCTACATCTGCCTTCATTTACAGCTAGGTTGTGAAGACCACTACCATCTAAGTAGACCTTTCTACATCTGCCTTCACTTACAGCTAGGTTGTGAAGACCACTGCCATCTAAGTAGATCTTTCTAGATTTGCCTTTACTTACAGCTAGATTGTGAAGACCATTGCCATCTAAGTAGACCTTTCTACATTTGCCCTCACTTACAGCTATGTTGTGAAGACCACTACCATCTAAGTAGACCTTTCTACATTTGCCCTCACTTACAGCTATGTTGTGAAGACCACTACCATCTAAGTAGACCTTTCTACATTTGCTTTCGCTTACAGCTATGTTGTGAAGACCACTACCATCTAAGTAGACCTTTCTACATTTGCCTTCGCTTACAGCTATGTTGTGAAGACCATTACCATCTAAGTAGACCTTTCTACATTTGCCTTCACTTACAGCTAGGTTGTGAAGACTACTACCATCTAAGTAGACCTTTCTACATCTGCCTTCACTTACAGCTATGTTGTGAAGACCACTACCATCTAAATAGACCTTTCTACATCTGTCTTCATTTACAGCTAGGTTGTGAAGACCACTGCCATCTAAGTAGACCTTTCTACATCTGTCTTCATTTACAGCTAGGTTATGAAGACCACTACCATCTAAGTAGACCTTTCTACATTTGCCTTCACTTACAGCTACATTGTGAAGACCACTACCATCTAAGTAGATCTTTCTACATTTGCCTTCGCTTACAGCTATGTTGTGAAGACCAATACCATCTAAGTAGACCTTTCTACATTTGCCTTCACTTACAGCTAGGTTGTGAAGACTACTACCATCTAAGTAGACCTTTCTACATCTGCCTTCACTTACAGCTAGGTTGTGAAGACCACTACCATCTAAATAGACCTTTCTACATCTGTCTTCATTTACAGCTAGGTTGTGAAGACCACTGCCATCTAAGTAGACCTTTCTACATCTGTCTTCATTTACAGCTAGGTTGTGAAGACCACTACCATCTAAATATACCTTTCTACATTTGTCTTCACTTACAGCTATGTTGTGAAGACCACTACCATCTAAGTAGACCTTTCTACATTTGCCTTCGCTTACAACTATGTTGTGAAGACCACTACCATCTAAGTAGACCTTTCTACATCTGCCTTCACTTACAGCTATGTTGTGAAGACCACTACCATCTAAGTAGACCTTTCTACATTTGCCTTCACTTACAGCTATGTTGTGAAGACCACTACCATCTAAGTAGACCTTTCTACATTTGCCTTCGCTTACAACTATGTTGTGAAGACCACTACCATCTAAGTAGACCTTTCAACATTTGCCTTCACTTACTGCAAGGCTGTGTAGACCACTGTCATCTGGCAGTAGACCTTCCCATGGGATCTCGTCATCTATGTCATCATCAGCCCAGTGTGAAGACTTCTGAGAGAGTCTGTCGAGGTTGATGTCGGTGAGACTGCCATGTCGACTGGCGAGGGAGATGTGGGAGTAGCCTGGGTTTGCACAGCCCGATCCAAGACTGCCTGGGTGCTGGGGGACCTCCTACAAACATGTCTAGTCATCACTTGTCTACATTCTGCTGAGGAGCTGAATCATGTTGGCAATGCTTCCTAAATGCTGGAGACCAAGAGGGGGAGACAGAGCATGAAGGGTGGGAGACAGGGCATGAATGGTGGGAGACAGTGCATGAAGGGTGGGAGACAGGGCATGGAGGGTGGGGAGACAGGACACGGAGGGTGGGAGACTGGGCATGGAGAGTGGGAGACAAGACATGAAAGATGGGAGTCATGGCATGTTGGATGGGAGACATGGCATGGAGGGTGACAGACAGGGCATGGAGGATGGAAATTCAGGGCATGGTGAGTGGGGGAGACAGGGCATGGAGGGTGTGAGACAGGGCATGGAGGGTGGGAGACCGGGCATGGAGAGTGGAGGAGACAGGGCATGCAGGGTGGGAGACAGGGCATGGAGAATGGGAGACATGGCATGGTGGATGGGAGACATGGCATGGAGGGTGGCAGACAGGGCATGGAGGGTGGGGAGACAGGGCATGGAGGGTGGGAGACAGGGCATGGGGAATGGGAGACATGGCATGGAGGGTGGCAGACAGTGCATTGAGGATGGAGAGACAGGACATGGAGGGTGGGAGACAGGGATGGTGGGTGGCAGACATGGCATGGAGGATGAGAGACAGGGCATGGATGGTGGGAGATTGGGCATGGAAAGTGGGGGAATCTGGGCATGGAGGGCAGCAGACAGGGCATGGTAGACGGGGGGAGACAGGACATTGAGGATGGGAGACAGAGCATGGAGGGTGGCAGACAGGGCATTGAGGGTAGACGTGGGGCATGGAGGGTGGCAGACAGGGCATGGAGGGTGGCAGACAGGGCATGGAGGGTGCGAGACAGAGCATGGAGGTGGCAGACAGGGCATGGTGGGTAGACACAGGGCATGGAGGGTGGCAGACAGGGCATGGAGGGTGGGGAGGAAGGGCATTAAGGGTGGGGTGTTGATTGTGTGTGTGTCTGTATGTCGGTGTGTGCATGCATGTATATGGATGCATGTGTGCATCAGTCTTCTACATTTATACCCAAAAGGTTCTAGTCAGTCAGACCAGCAACCTACACAAGTTACTGGTCTGGTAGCCAGGACACTGGTCTGCATTTTGAAGAAAACATCTACAGTTCTACTGTATTCTACTTGTTGTATCAGCTGTCAAACTTCATTTGGTATTTGCAGAATGCAGCATGACAGTTTCCTTTCTAAGCCACCAAACTGGGTAAGCCAAGGCTCCCTAAACTATCATTGGTGCTTAACTAACATTGTTGTATGCCTGATCTTTCCCATCTTTCCAAAAAATTATATTACAGATTTTAGTCTTGATGGTGTCTTTCCCCAAACTCCAGACAGTATGGCTTATTTAGATTTGTTAGCTCTATTAGTGATGACACTTTGTTTTGATTTACCAAACCGACATTACACTGTACATTCTGAACATGTTTTCTACGATACTAAATTACTGTAATGTGTGTCCTTCATGGGTGCTGCATTTTGTGATAACAATTTCAAGGCAATAATTCTTGTAAACATTTGCTTCATTCAACAACCAGTTTTGAAGATCAGCTGATATGAATACTGCTGTTAAAAACATGGTATAGTTTCAGTACGCAGTCACATGGACCAGTAATTATAAAAAAAGTTACTGACCCGACAGAAAAGAAGATGGTCAGTGACCACCGGGTCAGCTAATATTTCAAACGTTGGTATGCACGTATGTGAAAAGCTTAGTACTCACGGTAGTAACAATGCTTGCATCATATGGAATGCAGTAGGCCATTGGTGGTGCAGCTTTCTGTTGGCGTGGCTGCAATGGCATGCGTTCTCTGATGTAGGGCAGCGAGGCACCAGAGGCCCGCACACACACAGCAAGTACAATGAAGAGAATAATGAGAGCCAGGATTGCCATAATGGCAATGAACCACACTTCTTGGTAGACCGGGGTTAATGCTGCCACAGGCACACCTGTTGTTGCTGGACTTGCTACAACAACAAATATAGAACATAACAATCAGGTCTGAACACATGGCAGTAGTCTTGAATGAATGAGTGAATGAAACTTTATTTCAACAACAACAGGCATAATGTAGCAAATTATAGTTATATACAATTGTTGAAAAAGGACAAGAAGTGTAGTACTTATGATTACTTGCCCTATTAACCAAAAACATACGTAATACAGTTTAACACTGTTTGTAATTACACATTTGACCTCACCATGCATAAAACATAATTCTCATGACCAATCAAGGCAGGCCGTTCTTTAAAAAGAAGTTATTAATAATAAAACCCCAACACGTCTTTTTTAAATACCTAGTCATTAAATGCATAACTATTCAATATTTTTCTTTATATTTGTTTTTGAAAAGATGAATATTTTGATAACAAATTAGTGATTTATTAAGCAAATTCCAGAGCTTAACACCTTTAATTGATAGACACATACTTTTCAAATTAGTACGAGCATAATAGTGTGTAAAATTATTAACCTTTCTGGTCGCATAGACAGATTCATACATTCTGAAAAGCTGTTGTATATTCTTTGGCAATTTATTGTGATATATGCCTTAAACATAATTATAACAGTTCTTAACTCCACTATATCAGGTACTTTATGAATGTGCAGATTACAAAATAACCTTGACGTATGGTCCAATCTCTTAGCACCGCATAGCAACCTCATTACCTTTTTCTGTAGCAAGATTAGGCATTCAACATTTGTTGAGTAAGTGTTGCCCCATATTTAAGCTCAGTATGTAATATAAGGCATAAAGAGTGAGTGGTATAATATAGCCATGCCACTTCTGTTAATCAAGAAACTAGCTCTGTACATAATTGCACAACACTTTGACAGTTTTTATTTCACTAAAGAAATGTGATTTTTCCATGTTAACCGGTCATCAACCAGAATTCCTAAAAATGTAGTGACTTTAACTCTATTGATTTCTTGCTCATTTATCTTTATTGGAATACTTGAATTCAATGTGTGATTTCCAAATACCTCAAGACACACCTTGGTCCATCAACGTCACCTCACTAGGTGGCCTAACTCAAGGTACACCTGTGTCCATCAACTTCACCTCACTAGGTGGCCTATCTCAAGGTACCCCTAGGTTCATCAACTTCACCTCACTAGGTGGCCTATCTCAAGTACACCTACGTTCATCAACTTCGCCTCACTAGGTGGCCTATCTCAAGGTACATCTAGGTTCATCACCTTCACCTCACTAGGTGGCCTATCTCAAGGTACACCTAGGTCCATCAACTTCACCTCACTAGGAGGCCTAACTCAAGGTACACCTAGGCCCACCAACTTCACGTCACTAGGAGGCCTAACTTATGGTACACCTAGGTCCATCAACTTCATCTCACTAGGTGGCCTCACTCAAAGTACACCTGGGTTCATCAACTTCACCTCACTAGGAGGCCTCACTCAAGGTACACCTAGGTCAATCAATTTCAACTCGCTAGGTGGCCTATCTCAAGGTACACCTAGGTTCATCAACTTCACCTCACTAGGTGGGCTCACTCAAGGTAGACCTAGATCCAACAACTTTACCTCACTAGTCGCCTCATGCATTATGGCCTGGAATGTGATCAAAACTGCTAGCATGT
This sequence comes from Escarpia spicata, assembly GCA_963995525.1. NCBI lineage: Eukaryota > Metazoa > Annelida > Polychaeta > Sabellida > Siboglinidae > Escarpia > Escarpia spicata. The sequence goes on along the minus strand of OZ023211.1, from coordinate 17,387,968 downwards.
TTTGTAGGCACAATGGTTCCTTGCAAACATGTAATTGTTGCATTCTGCAGTCACAAAAATAATAAAATCAAAACTGTTCAAGGAAATAATAACTTTTCTATGAAAACCACTTGTTTGAAATATTGACACTACTTTATTATCCATTACAATATCATCATCATCACTGTGCAGCCGTAGTGTTCTGTGGTTCGGCAAAGGTCTCAGCATGTTGTTTTCAAATCTGCCTGTCTTGCACTGTCCTCTGCCAGATGGTGCCCTTCCAGTACTCATCTAGTTCATCTCTCCACCATCTCGCCAGTCTTCCTCTAGATCATTTCCCTTCGTAAAGTCTCCAGGTTGTGATGCGCAATGCCCATTGGTTATCTCATAGTCTGGTTATGTGCCCTGCCCAAGTCCACTTTTGTCTTCTGATTTGTTCCATCACATCTTAGACCTTTGTCTTCCCTCTTACCTAGATGTTTGTTTTTCTCTCTCGATATGTGATGTTTAACATACTTCTTTCCATCTTTGTTTGTGTGGCTGCTAGCTTGTTCTTTGCCTGGATGGTGAGTGTCCAGCCTGTGGTGATTCTTCTTTGAAGCTCCTTGTCTTGGTTTTGTCTCTGATATTGTATCGTTGTCCCAGATAGACGTAGCTTTCAACGTTCTGCGTGGTGTTGATATATATATTGGTGTGTCATTTTCTAGCATCACTTTTGTCTTGGAAATGTTCATCTTCAGACCTTGTTTTTCACTTTCATCAGCTAGCTACTGTAGGATTTTTTGTAGTTCTTGCGATGTAGTAGCGCATATGAGTATGTCGTCGGTAAAGCGAAGATGACAGTTATTCTCTGTCTATCCTCAAGCCTCTGGTTTCCCAGGTGAGTCTTCAGGATATGCTTTCGAGTGTTGTTGTAAACAGCTTGGGCGATATGGTGTCACCCTGTCATACTCCTCTCTTGATGTTGATCTTGTTGCTCTTTTTGTGTAAGTGGACTGTCAACGAGCTTTTGGTGTAGATGTCTTTCAGGAGTTTGATGTACACATCGTCTATCCCCTGTTCTTGAAGGGAAGTTAGTATTGCTTGAGTTTGCACCGAGTCGAAAGCGTTCTCGTAGTTGAGAAAAGTGATGCAGAGCAGGATATTATATTCTCGGAACTTCTCTTTCAGTTGGTTTACGATGTGTTTGTTGTCTGTCATTGAGTACCTGCTTCTAAATCCTGCTTGCTCTCGTGGTTGGTTTTCTTTGAGTGACTTCTCTAGCCTATTCGTTAGTATCTTTGTGAGAAATCTGTAGATGTTCGATAATAGTTCGATTATAGTAGTTCTTTAAGTCTTTCTTATTTCCCTTCTTGAAGATTATCACCATCTTTGCATTCTTCCATGTGGTCGGAATTCGTATTTCTGATAAACATTTAGTATACAGCTTAGCCAGTGTCTTCGAGATGGTATCTTCTCCTGCTTTTAATGTTTCAATGTTTACACGGTCATTATGATGATATCATCACCGACACATGTCACTTGGCTAACAGCCATCTTCCAGTGACACCATTTGATTATCATTATTATATGATTACAATCATAAGAATCATCAAAATTATGTTAAACAAATCACTCAAATTCATCACCAGCCTGCCTCCGTACTATATAATATTAAACCGGAGTATTATTTAACACATTGTATGTGCTGTTACTGGTGATATATGACAACGAACTGAGAAGTTTGGTCTATTGAAATATATGTAAGTGAATAAAGACGCAATCCAACCATTTGTAATTGGTAGTGTAGTGTAAAAACGGTAATAGACTTACAAACAAAGGTAGAGTTTCATTTAATCAGTTTAATTACATTCTGAACATCTAAGATTTAAACATTCGATATTTTTTGTTCCTATTTGTGTGGTATTTACACTTGGTGATCTCTTGTTTATCAACTTATGCATGCATAATATATCTATATATAATATTGATACCAAGATTTGTATTCATCTTTCCATTTGATTAAATAATCTTTAGCTAGCTGACCAGATATGGAATTTTTATTACATTTAACCACTAACCGAATCTGTTTATATAACAATAAAAGCATTTAATTTAGCTAAACAATATAGATTCCAGAGCAGTGAATGCATGCATGTTAGCTACATGTGCAGTTCTCATAACAGTGAATGCATGCATGTTAGCTACATGTATGGTTCCAATAGCAGTTGGAACATGCATATTAGCTACATGTGTGGTTCCACTAGCAGTCAATGCATGCATGTTGACTACATGTATGGTTCCAGCAGCAGTCAATGCATGCATGTTGACTACATGTGTGGTTCCAGTAGCAGTCGATGCATGCATGTTAGCTACTTGTGTGTTTCCAGTAGCAATTGATGCATGTTAGCTACATGTGTGTTTCCGGTGTCAATTGAAGCATGCATGTTAGCTACATGTGTGTTTCCAGTAGCAATCTATGCATGCGTGTTAGCTACATGTGTTGTTCCAGTAGCAATTGAAGCATGCGTGTTAACTACATGTGTGTTTCCAGTAGCAATTGATGCATGTGTGTTAGCTACATGTTTGCATCTAGTAACTATCCTCAAGTTTTCACCATGCAGATAATTTACCTGGAGTTGTCACGTACACTGCAGGGCAACCAACAACAAGAATGATCAGTATAGCTACTACATTTATATGACATCAAATTTGATTATATTAATTCTATGTTTATTGCTTTTGGCATCTTATGATATCAGCAAACAATTTGGTAAAACTGTGCTTAGAAAACAAAATAGACTCCTGTCATTTCTACCAGGTCTTCACACACTGTAAAAGCAGAATAGATGAGTATAGTTGATTGCATGAGTGGTACATAATACATGGTATATTACAAACACATGAATGGTAACACACTACAGTACATTATGATTACATTAAAGGTTATTTATCCGATATATTTTGCTTTACTCTGAATATGTTTTCCTTTCATCAGCAAATAACATTTCTATCATGTCACAACTGTTTTTAACAGTGCATGATTAAGTGGTCATTCACAATTGTTCACTTTTACCTATTCATACAAAGTATATCAAAGAGGCAGGGGCTATTTATAAATATGCTGCCAGTATCATGTCAATTGCATAACTATACTGATTACAAAAACGTTTGTAAAAATTATTACGCAGTCTGAGCATGTCGGGTCATACTACATGCTAGCTGTGATTACATACCAACAAAGTCAGAGCATGCTGGGTCATACTACATGCTAGCTGTGTTTACTTACGTAGTCTGAGCATGCCGAGTCATACTACATGCTAGCTGTGTTTACTTACCAACATAGTCTGAGCATGTCGGGTCATACTACATGCTAGCTGTGTTTACTTACCAACATAGTCTGAGCATGTCGGGTCATACTACATGCTAGCTGTGTTTACTTACCAACATAGTCTGTGTGTGTCGGGTCATACTACATGCTAGCTGTGTCTACTTACGTAGTCTGAGCATGTCGGGTCATACTACATGCTAGCAAAAATAGATAAGCGAGCGAAAAATGAACAACTCGAGACATGTCCAAAATCACTCAGTTCAGTGGTCGCTAGCAAACTTATGGTTCATCCGATCCGAAAAATCTTGGTACCGTTTGAAAGATTACACCTGTTATTCTAGCACATACGTGGTTTCCCAATAATAATTCCTACAAGAACCTTCACACATATCTGTAATCATGTTGTTTCCAGTCTTTTACACACCAGCGAACCAACTTGTTTCGTCGACAAAGTTCACCCATCTACCGATAGGAGCGCAAATTCTAATTTGCATAGGTTTCAGACATGCGTATACTGGACCACTCGGTTTCTGCCTTACGCAATCATAATATGCAGTTTTCACCAACATTTTTTGAAATCGTTCAGCAACGTATCAATATTATTAATCAGAACCACTTATTGCATTAATGGAATGCAAACGAAACGTCAAATAAGTTGTTTTAGTTAAATACTTACAATATTCGTAAGACGATAATCACTTCACACGCCAAACGGAAGCACTCGGTTTCTGCCTCATCATGTTCAAAATCATCACTGTGCGACAACTCGCTATGCATTCACTGTATAAACTCCACGGGCTGTTCGTTAACATTCCTGTGATGATTAGGGTGAATAGTTGCTTACAATTTCGTCCGCTAAATTTTAATATTACAGTTGTTTACATCACCGTCACCGACATGGTGCACTGTAGTCACGTGGTCTGCGTTCGCTATGAAAATATACAGTCGCGCCCTGTTATAACGCGGATTCGGTTATAACGCGGTCGGTCGTGGACCCCGAATTTCTGCCGCCAGGGGGAAAATGGGCGCTATGACAAACTATTGTTTGTTTTTGCGCCGACATCAAACGAATCGTTTCTAATCTGCTAGTCATCCTCATGGTTTCCGCGGATCGCCAGGTTTCAGCGCCAGGCGGCTTGTAAAGTGCAATTGAAATTCACAAATACGCCTTGCTTAAGAATGGGTTAAAAACGTTTTAATACAGCTTAGTAGGCAAAATCAGTAAGCTAACATTGCGTAACAAATATTAGCTTTTCGCTGCGATGAACGCAAAGCTACTGCCTGTACTGGTGTGCCAAAATATTAATTCGTCAACCGCATATGAATTGGTGAATCGTAATATTTTTCGGCACGGTAAATGTGCTTTCTAAATTGGTATTTTGATATTGATTGAAAGACGAAGTTAAGCCAATTGTGAGCGTACTTATAGCTTTAAATCCTTAATCAACTCTAACACAGCGTTTCTCAAATAATTTGCGTATTCGGCTGCTGAGTGCCAGGTCATTATTTTAGATCTTACGTCAGCGGTACCATATTATCGTTCAGTTGACCGTGGCTTGTTGGTCTGTTGTTTATTTAAAAACGGTACACAATTCATGAATTTTATTCAGTTCAACATTGTCCAACAGTGTACGACATTTAAACAGAATACACACTGACATTGGCTGGCAGTTTAATAAGCTTCATAAACTGCATAAAGACTGCGCGATGTGCACACTTTGGTTGGCTTCGATGGCGTTCTTTGTGCAGCAGCGGTGTCGGTCGTAGCGCCCCTGACGGCAGATATGGGAACGCGCCATGTTTATAACGCGCCTCGTTTATAACGCGGCTTCATTTCGTGGACCCCGACTACCGCGTTATAACGAGGCGCGACTGTATGTCAAAAACCTGTTTGCCTCGTTTTAATTTGAGACAAATAATTTTGTTGCAAGTTTGTAGACATCCTTTGCTCATTGTGTCCGATATATCTGACTAAAGATGTATTTAATACGAGATCCAGCTATATAATTGTAATGAGGCAGAAACTCAGATAGGGCAGAAACCGAGTAGGTGATTATACTTCATAAGTTCTTGTTTTCATGCTATTTAGACTCCACCCACTTTGCAGACGACATAAACACAAGTAAACAAACTGTCTGTCAGCGTCCGGCGATCGCTAATGTAATGCCAACATTCAGTGAAACTTAATCTATCTTTTTTGACATGCAAAAATGGGTGGAGCTTAACATGTAAACATCAACTGCTGAGATCGGCCATGTGCGATGCCATAGCAACGCAGTGGTGATTGACAGGAAATGTGCAGTTTCGCCGACAGATGGCGAAGAATACCCGACGCTAACAACGTTCGCTGAGTTCAAGCGGATGAAAACAACCACATTTCAGATAAACACAATGGTGAAAATATACTTTAACATGATCAACTGTGCTATTTACTATGTAGATGAAAAGGTAATCTTTCAAACGGTACCAAGATTTTTGGGATTGGATGAACCGTAAGTTTGCTAGCGACCGCTGAATTGAGTGATTTCGGACATGTCCCGAGTTGTTCATTTTTCGCTCGCTTATCTATTTTTGAGCATGTCGGGTCATACTACATGCTAGCTGTGTTTACTTACCAACATAGTCTGAGCATGTCGGGTCGTACTACATGCTAGCTATGTTTATTTACCAACGTAGTCGTAGTGTGTTGGGTCATACTTCATGGTAGCTATGTTTACTTACCAACGTAGTCGGAGCGTGTCGGGTCATAGTGCATACTAGGTGTGTCTGCTGTACCATAGGCTGTCACCAATCTCACCCGAAACACATACGCTACAAGCAGAAACAGAGAGATGCACACAATGTACTACTTTAATACCTTAGGATGGTTCTGACCACAGAATCTTAAATTATTCTTCATAATCTAACAGTAAGCGCCCATAGTCTCTGGTTCCAGTAGCTAGTGTTAATGAAACTTCATGGTCATATAGCACTGCGTGGGTAGACCAGAATTTGTCTAGACAATTTTTGTAGTGTGTACTAGTACTACTACTACTACTGATTTGTAGTGATTGTGATAGAGAGAGAGAGGGAGGGGAGAGGGAGAAGAAGTGGAGAGGGAGAGAGAGGGAGATGGAGAGCAAGAGAAAGAGGGAGATAGAGGGAGAGAGAGGGACAGAGAGAGTGGGGAGATAGACAGATACACAGGGAGAGTGAGAGGGAGAAAAAGAGGTAGATAGGTAGGTAGGTAGACACTACTGGCTGTCAAAGTCACTGTACTTACTTTGATACTGTGACTGTCGGTAGGCACTGTATTGGCTATCAAAGCCAGTGTATTCAGCCTGCTCATCTTTGAAAAGCACAAATTCTTTCACCTCAGCATTGATGCGAAAGCAGTCAGCCCAGCTGACAATGATCACATTACCAGATGTCTTCACTTTAGGAGGATGTGATTGACGGTACACAGGAGCTGTATACAGAAGAAGACATTATTCAACGTCAGAATATTTCTGATTTTTTAAATACCAAGTAATCAATTTACCTTTTGTTTTCATACAGTTTATTCACCTTGGGCAACATTCTTGAGATGATTGCCACTTGATGGTGAAATGATATCCCTTCTGTGCAGTGCTGTCACTGGTGTAACCCCCAAGCAGTGGCCTGACTGACATGGTAACCTTTCTGTGCAGTGCTGTCACTGGTGTAGCCCCCAAGATGTGGCCTGACTGACATGGTAACCCTTCTGTGCAGTGCTGTCACTGGTGTAGCCCCCAAGCTGTGACCTGACTGACATGGTAACCCTTCTGTGCAGTGCTGTCACTGGTGTAGCCCCCAAGCTGTGGCCTGACTGACATGGTAACCCTTCTGTGCAGTGCTGTCACTAGCCCCCAAGCTGTGGCCTGACTGACCCTTTAAGAGATCATCATTTAGACATGTAACAGTTGTTATTGGTCCTCATCTCAATTCATGTTGCTTTTGGTTTTTGTTATCCAAATCACATATTTGCTTCTGGTGTATCTATCTGTGGGGTCTGCACATTGGTGTCTTTTTTGCATCTTCTTTCTGCTCTTTAATATGGTTCTTAGATACCACATCACCACCTAGTAGTAGTGGTAGTTATCTCAAGAAATTCACTAAAGGCATAGCAAATGTTATGAGAAAAAAGGTAAATTAGCTTTGAAATATTTCAGAATAACAACAACTTGAACCATCCAGTCAGATGAACTTCTTCTCGCATACTGGCAGAATACCGTTTTGTGGATGCTCTGTACAAGTCACTCAAACAAACTGTTGAAGCAGATGACATGTTAACAAGAGCAACATCAATGTGGACTAAATTCCACAATGCAAAATGTAGATAAAATAAAATAATATAATATTGATATTTAATTATATAAGTTGGCTTTTTTCAGACCTTTGTGCATTTTAGTATATTTCATCTTGTGACATTTTGTCTGGATATCATGATAATGACAACTATCATTACAAAACTAACTGCACAATCCATGATGAAAGTAAGCAATGAGGCAACATACTGGTATCTATATATGAGGTACTTAGTGAGGGAAGACAGATGTGTGGATGGGACTGTCTACCTGCTGGTGACGTCACACTGCTGGCTGTGACAGGTGATTCCAATTGACCAGCTGCATTGCTCACTAGAAGTTGGAACTCATACTTTCTGTAGGGTATCAGTCCTGTAATGTGCACGTTCAAAACGTTCTTGCCTCGTGCACGATTCACATACTGCCCCTTGGTACATGGCATTGTCACATCATCATTGTCATCAGCGTAGGGGTGAGGACATGCTTCCCTCATTGACAACTCGTACCTGTCACCAACACACACAAACTTCATCTACACTTTTCCATGTCTATTGTACTTTTCGAAATTATCAAGATACTTTGTGAAGATGAGTTTTACATTTGTAAGGGATGCCACACAACATTCATATGAAGCTGAAGCACAGTAATGTATCTAAGATATTGAGACAGTAGGCTTGATGGTAAACTGGCTTGACATACAAGAACATAGATGTCTGACATGGAAGGTGGATGGTACAGTCTACCATAGTCACAGCAACACAACCCACTGGACTGTACGTAAACTCAGTACAAGACAATAGCTATGACAGCAACACAACCCACTGAGCTCTACATAGACTCAGTACAAAGCTATAGCTATGACAGCAACACAACCGACTTATCTGTACGTAGACTCTGTACAAGGCTATAGCTATAACAACACAACCCACTGGTCTGTATGTAGACTCAGTACAAGGCTATAGCTATGACAGCAACACAAACCACTGGTCTGTACGTAGACTCAGTACAAGGCTATAGCAATGTCAGCAACACATCCCACTGGTCTGTACGTAGACTCAGTACAAGGCTATAGCAATGTCAGCAACACAACCCAACTGGTCTGTATGTAGACTCAGTATAAGGCTACAGCTATGACAGCAACACAACCCAACTGGTCTGTACGTTGACTCAGTGCAAGGCTATAGTTATGACAGCAACACAACCCACTGGTCTGAACGTAGACTTAGTTCAAGGCTATAGTTATGACAGCAACACAACCCACTGGTCTGTACGAAGACTCGGTACAAGGCAATAGCTATGACAGCAACACAACCCACTGAGCTCTACATAGACTCAGTACAAAGCTATAGTTATGACAGCAACACAACCCACTGGTCTGAACGTAGACTCAGTTCAAGACTACAGCCTTGACAGCGACACAACCCACTGGTCTGTACGTAGACTCAGTACAAGGCAATAGCTATAACAGCAACACAACCCACTGAGCTCTACATAGACTCAGTACAAAGCTATAGTTATGACAGCAACACAACCCACTGGTCTGAACGTAGACTCAGTTCAAGGCTACAGCTATGACAGCAACACAACCGACTGGTCTGTATGTAGACTCAGTACAAGGCTATAGCTATGACAACAACACAACCCACTGGTCTGTACGTAGACTCAGTACAAGGCTATAGCTGTGACAGCAACACAACCCACTGAGCTCTACACAAACTCAGTACAAGGCTATAGCTATGACAGCACCACAACCCACAGAGCTCTACATAGACGCAGTACAAGGTTATAGCTATGTCAGCAACACAACCCACTGGTCTGTATGTAGACTCAGTACAAGGCTATAGCTATGTCAGGAACACAACCCATTGAGCTCTATGTAGACTCGATACAAGGCTATAGCTATGACAGCAACACAACCCACTGGTCTGTACGTAGACAGAGTACAAGGCTATAGCTATGACAGCAACCCAACACGCCAGTCTGTACGTAGACTCAGTACAAGGTTATAGCTATGACAGCAACACAACCCACTGGTCTGTACGTAGACTCAGTACAAGGCTATAGCCATGACAGCAACACAACCCACTGAGCTCTACATAGACTCAGTACAAAGCTATAGCTATGACAGCAACACAACCCATGGGTCTGTACATAAACTCAGTACAAGGCTATAGCTATGACAGCAACACAACCCACTGGTCTGTACGTAGACTCAGTACAAGGCTATAGCTATGACAGCAACACAACCAACTGAGCTCTACATAGACTCAGTACAAGGCTATAGCTATGACAGCAACACAACCCATTGAGCTCTACATAGACTCAGTACAAGGCTATAGCTATGACAGCAACACAACCCACTGGTCTGTATGTAGACGCAGTATAAGGCTATAGCCTTGACAGCAACACAACCCACTGAGCTCTACGTAAACTCAGTATAAGGCTATAGCTATGACAGCAACACAACCCACTGAGCTCTACATAGACTCAGTACAAGGCTATAGCTATGACAGCAACACAACCCACTGGTCTGTACGTAGACTCAGTACAAGGCTATAGCCATGACAGCAACACAACCCAATGATCTGTACGTAGATTCAGTACAAGGCAATAGCTATGACAGCAACACAACCCACTGAGCTCTACATAGACTCAGTACAAAGCTATAGCTATGACAGCAACACAACCCACGGGTCTGTATGTAGACTCAGTACAAGGCTATAGCTATGACAACAACACAACCCACTGATCTGTACGTAGACTCAGTACAAGGCTGTAGCTATGACAGCAACACAACCCACTGAGTTCTACATAGACTCAGTACAAGGCTATAGCTATGACAGCAACACAACCCATTGAGCTCTACATAGACTCAGTACAAGGCTATAGCTATGAGAGCAACACAACCCACTGGTCTGTATGTAGACTCAATATAAGGCTATAGCCTTGACAGCAACACAACCCACTGAGCTCTACGTAAACTCAGTACAAGGCTATAGCTATGACAGCACCACAACCCACTGCGCTCTACAAGACGCAGTACAAGGTTATAAATATGCCAGCAACACAACCCACTGGTCTGTATGTAGACTCAGTACAAGGCTGTAGCTATGACAGCAACACAACCCACTGGTCTGTACGTAGACTCAGTATAAGGCTATAGCTATGCCAGCAACACAACCCATTGAGCTCTATGTAGACTCGGTACAAGAAGGTGTCAACAAATGTCAACCGACTATGTGTAGGAAAGAAATGTGACTGACTGTGTGATCTTGCCATTCGGTTCAGTTGGAGGCTGCCAGCTGACATCCATACTGGTCGATGTGACATTGCTGATGAGTGGAGGTGACAGGCCACTTGGACGCCTCGCCTTAGTTGTCACATGAACCACTGGACTGTATGTACACCCGGCAGCAGTGCAGGCAGCCACCTTGAGCCTGTACTTGGTGGCGGCACGCAGGGCAGAGTCTTCTCCCAATGTCACTTCCACAGCAGAACTGTTCTTCACCTGACAACATACCATTCATCCAGTAGCTTCACATGCATGTAGGTGATGAATCCATTCACTTACCAAGAGTCCAGTAATTGTACATTAATATATAGCCCAACACTCCTAACATATATTATTAGTGTTATTTTTAAACATATTCATATTGCTAATATCAACACAACCAGTAGATTATTTGTACAATTATTGCCTTCTCAGAGAATTATGATTTTATTACAGTCTTTTTGGACCTCCACGCCTGTATTGAGAATTTTTAAAGACTATAGGTTGCTTTATACAGCAGTATAATTAGATGTTTTCTTATACAGTTACCTGTACATTATATTTCTCCTAATTACCCCAATAATTTTACATCCCTTCTGCAATCCCACATTGCTCAGAAACGTTCATACCAGCACTAATTATTACTGGGTAAGATGATATTGAAAAGTGTGTCTGCCTTTGTTATGATGATAACATACATGGCCAAGCCACTCTGTATACTGGTTATATTTACAAATACATAATGTATCAAACAAAACAAAATCACTGACATACCATTGTTCCATTGAGATAAATCTTGAAGCGGATTATGTTGCCATTGGGATGGATTGGGTTCAGCAACTTTAGTTTGATGGTTGTCTCGGTGACAATCTGGCAGAGCAATCACACAGGTCAACACAGCTTGCATTACCAACGATAATACATAGTATACTCGGGTCAACACAGTGTGAATGTGCACCATCAACAATGACAGATAGTATACAGAGGTCAACACAACTTGAATGTGCATCATCAACGATAACAAATAGAATACAGAGGTCAACACAGCAAGAATGTACATCACCAACGATGACAGATAGTATACAGAGGTCAACACAGCTTGAATGTGCATCATCAACGATGACAGATAGTATACTCAGGTCAACACAGCATGAATGTGCATCATCAACGATAACAAATAGAATACAGAGGTCAACACAGCAAGAATGTACATCACCAACGATGACAGATAGTATACAGAGGTCAACACAGCTTGAATGTGCATCATCAACGATGACAGATAGTATACTCAGGTCAACACAGCATGAGTTTACATTATCAACAATGACAGATAGTATACTCAGGTCAACACAGCATGGATTTACATCATCAATAATGACAGATAGTACACTCAGGTCCACACAGCATGAATGTGCATCATCAACAATGACAGATAGTATACAGAGGTCAATGCAGCATGAATGTACATCACCAACGATGACAGATAATATACAGAGGTCAACACAGCATGAATGTGCATAAACAACAAAGTTAACACAGCTTGAATGTGCATCATCAATGATGACAGAAAGTATACAGAGGTCAACACAGCATGAATGTGCATCATCAACAATGACAGATAATATACAGAGGTCAATGCAGCATGAATGTACATCACCAACGATGATAGATAATATACAGAGGTCAACATAGCTTGAATGTGCATCATCAATGATGACAGAAAGTATACAGTGGTCGACACAGCATGAATGTGCATCATCAATGATGACAGATAGTATACAGAGGTCAACACAGCTTGAATGTTCATCATCAACAATGACAGATAGTATAGAGGTAAACGCAGATATAGTTAACCTGTGAAGTTAAGAATTGTGTCATTAAATGATTGTTGATCCTGTTATATGAACTGATGACCACATAGCAATGACCTGGGCATATCATTGATGGCAAGATGACAAGGACATCTTGCGGCAGTGTCGACAACTACATGCTAGGTGTAATGCGCTTTTGAGAAAATGTTACATATATTCTACAAAAATGAAGCTGACAATGTTCTGTTCTCCAATGTTTACTGTTCAACTATGGTGGAATTACACAGTAGCAAGTATCCATAAGCTCCATTTTGCATGCAATAATGTTTTTCAATTATTACTGCGTGAGCCTAAATACTGCAGGGCTTCTACCATGTAGAATACCTTGTACCTAATAGTAAAGCTGTGATTAGAAATCTTGTAATCTTGTATGTAAATTCATGCTGCGACTTGATGCCTTTTATAATAAGTTGGTGATTGCAATTGTCAACAGTGATTTAAAGTGGCTTTCGAGGATACAATGACATTGGATAAAGATGTTGTATATATACATAATAGTTTTGATTGAGTCTACATATGGTAGCCTCCCATTGTGCAATATTCTTATAATTTTTGTTTGCTTTTTCTGTGTTCTTTTTACGTTTATATAGACATATGTACATGCTGCACTGTTGAGTCTGAAATTAAGATATTGAATTGAAAAAAATTGAACTGAATATATTCAGATGGTATTACAACATTGGCCTTCTTTGTATGTCATCAAGATGACTATTGAATAACATCGTAAAGATATGTATGACTGGAGAGTGAATGGTTGGCACCTTGACAAGTGGCACAGGTACATCTTGTGGTGGGGCCTCCTTGCTGGTCACTCGGGCCCAAACACTGGCAGTCATGCCCTGTGAGTTGAAGGCTTGCACCATGTACTCATACTGTGTGTACGGCCGTAGAGCAGAGTCCGTGTCCATGCAGCGCTTCTCCATACTTCCGTTAATATTGCACACAAGTGTGCGTTCTCCACCTGACAAATCACCATTGGCACAATTCAGTGCTACATTTATATGCATATTTGAGCAAAAAATAATAAATAATAATACACATTATTTTGTTATTAAACATAAGCACACAACAGAAGAACAGGGCCCGATTTCATGAAACGACTAAGAACGTTCTTCACGCTAAGATGATTGTCTTAGTAAATTTTGCGATTTTTTTATATGTGCAAACATAGGAGTTTACACAAAACATGTGACGCTAAGTAATTGCATAACTTTAAGTACGCTTCATGAAACCGGCCCCAGGTTTCTTAATATGTAAACCTTACAATTCACTGCTAAGTCAAGTAAACAGTTTGTGTACAACCTTGTAAACACAGTGTGCTGCAAAATGTTTCGGTTTAAATTTTTTGAATTTGTACTTAAACTTTGAAATGCAGAATTGTAAATAGTGCAGTCATTGTAGACATATACAGCACTTTGGTTATTTGTTCAACCGTGTGTACTGCCAACCTAACAACAGTCAACACTGTATATGACCAGCTTACCACCATTCAACACTGTGTACTACCAAACTACTAACATTCAACTGTGAGTGCTGCCAACCAACTAGCATTCAACCATATGTACTGCCAATTTATCCACGTTAATCCTTGTGTACTGCCAACTTACCCGTGTTAAGCCCTGTGTACTGTCAACTTACCCCTGTTAAGTCCTGTGTACAGCCAACTAACCTGTATTAAGTCCTGTGTACAGCCAACTTACCTGTGCTAAGTCATGTGTACAACCAACTTACCTGTGTTAAGTCCTGTATACAGTCGCCGGTAGACCTCGTAGTGTACAATCACCCCGTTTGGCTGACTGGGCACAGTCCACTGTACTTGCACCCCTTTATGCTCCCCCACACTGTTGGTGTAGGCCAGCAGCTTGGGCAGCTGAAGACCCAGGGGTGGGGCTTCAAGGGTACGTACATTAGCAGACACACTGGTCACACAACCACTGCTCGTGCATGCCTGCACACGGAATGAATACTGGCTCCATTGCTTAAGGCCATCCACCAATGTAGTGAATTGTAGGCGTGAGAAGACAACATCATTGTCCATGTACAATGTGTAATTATATATCTTGCCATTGGGGTTGGTGGGTTGCTTCCAGCTCGCCCGTATAGATGTAGATGACATAGCTTGGAGGGACGGAGCATCCAGATCTGATGGTGCCGATTCACTTGTTGTGATAGTAGCAGGTGGACTCTCCACCCTGCCCTTGCTGTTGTGTGCTGTCACGCGGTATGTGTACAGTTGGCCAGCGACCACATCAAAGTCTGTGTAAGAGTGACCTGTGGTTGTAGTGTAGATCTGTGTGCCATCACGTCGCAGGTCATATGATGTCACAATACCGTTGGGCTTGAGCGGACTCTTCCAGGACACTTCTACTGCATTCGACCTGGTCAGCTGCAATGTTGGTCGTAGCATACTTGCTGGCTCTGCCTCATTTGGACGTCCAATCTCAGAAGTGCTGGTTGTACACCCTCCAAATGTACATGCAGTCACGCTGAATGAGTAGGCTTGGTATGGAACCAGATTGGATACTGTATATGTGTACCCCATGCCTGAGTAAACAGAATTATTGTCAACCTTCAAATGGTATATATGAATCTTACCATTTGTGACTTGAGGCTTGGTCCATGTGACAGCAATAGATGATGAGGAAATGGTTGTGAGAGAGGGTGGGGCCATGAAGTGGGGTGCTGTCTCACCAGTGCGGGCGACAGTTGGTGCACTAGCAGTGCATCCCCCACCAGTGCACACTGTAATCACATACGAGTAGTAGGTATATGCCACAAGACCTGTGTCTAGGTAGTCTTTAGTGCTAGTCACACTGAAGCTCCACGGTGTGTGGTTGCGCTGCAGCTGGTAACTCTGAATGACGCCATTAGGTATTGTAGGCTGTGTCCACTCTATCTTCAGTTGACTGAAAGCTCCTGCAACCTGGGAAACAATAGGTGGGGCAACACCTTCTGGCGGCGCTTCATCTGTCTCCACTGACTGCCACACACTGTCACTGAATCCCTCAGAGTTTATCCCACGAATCTTGTACTGGTACTTTGTGTATGGCTTCAGGTTGGTGTCAATGTATGTATACTCATCACTGTCTGTTTTCTCAGTCTGGTATACAACTGTCGGCTGTGAAAGTTGACGCTTGCGCCTTCGTCTCTCTGACCGACGCCATACTTCATAGGATAACATCTTTCCATTAGGATCAATGGGTACCCTCCACTTAATGACAGCCTGAGTGGAGGTTGTTTCAGCTATCAGTGGTGCTGGTTGATTCTCAGGAGCAATTTCAGCAGTGTAGAATGACTGATTGTTGGACCGCGCACATCCACCATTCGTGCATGCTTCCAGCAGCATGCTGTAACGTGTGTATGGCATAAGTCTACGCATCTCAAACTCACGATTCAGCCCTTGATACAATGGGTTGACATTGCCTACTTCATATATAAGATAGTTAGTGATTAGCCCATTTGGTGCACTTGGTGGATCCCACCGCAAAATGACACTTGTCCCTTTTGCAAGTTTCTCAACATTGAAAGGATGGAGGTATGCTGGTGCAGTCTCAGCAGTGGTAGTACGAGTCCATGCACTTGAGACATTTCCAGCCTTGTTCAGTGCAACGACCCTCACTTGATAGGCTGTGTAGGGCTGCAGTCCACTCACAGATGTCTTGAGCACACTGCCTGCCACCCGCACAGACCGCACCGATGACTTTCTGGTTGGATCCTGTCTGACTGCAGTAAACTGGATCTTGTAAATCTGGATTATCCCATTTGCCTTAAGTGGGGCTTTCCATGAGAGGGAAAGTGAATGAGCCCCAGTGACTGACACAGTGGGAGCGTAGATCACCTGTGGGGCAGCCTCAAGAGTTCGTACCCCTGCCCATGCACTCACTGTTTCACCCTTTGAGTTAACTGCTGTTACTTTGTATTCATAGCTGGTGTATGGCGAGAGATCGGGTCCAACATTGTTGATGTGTAGCGTGTCTCCAATAACAACATTGATCAACATTCCCTCATCCGTTCGACCAGCCAGACGCCTGTGTATCCAGTACTTTATAATCACTCCATTGGCATGAACTGGTGGATGCCATGAGATGTCAACACGGGATGGTCCCTTAGCAACTAAAGAGGGTGGCAGCTGGCCTGCAGGCAGATCCTCAAATGTGCGCACTCTTGTGCCTGGCCCAGTGCCACATCCGGTAGAACATGCTTGTATGCGAACTATGTAAACCGTGTATGGTAGAAGGTTATCAACCAACAGATCCATATCAAGTCCTACACCACGGTCCATTTCCATTGCCGTCCCAGCATTGAGCAGCACATGATACTGGTCTATCTGACCGCCAGGCTGGGTAGGGGAGTCCCACGCTACAAGGAGTTGTGTTGAGGCTATCACGGTGACGTTAGGGGCAGAAATGCCAGCAGGAGTTTGCTGTGGCATAGTCACCATGACTGGGGTGCTGTTGGTACCACCAGCTCCAGACAGAGCTTCAACAATATAAGAATAGTGGATTGTCGCCATCAAGTCCGTGTCTGTATGGTTGAATGTGTCCGACCCTACCTCAGTGGCTATAATATATGGTCTGTATGCAGTGGATCGGTACAGCCTGTAGACTAGGAGCAGACCATTGAGATGGGCAGGCTCTCTCCAGTACAGTTCCAGTACACTCGCATTGACAATGACAGCACGGGGCATTGGCAAGCCTGAAATACACCAACACAAACTGTTATGTGAAAATCCAAAAAATGTTGGTAAACAATTACATTTTATAAAGATAACTCGAGGTGCAGTGAGCAATTGTGCTGTTTATTACACTGCACTCTCAGTAAGTAACCCTCAACATGGCTGCCACAAAGAAAATTATTTTCATAGTGTACATTTTTCATTATAGCATCCATATTGGATTGTAAAATGGTAACTCTGGCCAATCAATATGTTGTGGTCTGTCAACCTTTCCCCAAAGATGCGTCTAACACTTTAAGGAAACACATTTCTTAGATTTCTGACCTGACTAGTATCTATTTAAAAACTGATACTTAATAATTGTATCATTACTATTCACTGCCATAGATTCACATTGATAAAAGTAAGTTCTTATATAGCACTGTATCCAGTCCTTAGGACTGCTCAAAGAACTTGATTCCCAGGCAGACCTATTCAATTGAACACCATCCTGACTTCTCTGGGAAGCATCCAGTCAAGCTGCAATTAATGCACGAAGTTTATTCGTACATAAATACCCACCACTGTTTATGGCCAGGTACTCAATCATAAAGGTGAGTGAACTGGAGCAACAGGATGTGAAAGAAATTGCCCAAGGTTTGACCCTGCAGCACAGGATTCGAACCCGGGTTCTCTCAGTCGAGAGTCCGAAGCACTGTTAATGGAAAAATACAGGATTTCCATGCAGCATGAAGGCATGTCTGTATGAGGGTGCAGTCCAGTCAACCCAAGCTCGACAATACTCTAGCCACATACATGTGGCTGATACAGAGTTCTGAGCTGTACATAAGAAGAAGGAGAAGAACCATGATCCATGGCTGCTAAGGTTGGCACATTGACAAATCAGTCAAGAGAGATGTCGCATGGGCGTAATGCCTTGATGTCCACAGTCAGACTGGCTCTTCTGCCCGTGAAGAAGTGTGGGCAGAACAGCCATCACTAGTACATGATGTTGTGGAAGCCATTAAGACACCATGATGGAGATGGCCATGTCATAAGACAGCGTGAGGACTGCCTCTTGCACTGTGTGCTGTGGGCAATATCCCTGTCATGTCTGCTGCATCACTCCCAGTCTCTCATGGCATTACTTTGTCGCCCAATCACCGAATGTTTCGCAGACTTTGCCACCTATTCCCACCAATTCCATGACACATGACGTGTATGGTTAAGCTGTTCCCCTTATTATTATTATTGCTATTATTATGCTTTTCGCTCACTATACTTTTGTGTTACTGTACTGTAGTGTCACTACACTCTTGTACTGTAGTGTCACTATACTGTTTTGTCACTACCTGCTGTGTACTTGTACTCTACTGTGACTGTACTATTGTACTGCTGTACCACTGTACTCTAGTGTTATTGTACTGTAGTGTCCCTGTACTGTTGTGCTGCTGTGTCACTGTAATGTATTACCACTGTATTTTTGTTGTTGTGTAATTTTACTGTAGTGTCACTGTATTCTTGCACTGCTTGTCAGTGTACTGTTGTGTCACTGCCCTGTTGTGTTATTGTACTGTTGCCCACAACTGGTACAAATACAGTAATTTTGTACTTGAGTAAATGTAACTAGGGAAACAGCTATTCAAGTTGTGTCGAATCCGGACCCATCTTGATTTTGCCATTATAACTTGAGTTTTGCCTAACTTTGATACCTCAGTGAGTTAGTTCCACCATTCAACATAATTCCTGGCATATTTATATTACGAAAATACGACCATGTTTGTGCTAGTTTGCGCCGCTGCAGTCGTGCATACCGCATTGCATGTGTAAAATGAGCGAAATAGCAGCGTATGTTGATGCATGCCAGCTAACCAGGGTGCTATTTACACCTCAAAAGCTAAGACGCAATATTCCTAAACGTAAATATGCCTGGGATAATGTTGAATTTATACCCTTGCATTCTTAACGTAACATAATATTTTTGTGACCATTTATCAATGTATTCTGTTTGTATTATCCCAGATATTTTTTATTCAACCAAGACAATATTTTTCAAACACTCAGTTGCTCCGCTCAGCCACAACGAAACTGTCTACTGCAAGAGAATAAATACTAACCGGTCCCTTACTACATAGCTAGCCATATATTCGCCAGGTGGCACCATCGTCTCACTGTTTGGGTGTGCTAAGCAAGCGTGTCGTCCGAGTTGGATACATTCACCTTTCGATCAAACATTTTGGAATATACTACGTGTTTAGTGCTATTAATGTAGGTTGCTTAGTGTTACCAGCTATTTATATATTCACGTGTGGTCAAGAGGATACAAGAACGCTGCAAAGTCTCCAGATATGTGTAAAAAAATGTTATGTAAAAGATCGTAAAATGTCGCAGTAACTTGATATCGGGGGAGAGGATATTGCATTACGGATTCACGACATTGCCAAAAATGGGGGTGTACGCTAATTAGGGCATGTACGCTAATTAGAACGAATATGGTATATATATCAATCTGAGTTAGGTGTGCCAACATAGGTCACACCTTTGGACTATGTCTACGTATAAATACAAAAAATGTCATTACATTCGGAAAAGTGCAGGTACTTGTATTTCGTTACAATTAAAAGTACATATAAAAATGAATTTGTACTCAAGTAAAGTACAATGTTTTATTTAAGTAAAGTAATGAAGCTCTGTTGCATTACTGTACTGTTGTGTCACTGTATTGCTGTACTGCTATGTCATTGTACTGAAGCATCACTGTACCATTGTGACACTGTAATATAGTGTCACTGTACTCTTGTACTGCTATGTTACTGTATAGTAATGTTACTGCATCGCTGAACTGCTATGTCACTGTACTGTAATATCAGTACAGTTGTACTGCCATGGTATTGTTGTATTGCAGTGTCACTGTCCTATTGTACTGCTGTACTGCTGTACTGCTGTATCACTGAATTGTAATGTCACTGTACAATAGTTTAATTGCTGCAATGCTGTGTTAAGTTAGTATCATTGTGCAACGTGTTTACCTTCTGGCCTGTCTTGTTTAGTTCTCTTCCTGACGTCAGTGCTGTTTCTACAACCTGCTCCAGTGCATGCTGACAGCACAAACACATACTCTTCATAGGGTACCAAACCTACACAACACCACACAAAAACATCTATTAAGAAGGCATGCAAGACTGAACATAACTATTTTAAAGGTTACAGTGACATGAACAAACAACAACATTAGTTAAGACCTTAAGTCATGTAAAACTATTAAGTCACAAGTGATTCAGAAGAATGAATTAGATTGAGTTATGAAATTTACAAAAAAATGATTTGACTTTTCTATTCAGCTACTGTACAGAAATATGTCTACACCAGGACAGGTAAGTTCTTATATAGTGCAGTATCCAGTCCTCAGGACTGCTCAAAGCAGTTTACACTTTACTCCCTGGCAGATCTGTTTAATCGAACACCATCTCGACTTCTCTGGGAAACACCCAGCCACACTGCAATTAATGCATGAAGACTATTCGTACACAAATGTACATCACTGTTTATAGCCTGGTACTCATTCATACAGCAGAGTGAACTGGAGCAATGTGAAGTGAACGAATTTTCCCAAGGTTCGACACGGCAGCACAGGATTCGAACCCGGGTCCTCTCGGTTGAGAGTCCGATGCTCTAGTCATTGTGCCACTGTGTGCCACTAGTTAATGTGTATTGATGTGTACTCTCTGACTGATCAACTCACAAGTTAATGTGTATTCTCTGACTGATCAACTCACCAGTTAATGTGTATTCTCTGACTGATCAACTCACCAGGTAATGTGTATTCTCTGATTGATCAACTCACCAGTTAATGTGTATTCTCTGACTGATCAACTCACCAGGTAATGTGTATTCTCTGACTGATCAACTCACCAGTTAATGTGTATTCTCTGACTGATCAACTCACCAGGTAATGTGTATTCTCTGACTGATCAACTCACAAGTTAATGTGTATTCTCTGACTGATCAACTCACCAGTTAATGTGTATTCTCTGACTGATCAACTCACCAGGTAATGTGTATTCTCTGATTGATCAACTCACCAGGTAATGTGTATTCTCTGACTGATCAACTCACCAGTTAATGTGTATTCTCTGACTGATCAACTCACCAGGTAATGTGTATTCTCTGACTGATCAACTCACCAGTTAATGTGTATTCTCTTACTGATCAACTCACCAGTTAATGTGTATTATCTGACTGATCAACTCACCAGGTAATGTGTATTCTCTGACTGATCAACTCACCATTTAATGTGTATTCTCTGACTGATCAAGTCACCAGTTAATGTGTATTCTCTGACTGATCAACTCACCATTTAATGTGTATTCTCTAACTGATCAACTCACCAGGTAATGTGCATTCTCTGACTGATCAACTCACCAGGTAATGTGTATTCTCTGACTTATCAACTCGCCAGTTAATGTGCATTCTCTGACTGATCAACTCACCAGGTAATGTGTATTCTCTGACTTATCCACTCACCAGTTAATGTGTATTCTCTGACTGATCAACTCACCAGTTAATGTGTATTCTCCGACTGATCAACTCACCAGTTAATATGTATTCTCTGACTGATCAATTCACCAGGTAATGTGTATTCTCTGACTGATCAACTCACCAGTTAATGTGTGTTCTCTTACTGATCAACTATCAGTTAATGTGTATTCTCTGACTGATCAACTCACCAGGTAATGTGTATTCTCTGTCTGATCAACTCACCAGTTAATGTGTATTCTCTGACTGATCAACTCACCAGTTAATGTGTATTCTCTGACTTTTCAACTCATCATTTAATGTGTATTCTCTGACTGATCAACTCACCAGGTAATGTGCATTCTCTGACTAATCAACTCACCAGGTAATGTGTATTCTCTGACTTATCAACTCGCCAGTTAATGTGCATTCTCTGACTGATCAACTCACCACGTAATGTGTATTCTCTGACTTATCAACTCGCCAGTTAATGTGTATTCTCTGACTGATCAACTCACCAGTTAATGTGTATTCTCTGACTGATCAACTCACCAGTTAATGTGTATTCTCTGACTGATCAACTCACCAGTTAATGTGTATTCTCTGACTGATCAACTCACCAGGTAATGTGCATTCTCTGATTGATCAACTCACCAGGTAATGTGTATTCTCTGACTTATCAACTCGCCAGTTAATATGCATTCTCTGACTGATCAACTCACCAGGTAATGTGTATTCTCTGACTTATCAACTCGTCAGTTAATGTGTATTCTCTGACTGATTAACTCACCAGTTAATGTGTATTCTCTGACTGATCAACTCACCAGTTAATGTGTATTCTCTTGTTGATTACCCAGACCTGCCTACCCCAAAAACTTCCTGTCAGTAATCCATCTTCCCATTTACACTGATTTTCAGGAATATAGGCTTGCTGTCAGTAATAGTTCAGAACCGTGTCAGATATTGTTACGAAAAGAACACCACTGACACTGTCAGTAATACTTTGATACTGTGACTATGACGATAGTTGCACCCAAAACATAATTGTCTCTAATAAACTATGAGGTGTTCTGAAGTGTTCAGTTAACAAGGTAAGGTAGATGTTCATAACCAGCATTGATGGAAATCAAACGTGAAGAAGTGTAACTGTAATGTATCCACATTGTAATTCTGATTTGATGTAAGTTTCAAAAACTGCATGCTGACTACAAAAACTTGACAAATTATAACAATGCATCACGTCATTGTCTATTTGTGGTGTCATTAGGATTAATATTAGTAGCTGGTATACCTAGGGCCAGGCTATAGACTACACAGTATAGTAGCTTGACTAGATCAAAGACAGTCATGCCGGGGGACAGCAAAACCATTACGTTACGCTAGTCATCGACATCGTCTAGACTCTACTAGTCTACTCAACTCTAGTATATAAGCCTATCACTGTATTATAGGCTGAAAATGATAGACTAAACTCAATAAATACACTAACTTAGTCTTAGTACAGTCAGTTGGCCTAACACTACAAGTACAACACTCACTACTCTGTCACTAGTACTAGTCTAATGTCATAGTCAGTACCTGCAATTATCCCGGTCACCAGTGACCATGGCATGCGATTGTGAAATAGGAAAATAAATTTTGCGTATACCGGCAATATGTAAAGCCGACTCCCTTCTTTAAACTTGACAATACGGGCTATGTCTGCGTGCATGCTGTTATAAACGTTTGCAGTACACATTTCTTCTTGGCTGTTAGTGGTGCCGTTTCGATCCTCGGCATCATTTCATGCTGCGTGAGTCGTGACTTCGTTTTGTTTGAGCGCCATGAGCGCAGAAATTAGAATTTGTCGTAACGCTGTTTCCTATTGGTCAGATTACGACCAGAAGCAGCAAATGAAAAACCATATCACAACAAGCAGCGAATATATGCTGCCACCTGTTGATTAAAGTGAAGCTAAATTTGAGGAGTACGGAATTGATTAACGCTCATTGTGACAATGAAAGAATCCGTAATATTTTCATCCCTCGCCGTAATACCGTAATTTTAGGTGTATTTCCGGAATGATTCCGGACAATCCGGAATGGTAGGCAGGTCTGATCACCTCACCAGTTAATATGTATTCTCTGACTGATCAACTCACCAGTTAATGTGTATTCTCTAACTGATCAACTCACCAGGTAATGTGTATTCTCTAACTGATCAACTCAACAGTTAATGTGTATTCTCTGACTGATCAACTTACCAGTTAATGTGTATTCTCTGACTGATCAACTCACCAGGTAATGTGTATTCTCTGACTGATCAACTCACCAGTTAATGTGTATTCTCCGACTGATCAACTCACCAGTTAATGTGTATTCTCTGACTGATCAACTCACCAGGTAATGTATATTATCTTGTTACTCAACTCACCAGGTAATGTGTATTCTCCGACTGATCAACTCACCAGTTAATGTGTATTCTCTGACTGATCAACTCACCAGGTAATGTGTATTCTCTGACTGATCAACTCACCAGGTAATGTGTATTCTCTGACTGATCAACTCACCAGGTAATGTGTATTCTCTTGTTGATCACCTCACCAGTTAATGTGTATTCTCTGACTTAGCAACTGGCCAGTTAATGTGTATTCTCTGACTGATCAACTCACCAGGTAATGTGTATTCTCTTGTTACTCAACTCACCAGTTAATGTGTTTTCTCTGACTGATCAACTCACCAGTTAATGTGTATTCTCTTGTTGATCCTGACAGGTTAGCAACAATGCCAGTGTCAAGTAGATATATGTTGAACTCAATAATGAAGCCATTTGGTTTGTGCGGCAGAGACCAGGTTAGCTGCAGTGCTGTAGAACTAAGTGCGACAACTACAGGTGGCAGCACCTGCTCTGGTTTTGCCTGAAGAGTTGCCACTTTCACCTACAAACAACAACATGGACCACTGTGACACTGCAAGTAACCTGTCTATAGAAGAATATGAATATCTCAAAACAGTCTATTGTGAGAAAAAACAAAACTTTTTAGAAGTTTTTACAAGTTCATGCATCTGCGGCATGGTTAGGTTGAGCTCTTCTAAAGTGGCTCATTAGAAGTGTCATAAGTTCAAAGTGAACTTGGGATACACAAAACAATGAGGAACACATTTAAAACCAGTACAAACAAAATTATTCAGAATGTTACAAGACTTTAACATTTAAAAATGAAACCCACGCATTTTAGTTTTTCAGAGTGGGCAAAAAGTCATTATGTTGTTGAAAAGTGGTAAGTTTGCCGTAATGTGAACAACTGTTCAATAGGTTTCGCCAAATTGTGTGAAATGTGTACATTATCGGTTCAAATTGATGGAAACATTGCTCTTTACATTAAGATTAATTTAACAATCACGTTAATGAAATGCATTTTGAAAATGCTCCTTAAATTTTCTGTTGGATTCTGTTTCGGGATGGATTTTCTTAATAACTAAATTAAATGGGTCCCTACGTTGATTTGAGTGTCTGAGTACCAATTACACACCATTGATGCTTGTGTGAATGCAAAAAACCTGTTCATTATCAACATCACAATGACACAGAACATTATACGTATATGTAAGAACCCCATTCACTATCTCAACCCAATTTACTAGCTCAACCCCATTCACTATCTCAACCCCATTCACTATCTCAACCCCATTCACTATCTCAACCCGATTCAGTATCTCAACAACACAATGCATTATAATGTGTTTTCAGCATTATTTTGAAATATAACAATTATCATGAGTTAATAACTCAGTGTGCTAAAAGTGAGAAGATAAGAACAACATTACCTGATTGCTGTTGACACAGCCAATAATGTTGCACACACTCAGGGTGTAAATGTATGTCTGATATGGCTGAATAGCATTGTTATCAGTGAAGGCCTTCAAGGTGGGGTCACGGAATATCTCAATGCCATCTCGCAGCACAATGAACCAGAGAATGCGACCTGGCAACAACAACCAGTGGGATCTCTGTTATCACTAGCAACAATGCCCACCCCGTGATGGAATGCCTTGGTAGAAGGCAGTCTGATAGCAACATTGATCAAATGTTAGAAAACACAGCATCATTACATAGACAGCATGATGCACTCACAGATACTAGTTGTTTGTTCAAAATGATGAAGGTCAGAGAGAATGTGAGGGTCACATCCATCAAGAGGCACTACAGGGTAGTCATAGTAGGTAGAATAGTCAAATAATATTCGTATTGCTGTGCTATTGGCATGAGAGTAGACGTAAGCATTATTGTGTCAGCGTCTTCTCCATGTTGTCATGTCCATGACACAGGGGCTGTTTCCACCAAAGTATTTGCCCTATTTGCCAATAACATAGCAATACAAACATTATTTAACAATTCTACACTGTCATGACTAGGGCTTATCAGTGGACATGAACCTGACTTTCTATCTGACCTTCATCATTTTGAACGTATAACGAGTATCTGCAAGCATGTTATAATGTTTATGTAATAATGTTGTGTTTTTTAACATTTGGTAAATATTACTATCATAATTGGCAACTAGCAAGGCACCCCGTTAGGCAGTTTTGCTTATGCTCATAATCACTTCAACAATTTGCTAACTCACCATTCGGTTTTTTGGGTGTCTTCCATGTCAGGTATATTGTATCAAGTTGATCAGCTTCTACCGATGCGCTGGGGGCAGACACCCCTTCTGGCAGGGTTTGTAGTGTCGTGGCACTCGAGTAGGCCGTCTTAGTTCTGCCTGCTCCATTCACTGCTACCAATGAGTATTGGTAGTCTGTGTAAGGGGACAGTCCAGTATCTACAAGACACAACAAATATATTGGTAATCTGTGTAGGGGGACAGCCCGGTATCTACAAGACACAACAGATATACTGGTAGTCTGTGAAAGGGGACTGCCTGGTATCTACAAGACACAACAAATATATTGGTAGTCTGTGTAAGGGGACCGCCCGGTATCTACTAGACACAACAAATATATTGGTAGTCTGTATAGGGGGACAGCCCTGTATCTACAAGACACAACAAACATATTGATAGTCTGTGTAAGGGGACCACCCGGTATCTACAAGACACAACAAACATATTGATAGTCTGTGTAAGGGGACCGCCCGGTATCTACAAGACACAACAAACATATTGGTAGTCTGTGTAGGGAGCAGCCCAGTAACTACAAGACACAACAAATATATTGGTAGTCTGTGTAGGACAGCCTGGTATCTACAAAACAACAATATATATTTTTTGGTAGTCTGACAGTCTTATATTTGAAAGAATGGATTTAAACGACATGGTTTAATTTAGATCTGGATTAGTGTTTATAATTAATTTGTTACGTCATGGGTAATTTGTCGGTTTGAATACAAAGTCACAGTTGTGTGATCTTCTTACCAGTAAAGGTCAACTCATTGCCAGTGTAAATCTTGATGGCTTCAGTCAGACACATGTCTTCATCTGATGTGATGGGTGAATACTTGTGCAGTGATGTCTGACGTGGGTCGTAGGAGCCACACTTGAGAGAGGTGTGTGCAAAGTTGCAGCGATTACAATAAGCAGTTGATGCTTGGTTAATGGTGCAAACGACACCGCTGCCACAACCTGAAAATTAACACACAATTGTTTACTTATTTCAGTCTAAAATGAAACAACATAACTATTCAACTATTAGAGATGTTTATTTCTCAAGAAACTTGGTTTTTTATTTGTATATTTCAACTGCATCCCACGGCCTTCTTTAGCAGACTAAAAATTAATGGGTGTGTCACATAACCAATGTCATGTGACAATAATGTCATGTGACACCAGCTGAAGAAGGACTGGTGGCAAGAGACTCTAACAATCTACTTGCTCAACCATAATTTGTACTTGCTTAGAAAACACTAATGAAATCTGTGCTATTAACATGCGTTTTTATGTAGATAAAAATGGTTCGTTTGTCTTGACCAGTTTTGAGTCTGCTTTCAGTGGTGCTACAAACATGTTGATCGCAAATGAACATGGACAATCAACACGCGTTTCAGTTTTTGTTTTCTACACCTCCTGATGGATGAATTGGCTTTACACATTGCACAAAATCTACTTCGTCTTTGGAATGGTGGTGTTTTTATTTACTGTTTTTGAGGCACTATAACAAACAACTAAAATATGCAATTTCAAAACTTCAGTAACTACAATATGTTTGTTGTGCCGAAGTATTTTGAAATGTACTTAAGTCAAAGTACTTTTCATTGACAAAGTACTTAAGTACAAGTAGTTCATGGTTTTATGAATGTACTTAAGTACAGACCAAGTACTTTTAAAAAGTACTTAAGTACAAGTATTTTTGGTGGACCAATTTGTGTAACGAAGTAGGGAGTCGAGACTAGGTTATAAAATTGTATGTGGGTATTTGTGAGGGAGGTACTGTGAGTATTGTGAGAAATAAAAAAATAAAAAATAAGTTATCAAATATTGAGCCTTTTTTTTAAAGAAACATGAAAAGAATAGAAACTTGTACAAGTACTAAAAAAATGTACTTACTAGTAAGTGAAAACATAATTAAGTACAAAGTACTTCGGCACAGCCCAGCATTTGATTGGGCAAGTACTTTGCCAACTTGGCATGTCCGTGTGTAAATTCTACTTGCCCGTCTGGGCAAGTGGAGGCTTACAACAGCTTACTTGACCTTACAAGCACACACACACACACACACACACACACACACACACACACACACACACACACACACACACACACACACACACACACACACACACACACACACACACACACACACACACACTCACTCACTCACTCACACACATTTAAGATATCGAGCCCATCTAGCACACCTAATTCCATGTCAGAGACACCTACACACACACACATACACACATGCGCACACACACAGACATATTTTTGACACGAAGCCCATGTGACACACCTGACTGCATGTTGGAGACGTCTGCACACACTTGTGTGGTTGGGTTATAGCCAGCTTCATTGCAGCAAGAGAGTGCTACAGACACACGCTCTGTGCCACAACACTTCTCATTGGCAGCCAGCTTCTCACTTCGGCTCATGTATGTATGTACCTGCAAACATCACAAATAGTGCTGCTCAAGTGTACCTCTTCATATTCTGTATTATCTGTTGTTCTCCTCCTGTTTCCCTGTATGTCAGGGGTGAGGCTGGCCCTGGTACTCATTCTCGATCTATGTTTTTTCTTTTTGTTCTTATTATCTAATTATTATAAATGGTATTTGTGTCATTTGTATCTTTTATTGGTAACTAGGAGTGGTTAGCATACACTTGCTAACATCTTCAAATATTACCTTGACATTACCAACCAAGTCAGCACAGCAGACCGTGTTCACCACTGGCACATACATGATGCCACAACAATACTTGTCAGCATGAGGCTGGTAGGACTTGCCAACTGATGCATTGCCACAGCACATCAGACTATCACTGATGACTCGTGCCCCGCAACACTGCACCCCATAGGCATCATGGAGAACACCTGAAACATACACATGTTCAATATCTTATAGCACACACACACTTTACACACACTGCACACCGCACGCATGCACACACACACACATCAAACACTACACATATGTCACATGCAGCAGAGTGACATCATTTACAACTGAATGTTATATACACTGTATATATATATATATATATATATATATATATACATATACATACAGTGTATATAACATTCATATATATATATATACACCTATATATATTTAGACCATGAGAGTAAGCCTGCTGACAATGAGTACAAGGCCTGTCAGTGTGTGTCACTTAAACCTGCTGACAGTAAGTACAAGGCCTGTCAGTGTGTGTCACTTAAGCCTGCTAGCAGTGAGTACAAGGCCTGTCAATGTGTGTCACTTAAGCCTGCTGACAATGAGTACAAGGCCTGTCAGTGTGTGTCACTTAAGCCTGCTGACAATGAGTACAAGGCCTGTCAGTATGTGTCACTTAAACCTGCTGACAGTAAGTACAAGGCCTGTCAGTGAGTGGCACTTAAGCCTGCCGGCAGTGAGTACAAGGGCTGTCAGTGTGTGTCACTTAAGCCTGCTGACAGTGAGAACAAGGCATGTCAGTGTGTATCACTTAAACCTGCTGACAGTAAGTACAAGGCCTGTCAGTGTGTGTCACTTAAGCATGCTGGCAGTGAGTACAAGGCCTGTCAATGTGTGTCACTTAAGCCTGCTGACAATGAGTACAAGGCCTGTCAGTGTGTCACTTAAATCTGCTGACAGTAAGTACAAGGCCTGTCAGTGTGTGTCACTTAAGCCTGCCGGCAGTGAGTACAAGGGCTGTCAGTGTGTGTCACTTAAGCCTGATGACAGTGAGAACAAGGCATGTCAGTGTGTATCACTTAAGCCTGATGACAGTGAGTATAAGGCCTGTCAGTGTGTGTCACTTACTGTTGCAACAGATCTGAGCGCCACTGGAGGAGTAGGGGAGTGAGCCACAGCAGCTGTCTCCCTCACCCACCTCCACCCGGTCCTCTTTTGCATCAGGGCAACATATCTGTCCTGGCAGCACCTCAATATACCTGCAACACAACACTTTACATTCAAAAGCAAAGCATTGTTAGCATTCTAGAGAGATCCATGGGAAAACATTGTTGGCAATCTAGAGAGATCAATGGGAAAGCATTGTTGGCAATCTAGAGAGATCCACGGGAAAGCACTGTTAGCATTCTAGAGAGATCCATGGGAAAGCATTGTTAGCATGCTAGAGAGATCCATGGGAAAGCATTGTTGGCAATCTAGAGAGATCCATAGGAAAGCACTGTTGGCAATCTAGAGAGATCCATGGGAAAGCATTGTTGGCAATCTAGAGAGATCCACGGGAAAGCATTGTTGGCAATCTAGAGAGATCCACGGGAAAGCATTGTTGGCAGTCTAGAGAGATCCACGGGAAAGCATTGTTGGCAGTCTAGAGAGATCCACGGGAAAGCATTGTTGGCAATCTAGAGAGATCCACGGGAAAGCATTGTTGGCAATCTAGAGAGATCCACGGGAAAGCATTGTTGGCAATCTAGAGAGATCCGCAGGAAAGCATTGTTGGCAATCTAGAGAGATCCACGGGAAAGCATTGTTAGCATTCTAGAGAGATCCACGGGAAAGCATTGTTAGCAATCTAGAGAGATCCACGGGAAAGCATTGTTAACATTCTAGAGAGATCCATGGGAAAGCATTGTTAGCAATCTAGAGAGATCCATGGGAAAGCATTGTTAACATTCTAGAGAGATCCATGGGAAAGCATTTTTAACATTTTAGAGAGATCCATGGGAAAGCATTGTTAACATTCTAGAGAGATCCATGGGAAAGCATTGTTAACATTCTAGAGAGATCCATGGGAAAGCATTGTTAGCAATCTAGAGAGATCCATGGGAAAGCATTGTTAACATTCTAGAGAGATCCATGGGAAAGCATTGTTAACATTCTAGAGAGATCCATGGGAAAGCATTGTTAACATTCTAGAGAGATCCATGGGAAAGCATTGTTAGCAATCTAGAGAGATCCATGGGAAAGCATTGTTAGCAATCTAGAGAGATCCATGGGAAAGCATTGTTAACATTCTAGAGAGATCCATGGGAAAGCATTGTTAACATTCTAGAGAGATCCATGGGAAAGCATTGTTAGCATTCTAGAGATATACATGGGAAAGCATTGTTAGCATTCTAGAGAGATCCATGGGAAAACATTGTTAGCAATCTAGAGATATACATGGGAAAGCATTGTTAGCATCCTAGAGAGATCCATGGGAAAACATTGTTAGCAATCTAGAGAGATCCATGGGAAAGCATTGTTAACATTCTAGAGATCCATGGGAAAGCATTGTTAGCATTCTAGAGAGATCCACGGTAAAGCATTGTTACCATTCTAGAGAGATCCATGGGAAAGCATTGTTAGCAATCTAGAGAGATCCACGGGAAAGCATTGTTGGCAATCTAGAGAGATCCATGGGAAAGCATTGTTAGCATTCTAGAGGATCCATGGGAAAGCATTGTTAGCAATCTAGAAAGATCCACAGGAAAGCATTGTTGGCATTCTTGAGAGATCCATGGGAAAGCATTGTTAGCATTCTAGAGAGATCCATGGGAATGCATTGTTAGCAATCTAGAGAGATCCACGGGAAAGCATTGTTGGCAGTCTAGAGAGATCCACGGGAAAGCATTGTTGGCAATCTAGAGAGATCCACGGGAAAGCATTATTAGCAATCTCAGGAATCAAGGGGAAGGTATTGCTAGCAATCCCAATAGATCAACAGGAAGGCATTGTTAGCAACACTAAGAGATCCAGGGGAAGGCATTGTTAGCAACTATGCATCAGTGAAATGATGACATGTCTTAAGAGCTACAAACAGGTTGATTTCTTGGTTAGCATCAAGTGAACAAGGCCTAGTTAAAAGAGTGTGTGCATGGCTTGCTGAGTGAGCTTGCAGTGTTACCTTTGGCCACAGCATTCGTGATTGCTGAGACGAGTGTGGAACTGGTTGCCACAACAAACCACATCTCCAGCGACACCAAGGACGTAGTGAGTGCCACAACACATGTAGCCCTGCTTGTTCTGGTGCAGCATCCCTTCACAGCACGTCTGGTGGCACAACAACATGCACCATAACCACTCAAGTACTAACAATGTTTATGTGGAAATCCTGGCAGACTGGTATATAAGAAATACATTGTATACTAGAGTGTCCCAAGTTCACGCATAGCAAAATTCAATGGAAATGTCATACTGTAATTTTCTCAAACCTAAAATGTTTACACTGATGCCAACCCAGTTACCCGGTAATTAACAATTGTTTCTGTCAGTTCAACGTAAACTTTCACTGAAGAAGTCAAACAGAAGACATATAATGACACGTGAACTTAGGACATGTAACCGTCAAACTGATAGCTGGTGAATATGTGTACTCTTCATTCAACTGAGAAATCACTGTCAGTGTGATTATTACGCTTGTAATATATTATTACTATTATTTAATTTATACATGACTGTTTTAAGTATGTTGATGATGACACTACTCAATGGATGATGCAGTGATGATGCAATTGTTGATCATCTCAATATGCTGATGACAATACAGTACTGATGACAATGTACCACTGATGACAATATATTATTGATGACAATGTACCACTGATAATAATATATTACTTATGTCAATGTACCACTGATGACAATATATTACTGATGACAATGTACCACTGATAACAATGTACCACTGATGACAATATCCTACTGATGACAATGTACTACTGATGACAATGTACCACTGATGACAATGTACCACTGATGACAATGCACCACTGATGACAATGTACCACTGATGACAATGTACTACTGGCTCCATCGACTAAGGGGTGGCAAAAATGGCTAGATGTCTTGTACAGTTACGGATGTGCCAATGACATACTATTTAATAAAGTCTCATGTGTTTTTTGATACGAGGAAAATGTGCAGGATATCTGCAACTATGAACAACATTATTCAGAGTATTGAATACAGCGGTATTCATAACACCTCGACTGTACTGAGCAAGAAATGGATATGAGCAATTTATACACTCTTGTAAACTTGTTGAAATTTGTTTCTTGTTACTATGGACATAATGCATATTGTATGTAAGTTTTGTCTTAAATAAATTGATTGGTTGATTGACTAATTGTTCGATTAATTAATAGTATTACTTTGGACAGCACTGACAAGAACAGGTTAGTTCCAATTGTATTAAATTCAGTATCGTTATTCCAGACTCAACAGATGCAAAAAGCATGTGCACATGTCCATAAATCATGTTTAACTAAGCACATAAATAAAGTAAAAATAAAATATAAAAATATTTTACTTGCACATGTTTGGGAATCAAATATATTTGAAACTTAAATTATTATGTTTTAATGTATAACAATTGTATCATCCTATTAAAATAACTTTATCTAATTTAGCCAAATATATTTATAATTCAATCATATCTATATTTTTACATATATATTCAAGCATTTGTAGATATCTTGAATTGACATCAGTTCTGCTGGTCATAGTAGATGGCAATGGCATCAGCTTTAAGTTCCAAGCTCCAAATACAACACTTAATGTATGGCCCAAGTTTAGCTAATACCATATAGCCATAACTGTTTAGCTGTAAGTTTGTACTGGTGAGAAAGTGAATTGTGTTTTCCCTGTATGGTTAAGTTATAAATATATGTTCTTAGATGTCTAGAATATATCATCCATAAGACGTAGCATATAGAAAAT